>JARQOC010000009.1:2570524-3073282 GCA_033576535.1 Allobates femoralis
TGTGCGCCAAAAGAACTGTTTCTGGACTTTTCCCGCCAAATCTGACCCTAATGGCGGCCACCAGGGACTAGCGCCATGTGCAGAGGGGGCGTTCCTAAGCCTCCCATCGTGGGCCGGTCCGGTCCAAGGCGCGAAAAGAAGGTCCCGCCCTGGCTCTCCTTAACTCCGGGAGAGCCAGCTGTCACTCTCAAGGAAGAGCCGCCGCCCCTAGACCCTCCTACCAAGAAGCTGGCGCGAACGAAGAAGGAAAGAGATTTTATACTTTTATACGAAGTAATGTTTATAATGTTTTTCATAGAGAAAAGAGGGTAATGATGAGTATGGATACCCATGCACTTATGTTTATAGTTTATGCAACGTTCCAAGAATCCTGCCTCCCGGAAGGGAAGAAATCAAGAATCCATAATGTTTAATGTTATGATAATATAAAAATGTTTTCAGGGTAACCAATGTGGAGTCGCGCGCGGACGCGCTGTTTAACTCCGGGAGAATGTGGCGCCCCTGCGTACAGGTGGCCACAGAAGGGTACTGCAGCCAGGCAGTTAGGACATGGTAAACACTACACCCTCACAGCCCACATCCCCACGCATAGAGAGGGTTCACATCCAGCTCTGAGGTCGGAGACTATATGAGACCGAGAGAGTGGTGGATGAGGAGTGGGTTGGGCACACCAGAAGGTCAGGTGACTGACAGTATATAGAGAGGGGGAGGAGTGAAGGAAGTTAGTAAGCCATGGTGCTGAGCAGCAAAGACCAAGAGCAGAGTGAGCTGAGATAGAAAGGCTACAGAACAGCAGGAGGTTGAGCTGAAGCTGAGCAGGAGAGAGCCATACGTCCTGGCAGAGCCTAAGCTGAGGAGCGCTGACCCGTACTGAGCCAATGCGAGCCAGATGGGGGGAAAAGCCCATCCAAGATGCTGAAACCACCAGGAGTGTGAGAGAGCCGAGAGGGACGGTGTAACCCGGGGCCCTAGAATTACAGCTCAAGCAACCAACTGCAGGCGGGGTAGCCCTCATATATACTGGAAGGAACGCAGAGGAAGGAGCCTGGTAGTTTAATGCTGCAGACTACTGCAGGCTGGGCAAAGGCAGAGTGTCAGCTCTGAAGGGGACCGACGATTCACCCGGTATCCCCAGATTCACTGACGGGGAGCTTTAGTTTCAAGCTGGAGTTCCTAACCCTAAAGGACAGGCAGCTAAGTGACGCATAGGACTCACAGAAGCCCGAGTCACCGCCATACTGTTCAGCGTCCGCAACCACCCGTGTAAGACGGAGAGAGAGAGTAATAGCCCGGAAAGGCACACTAAGAGACTGTGTGAGGGGTCACAAGGAGAGAGGAGCCTGGCTGCAGGAGAGAAGGGAACCCGGAAAGGGAGAAACTGTAAATGTGTTGTAACAACTAACTTGTAAGCTGACTGAAGGAACTAAGTAAAGCTTTGGAAACCCTGCATTGCCTCCTGCCTGCTTCCATCTGCAGACCCTTTCTCCCATACAGGCTTGCACCAGGAAGACCTCAACCTGCAGAGCTACAGCCTGTCAGCACCAGCACAGGAGGAGAGATCCTTGCAGCTGCAAAGTAAGTGTGCTCCAACAGCCTCACACACAACAGACTTTAACTCCTTACTGCCCCGGGGGATACAGTTCTCCCCACTAGAACTATACCATCCCCGCTGCCATTCCATCACCCCCGGAGGTTCTGCAGCAGCGGCGGCCCCATCGCTGGCCGCACCAAGTGGGTGGCGTCACCCGTGACATATCCCCTGTAAATATTCCCCTTTTATTGTGCCGAGCCAGGGACACGGTCCGGACCAGGCCACCAGTGACATCCCCAGCAGCAGATCGGTCCGGCACCGAGTACCCCACGTCCCTTGGGGCTCCACAACCTGGCGTCACGAACAGGATCTACCCGGTCCAAAAGAATTGGACCTTGTGCGCCAAAAGAACTGTTTCTGGACTTTTCCCGCCAAATCTGACCCTAATGGCGGCCACCAGGGACTAGCGCCATGTGCAGAGGGGGCGTTCCTAAGCCTCCCATCGTGGGCCGGTCCGGTCCAAGGCGCGAAAAGAAGGTCCCGCCCTGGCTCTCCTTAACTCCGGGAGAGCCAGCTGTCACTCTCAAGGAAGAGCCGCCGCCCCTAGACCCTCCTACCAAGAAGCTGGCGCGAACGAAGAAGGAAAGAGATTTTATACTTTTATACGAAGTAATGTTTATAATGTTTTTCATAGAGAAAAGAGGGTAATGATGAGTATGGATACCCATGCACTTATGTTTATAGTTTATGCAACGTTCCAAGAATCCTGCCTCCCGGAAGGGAAGAAATCAAGAATCCATAATGTTTAATGTTATGATAATATAAAAATGTTTTCAGGGTAACCAATGTGGAGTCGCGCGCGGACGCGCTGTTTAACTCCGGGAGAATGTGGCGCCCCTGCGTACAGGTGGCCACAGAAGGGTACTGCAGCCAGGCAGTTAGGACATGGTAAACACTACACCCTCACAGCCCACATCCCCACGCATAGAGAGGGTTCACATCCAGCTCTGAGGTCGGAGACTATATGAGACCGGAGGAGTGGTGGATGAGGAGTGGGTTGGGCACACCAGAAGGTCAGGTGACTGACAGTATATAGAGAGGGGGAGGAGTGAAGGAAGTTAGTAAGCCATGGTGCTGAGCAGCAAAGACCAAGAGCAGAGTGAGCTGAGATAGAAAGGCTACAGAACAGCAGGAGGTTGAGCTGAAGCTGAGCAGGAGAGAGCCATACGTCCTGGCAGAGCCTAAGCTGAGGAGCGCTGACCCGTACTGAGCCAATGCGAGCCAGATGGGGGGGAAAAGCCCATCCAAGATGCTGAAACCACCAGGAGTGTGAGAGAGCCGAGAGGGACGGTGTAACCCGGGGCCCTAGAATTACAGCTCAAGCAACCAACTGCAGGCGGGGTAGCCCTCATATATACTGGAAGGAACGCAGAGGAAGGAGCCTGGTAGTTTAATGCTGCAGACTACTGCAGGCTGGGCAAAGGCAGAGTGTCAGCTCTGAAGGGGACCGACGATTCACCCGGTATCCCCAGATTCACTGACGGGGAGCTTTAGTTTCAAGCTGGAGTTCCTAACCCTAAAGGACAGGCAGCTAAGTGACGCATAGGACTCACAGAAGCCCGAGTCACCGCCATACTGTTCAGCGTCCGCAACCACCCGTGTAAGACGGAGAGAGAGAGTAATAGCCCGGAAAGGCACACTAAGAGACTGTGTGAGGGGTCACAAGGAGAGAGGAGCCTGGCTGCAGGAGAGAAGGGAACCCGGAAAGGGAGAACTGTAAATGTGTTGTAACAACTAACTTGTAAGCTGACTGAAGGAACTAAGTAAAGCTTTGGAAACCCTGCATTGCCTCCTGCCTGCTTCCATCTGCAGACCCTTTCTCCCATACAGGCTTGCACCAGGAAGACCTCAACCTGCAGAGCCACAGCCTGTCAGCACCAGCACAGGAGGAGAGATCCTTGCAGCTGCAAAGTAAGTGTGCTCCAACAGCCTCACACACAACAGACTTTAACTCCTTACTGCCCCGGGGGATACAGTTCTCCCCACTAGAACTATACCATCCCCGCTGCCATTCCATCACCCCCGGAGGTTCTGCAGCAGCGGCGGCCCCATCGCTGGCCGCACCAAGTGGGTGGCGTCACCCGTGACATATCCCCTGTAAATATTCCCCTTTTATTGTGCCGAGCCAGGGACACGGTCCGGACCAGGCCACCAGTGACATCCCCAGCAGCAGATCGGTCCGGCACCGAGTACCCCACGTCCCTTGGGGCTCCACACATCACCATTCTGGCTGGAGCAACTTCAGAGAAGCAGTGCAACATCTCTGATGCTGACCTCTGATGCTAAATGTGAGAAATAGAGGCCATGAAGAGTTTGCTGAAGGAACCATTCCGATGTCAGCTGGAGTGTCCGGAGGCCAGGATGTTGGCTCTGCAGCAACCTGTGACCTGCTGGTCTTGAAGACCAAAGACATGACGCTAGATGGAGATGAGTCAGAGTCTGCAGAGGATGTAGGCTAGATCATGTCAGTTGCCCTGGCTCGGGAGTATCTAAGGGGGCCCAAGAGAGCTTAATGTGAATGGCAGTGTACTAAGGCCACGTGGAGGACTTTAATTAGATGAGCCGCTGACTGTGTAAATGAGGCTAGTTCCAGAAGTCAAAGTAGCAAGTTCAGTTTTACTGTTTGTAGATAGTAGATGCATCCGCTCTGAGCGCTGGTGAAGAGAAAGACAATGCACTGCGTAATTATTGTTTTGGTTCAAGTGATTAGTCATGTAAAATTGTAAATCTGAGAAAAACATGAGTCACGGTCATGGTAGAAGCCCAAGTAGGCCCTGCATCGCATAAGGGAGGTAGTGACATACTGCAGCCTGGGGGTAGTCCTGCTCCTGTCCATGAAGCTGGCACTTAGGATTTTCCAGGCGGTATAAACTGTATATTGTGGTTTGGAGCTGTTGTGGCCCATATTGTATTGAGAACTGAAGTATTGTTTTCTTTTTGAAAATTATAAAGAGAAGTTGATTTATTATCATATTGTGGTCGGAGTGATTCATAGCAGCGCAGTATCTCACACTCCGGTCATTACACAAACACCTAGAAACCTTAACTAGAAGAAGTCAGCGGGTAGGCCACTATATCTTACCCAGCAGAGCGAACTTCAGTTCTCTCCAGACTGGCTGAACGATGAGCCTGATAGTGCATGAAACCTGGACTTGCTTCAACAACTTCAGTAGAAAGGTAAAGAGTGAGCAGACTGTCCTGTGTGCCTCTTTTCCTCCTGTACCATCACTCCCACTACTACTCCCATTATAATCATCCCCCCTGGAAACTAGCCCTGGTTGGGGAGGGTAAACATCTACACTGCTACACCACCTACCTCCCAGGGTGTTACCTGCAATGCTAGAAATCCGAAGTGGTGTCACAAACCTATTATTTTCTTTTGTTCATTTATCTCCATTTTTATTCAGTCCTTCCTAATGTGAGCCAGAGCCACAGCACTGGGTGCAGCCACTGTGACCCTGACCACTGGCCCAGCTGCTGGGTACCCCAGATCTTTGTGCTCCACATTGTATCACAGAACCTGGCTGATATTGTGGCTCTGATTCCTGCTGTCCATGGATTCCCTTTAAACATACAAAATGACTGAGAAGGAAGAGAGCAGAATTGATTTCCCAGCCATGACATTGAAAAACACAGACATACAGTCCCCACCACCATCGAGAGAATGACAGAATATCAATTAAAATGGCAGAATATCCCATAATGACTCATGCTTACATCTGTTAAAAGACAAGCTATCTTATAATGATTGATATATTAATTAAGCCAATCACCCAATTATAAATCTGTTACATGAAAGTGAATATCTTTTAATGGATTTATACATTAATTATTATTATGGGATATTTTGCCTTTTAATTGTTATTGTGTCATGTTCTGGATGGCCACTTTCGGTGGAGGACTATTTTTCAGTGGAATCAATTCTGTCTTCCTCTTCGGCAGTAATTTTTTATGTTTAATCCTTGTCATTTATAAAATCTAATTTATAAAATAATAGATATTACTCATTTTAAGTTAGATTGTCTCTTGTATCCATGTGATATTTGTTGGTACTGATATTGAATTACATTTCCAGATTCCAATTCCAAACCAATGAGCACCAAAGAAACCCCAACTTATATCACACCAGCTTCTTCCTTAGGCTAGCTTCACACCACAGCAAGATCCGATCCGGGGCTGTCAGGGATGAACCTGACAGCCCCAGACCGGATCAGCACACAAAACCGGAGGGCAAATATGCCCTCTGGTCCGGTGTGCAGCCGGACGCAGCTGCCGCTGCTGATGATTCAGGACCGCGGGGAGCGGGGAGCTATCTGTGGTCCTAACATAACAGCGGCGTGCAGTGGCAGGTGTCCGGTTTCTGGCTCATCCCGGACCGGGGCAATCCGACCCATACACTCCCATGCTAGGGACCGCCTGATTCCCCCTGATCCGGGAGGATCAGGGAGAATCCGGGAGGATCCAATTTGGGGAGATTTTTCTCCCCGGACACAAAAATGGTACATACTCCGATTTTGTGTCTGGGAGAAAAATCTGATTCCTTCCGGATATCCAAAAACCGGATGCCAAAATACATTCATCCGGCGTATTCCGGCTCCATAGGGTTACTATGGGGCCGGAATCGGATCCGGGGGTGTCTGGTTCACACCGGACACCCCCGGATCAGAAAAACCGTGGTGTGAAGCTAGCCTCAGAACACAAGACTCAACTCCTGTTGTCGACTCAGCCAACAAGGTCCCTCCTTAGAAAGCCTACAGAAAAATACATATTCTAATTTTTTATGTCTACATACAGATATTTGGTGGATATTGAATTTGGAAGATTATTGATTTAGGCTAACCTTTCTACAACATGGGGGCAAGAGACATTTTACCCGAAAGGTGATAAGTGATCCAGGAAGGGGTAAGTTGATAAGTGTCCACTACCCCTACGGTGGGGCAAATCATTCTTGAATTTTTCCAGATTCTTTAGCACTTTAATTTTATTCTCTCTCTGGGTGCTGGAATATTCTTTTCCATATACCTTTTGATATCAGGCCAACAACACCGCTCTCCAGTTCGAATGTTCTTTGGATAGAGACAGATTGTATCACATTGTTTGAACGCTAACCTTGCTCCTAGGTGTAATGGTCAATGTTCAGTGACCGGAGACATCGTCCTTACACTAAGTGATCCTGCAATTATTCATCACATTACATGCATACTACTTACTACATACATATATCATACTAAGTCACCTGAGAACTTTTTAACATTTTTTCATGTTACACCCGCAAACGTAAAATTATTGTGTTTTTATGTGATATACCAACACAAGTATTTTGTGAAGTATAAAGGAGATTATTCCAAGTTTTCCAAATATTTTAAAAATATAAATCTGAAAATTGTGACATGCATTTGTATTCCACCCCCCTCCCTCAAGTGAATACTTTGTAATTCTCCATCCTCCTCCTTCTAGACCTGTCCTCTGCCTTTGACACAGTCGATCACTCTCTCCTACTACAGATTCTTTCTTCCCTTGGCATCAAAGACCTTGCCCTGGGTTGCCTCCTACCTTTCCAACCGCACATTTAGCATTTCCCACTCCCACACTTCCTCCTCATCCTGCCCCCTATCTGTTGGAGTCTCACAAGGCTCTGTCCTGGGGCTCCTACTTTTCTCCATCTATACCCTTGGTCTAGGACAACTCATACAGTTCCATGGCTTCCAGTACCACCTGTACGCTGACGACACTCAGATCTATCTCTCTGGCCCAGATGTCAACTCCCTGCTGTCCAGATTCCCGGAGTGTCTGTCAGCCATATTCTCCTTCTTCTCTCGCTACCTAAAACTCAACGTAAACAAAACCAAACTCATCATCTTTCCTCCATCCCATCTTTCATCTTCACCACCTGATCTATCTATTATGGTAAATGGCATCATGCTCTCTCCCACCCCTCAAATTCCCTACCTCGGAGTAACTCTCGACTCTCCCCTGTCCTTCAAACCACACATCCAAACTCTGGCCACCTCCTGCTCAAGAATATTTCCAGAATCCGTCCTTTCCTCAGCCCTCAATCTACTAAAATTCTTGTACATGCCCTCATTATCTCCCGCTTTGACTACTGCAACATTCTCCTCTGCGGCTTCCCTGCTTACACTCTTGCACCTCTCCAGTCTGTCCTCAGCTCTGCTGCCTGACTAATGCACCTCTCTCCTTGCTACTCCCCTGTATCTCCCCTCTGCAAATCCCTCCACTGGTTTCCAATTCCCCAACAAATCCAGTTCACGCTAACACTGACCTACAAAGCCATCCATAACCTGTCTCCTCCCTATATCTCTGAACTAATCTCACACTATCTTCCCTCACGTCATCTTTGATTCTCCCAAGACCTCCTCCTCTCTTCCACACTTATCCGTTCCTCACACAACCGCCTTCAAGATTTCTCCCGAATATCCCACATCCTCTGGAATTCTGCACCCCAACACTTCCGATTATCCATCACACTCAGATCCTTCAGACGGACCCTGAAAACCCATCTCTTCAGGAAAGCCTTACAGCCTGCAATGACCGAGCTGCCACCCCACCGCCACCGAAGCTGCTGCACCACCGCCACCGAAGCTGCTGCCCCACCGCCACCAGAGCTGCCGCCTCTCCACCACCAGATCTGCTGCACCCCTGACCTACTGTCTCCTCCCCAATTCCCTGTAGAATGTAAGCCCACAAGGGCAGGGTCCTCTCCCCTCTGTACCAGTCTGTCATTTTTAATTTGTTTACTGTAAACTATATCTATAATTTTGTATGTAACCCCTCTCATGTACAGCATCATGGAATTAGTGGTGCTATATAAATAAATAAATAAATAAATAAATAATAATGATAATAATAATATATCACCTTTTGCTGCAATTACTGCTGCAAGTCTTTTTGCAGATGTCTCTGCAAACTGCTTATAAAACAAGGAGCTTTAAAATACATGGATTATTAAAAATCCTCTATTAAATCTGTTAAATTCTAATATTGTTCTGCTTGTTGTCTAGGTTACCAGCCACCTCTGCTGTCTACCAGCAATGGTGGTTTTGTAGACAAGGTGCTCACACATTCAAGATCTTTGCTTTAAAAGGAATCTGTCTGCAGGTTCTTGCTATGTAATCTCTAGACTGCAGGAGATAGAGGCTGACAAACAGATGTGAACGATGTGTCATTTATTACCCTGCTATGCTGTTTTTACTTATAGTGAAGGTTTTATCACCTGGAATTATCATTGCCTGGACTAGTCCGGCACACCACTCCCCCTCTGATTAGCAACTTACTCTCTATAGACTTTGTACATAGAAAGCCACATGTTGGTGGGTTAACTTTCTGAGCTGTGCTGCATTACTAACTCTAAAAACTCGTGTCACATCCATTGCACCCAGTAAACTAGGCGATACATTGCTGGATTCAGGGTCTCTGCGTACATCATGCTGCTCTCAGATGAGATAGCAAAAACCTAGTGACAGATTTCCTTTAAAGCTGACTCTGCTTGCGGCAGGCAAGAGCACTCAGTTCGGACCATTGGCATGACAATTCCGCTTGTCCAAACTGTCGATCATCAGGAGCACAGTGCTCCCCTAGCAAGCAGGAAGCAGGGAGGCTGGGAAGCAGTGCGCTCCTGCAGCTTAAAAGTGAAAACAATAACACTTTAAACCTTATAACCTAAAGCCTTGTCTGCAATAAAGAAACAGTTTAAAGTACAGTGTACCCATAAAATACAATAATAATAATAATAATAATGATAAAACTTGCCCCCAGGATTTCTAAGATTGATTGAAAACCTTGATGTCTCAAGAGAGGATACTGTCACCTCTTCTCATGGATTGACCTTGCTGGAAACAACCCGATGCAATTCACCATAACATGTGAATGCAATAATGACAGAACAGACCATTCTTGCAGTTTTTACTTGCATATTATATGTTTGTAGATGAACCCCACTCAGCAGGAGAATGATGACATCCCGGCAGATCATTAAAGCCGTCCATGAAATATGCTGGTGCATGTAACTATAAAAAGCAGCTTGTCATTAACCTCTGTGATGGCTGAAACAAGCCATGCCGCGGCGGGTCTGCCGTGATTGATAGATCTGGGTACATTTGGGAACCTGAAGGTAACACCATTTTCCAGCATTCGCTGACCAAATGAATGAGGCTGCCGAATCATTAATAGAGATGGGGATTTATATTAGAAATGTTCCAATATGTGTTTGGGTTATAAAGATAAATGAGTGAAATAACCCTGCTTGTTCAGGTGCGCCGCATAGGACGGTTCATTCATCCCAGGCCAGCTTATCGAGGACGTTGACCTGAGGATTTAATGATAAAGTTACCAAGAATCCTGGGGTAAAGATATGGGTAAGAACCAGAGATCCCAGCAATTACAGTGCAAAGTGATAAGGAGAGCAGAAACAGAACATTATAGCCAACCGAGATCTGGAAGGTCAAGGATGGCCATGATGATCCCAATACTCAACTTTGCTAACCCAAGATTTACAGGAAACTTTTCTTAGGGTTCCCTCATTGGCAGAAACTTATGTTTTTTTTTCCATAATATAAAATAGTTGGTCTATAGAGTTAAGACGCCGCCTGAGCATCCCCGCAGCCAAAGTGAGGACCGGGGTGGGTGGGGGAAATGGGTGCTGTCGGGCTCCAGCACTGCCACCCTCCTGCAGCCTTTAGTGGGGGGGGCGGTGCTGTCGACCACCAGCACCGCCGCCCTCCTGCAGCCTTTAGTGAGGAGCGGGGGGGTGTACTATTGGGTTTCAGCACACGCCACCCTTCTACAGCCCTTAGTGAGAAGCGGGGGGGGTTCTGCCTGTTTCAAGCACCGCTGCTCTCTTACCCAGTGCCGATCACACAGGATGAAAACTTGGCATGCTAGCGCCGCCCCCTTCACTGCTACCGCTCCCCCTGGCTGCTGCCTCTTGATCCTCAGGGCTCACACTGTCCAATGGATGGTGCGGCCCTGGATGTAACCCACATGTAGTGGATTAAAGCGAGCAAAAGAAACCGGTGAGTGCCGTCTCTTTTTTCTATAAACTGAAGATAACTATGATTGAGACACATCACTGAAACGCATAGGATCATCTATGCCTATATATATATGCGGCTTCTAATTTTCATATATGCCCACGGATCTATATTCTGGATTTTACCATTGAAAAATAAAAGTTTACTTTTATAATTATGGCCAAATCTCCACTGGATTTCCTTCTTCTCTGGTTGTATTATAGAGTTCACTACTGTTGACAAACCCTACTTTTTAGGATTGTAAAAACAAAAATAGGGAGGGGGACAAGAGGCGCAATAGTGCCCTATCACTGATGACACTTGTGTAAGGTGGTGGTGCTGTGAAGCTGCTCACCTGGTCCAGTTGTGATCCCCACAACTGGTTTGAAGGCGTTTTGGAATCAGTGTTCCAGCTGCTGCAGGACCTCCACCGACCACTGGATAGTGGTTTGAATCCAAGACAATGATGGGAGTGCTGGTGTGTCACGGTCCGCGCTGCTGTGGCATGAATAAACTCACCAAAGAGACAGCAGTTATTCCATCCTTTTATTTCCTCCTCTCTCCTACGCGTTTCAGCGCCACACCCGGCGCCTTCCTGAGGAAGGCGCCGGGTGTGGCGCTGAAACGCGTAGGAGAGAGGAGGAAATAAAAGGATGGAATAACTGCTGTCTCTTTGGTGAGTTTATTCATGCCACAGCAGCGCGGACCGTGACACACCAGCACTCCCATCATTGTCTACTTTTTAGGATTGTCCCTTGACAATAAGCTGATGATAAAGGGTCCTTCTACTGGAAACCCTAATGATCAGCTGTATAGGAAATCTGGCAATTAGTGTTACCACTAAACAATGCACATCAAAATCAATAGGACAGCAGAATAGAAATGCTCTGGTTGAGAGATGAGGATCCTGGATAGGGAAGACTTCTTAATTAGCTCAGAATTCCATCATAGAATATGGCCAACTCCTTTATGACCGCATTGTTCCATATGAATGTCAAAGAAGAGTCTCCAATGTGGATTCCCAACTATAAGCCTCAGAGAAGAGTATCAAGACTCATAGCAAGATATGTAGCTCAGAGATTCACTGAATAGGATATAAAATCAGAAAAAAAAAAAACTTAACAAAATATTGCCTGGTAAATAGACATTGCACCTAGCAGCAGGTGCAATGGATATTTACTGGGCAATATTTTGGTGAGTTTTTTTTCCTGATTTTATGTCCTATTCGGTGAATCTCTGAGTGTTAAACAAACATATAGCAAAAAACATATGGTTAGGACTCATAAGCGTGAGGGCCCTTGACGGTGGGTTATGAGCTGACGTATTTTGGCCCAAAATATCTACTAACACCTCACATTTTCATCTTTAGTGGTTTGTTGCATCTTTTTTTATCTGCAGTTTGAGGCTGGGCCCTCTGGGGGGCGTCTGTCATTTTGTGAGGCATGTAATCAGTGCGGAGCAGCCCGCCTGATCTAATAGAAGGGCGTGACCAATAGGCTGCTCTGACACTAAGCCTTGCATGCACCGTGAGTGGCAGAGCCCTATGGTAGCCTCGTGTCTTTAAATGCCACCATTCACCTCCCTGACAGCATGGCCGGACGCTGGTGCCACAACCGCCCCCACTGTGGGTTGTAGGTGACTGAGCACCGGTATACAGACACCTGTGTTGCCTCTCAGAGGAGCCATCAGCCTGCTGCTAGGTGCAATGGATATATACCGGGCAATATTTTGGTGAGTTAGATATATAGCTAGTTCTTTTCTTTACATAGATGCTTATTTACTTGGCTGGTGTAAGGGAAAATATGACTGGACAGGGCTTAAATCAAAAGGGGTTTTCATGATGAGAAAAATCCTTTAAAGTGAATCTGTCAGGGCAAAAATCCATATGTAACTGATACCATTTTATAATTCCTTTCTCTAAGCTCTCTCTATTCAGGTATTATTTATACTTCCCTCCTATCCTCCATAAACTTCAAAATAAAAGATTAATTCCATCTGTCAATCACAGTGAGCTCTCTGCTGCCAACTCCAAAGGAATGAATATTCATGGATCATTACACTGTCCTGCCCTCCTGAGATCTGTATACTGTGTGACTCATTGCAGAGCAGAAAGGAGGGGGAGGAGTTGTGTGCTCTTTGAGATCTTCATTGTGTGCATCTGAGGCATGTGTGTAGTGTGTGCTCTAAGATATTTCTATGTGATTATAAGAACATTTGATCATTTGTTCAGCAGATACACATATTACATGTGTGCAGGAAAACCAACCTTCATATAATAGAAATCTTACAGACAGCACACAGTGCAGAACAAAACACTCCCTCCCCAGCACAGACCCCAGAGGGGAGGGACAGAATACCAGCTTGGGTGAGTGTGGATATTTAAATAACACTTATACAGCTGCTGGACTATTTGGCTGTGAATATAATGAAGAGGACTAATGTACAATCTCCCTGCAGAGTCTGAAACTGCTGATAACAAGGAAACTATAAACGGTACAATAATGATTTTACATGTTTTTAAAAGGTCTGCCCAGGCACTATTCAAGGGTAATATTAGTATCACACTGAAAAATGACCTGACAGAGTCCCTTTAAAGAGTTCCGCAAGAACCCCCCCAAAATAAAAATTCAGATCCACCTGTACCTTTATCATCTGGGGAGGAAGATTTTTTTATCCCAGGGGCCAAGAAAGCAAACCCGTAAGGGAAGACAAGGAAAGCCCAAACCTATGACCAAGGGGGGGGGCAGGTTGGACTCACCCCAACAGAAGAGGGTAACGAACCGGAGAAGGAGATGGTCACCAAAGCTAGCCTTAATATTATTAACCTTTCCAACTATACACCAAGTAAGTTGGAGGAGAAGCTTCTCTCTAAGGGACTGTCATTTTCTCCAATCAATATGTTGGACAAATTCACCTTTATCAAAGATGTCTATCTTTTTTGCAGGCAGTTGGCCTTTATTTAATCTTCTCTATCAGGAGCCATCTATTGTAGACTCACTCCCACCGGATGAGAGGGGAGTCTTTCAGAATTTGTTGGATCTAGTGGAAAAAAGAAACGACTCCACATGTAGGCTACGTAAATTCCCGGGAAGACTACCCTCACAGCCACCCCCAGTCTATCACTTCTTCCAACGATTCACATTTTCTTTGACGCTATATGTAGGAATGTCAGAAAACTTAAAATTGACAGAAGCAGACAAAATAACCTTTCCTTTGAAGACTTGTAACTCAACCTGATTTAAACAATAGGTAATTTTCTGATTGATTGCTTCCTATAAGTGGTGCCAAGGTTAGGATCAAAACTGGTGGGGCAACTGGACAAAAAATATGATGGAGGTCCCTCACTTATAGCCATGTCATATAATGGGGTTACCTTATGCTGGGCATGTGCCAATTTCAACAGCTTCTAATGATAAACTGTCAAATTACTTAGGAGGTAATCTTTTGGAAAAATGTTAATCTTTTCATTCATCTCGTTGCAGCTTGAGTGTCACACGCTTAGTTGGTGCTGACATTGCTGGATGCTGCTGTGTATGTTGTTTGTCTTTAAGAGCTGCATGGTTTATAGTTGTCAAGGTCTTTGCCTCCTGTGTTGTGCTCCAGACCTGCATTCACTATTATATTCAACTGCTAGTTGAGGGGTTAATGTGTGACTCACCTGGAATCCCCTCCCCTGGCTTTAAATAGCCTTCCCTCTCCTCTGTCAGGTGCTTCTGATAGTTATTTGCTATAGTCTTGGTGCTGTGCTGATGCTTGCTGCTGGACTAAGTCTTTCCTTGAGAGAAGCTGTGATCCCTGACCCGTGGATGGAGGTAGGGGCCCTCAGCCTAGGGCTAAACAGGAGTTTTAGGGTACAGGGTTGCGGCTCGGAACTCCTCACCATCCGAGTTACCTCCGAGATCAGGGCGAGCCAGGGACTCCAGCATCAGGGTCAGATTAGGCTCTCCTGACCCCCTTTTGCCGGTTTCACCTTCTTGTTACCTGATTCCCATTCCTTCCAAGCATGACATTGAGTGTCTGGGAAGGTCTGGCAGAAACTGGGTACAAGGCTATGTGCACACAGTGCATTATTCCTGTGTTTTTGTGCTGTGATTTTACCACAGTTTAATGCTAATGTATGCTAATCTCAACCTGTGTTTTGGATTAACATTAAAACCTATGGGAATTAGGGAAGAACTGTGCACACACATCGGTTTAGTCCTTGCAGAAACAGAAACCTGTATTGGTTTTGCTGCATTTTGAAAAGAATGAGCATGTCAGTTCTTTTCTGCATTTTTGCTGCAGTCCATGGCAAAAATCCCAGAAAAAAAACACAGTAAAAACGCCCCAAAAATGTAGGAAAAATGCAGCAAATCTTCTGCCAAGAAATCTAGAGATCCTAGAAACCTGTACAGGTTGTGCTGTGTTTTTTGCTGCAGCAAAACCGTCTTGTGTGCACATACCCTTAAGGTGCAGGTTCAATCGTAGAACCCCAAGGTTGTGGAGGTCCAAGGATGCACAACCCCTTGTGATCTCCCTAAAATCTGTCCCTGGGTGATGCGCCAAAGGCAGAATTCACCAGGCTGAATGAGATAAAGCAATGTACATTTCATTCACAAATATCAAATCTTTTAGTACATTTTTGCTACTTGTCCGTTAACTTCACATCAGGCCCATAGAAGTTTCCTTGTGTGTTCATAAAGGAAAGAGAATTCCGTCTTCTGCCTGAGTAGCCGTCGTATTTGCAGGACCCTTTACTGACGCGGAACATTGTGACATTACTTAATTTGACATTTCATTCGCTTTGCTAATAAAGTGAGTGAAATGTCAGGAAAAATTAGATCAACTTGCTAAATGATCTCAGCACAAAGAAGTCGGAGTTACCTATTTATAGTGCAGGCGATTCTGCCATGCTAATCACACAAAGTCATTACAATTTAGCTGAAGCATAGAAGCAAAGAATTAATGCAGCGTTAAAGTTTTTAATTGCGAATCTCTTGACACCGTCCATTATCTGACCATCAATCCCATTAACTGTAATGAAAACATAGTTTGCCTTATGCCGGCACTGGGCTGACTTATCACAATCACTTCCACAGAGGAGTCCTCTGAATCCTGCAACCTGGAAACATGTCATAACACAGGGGTAAATGGACTTGAATTTCTCAAAATTAGATTTTGATTGGCAGATTAGGTTTTATGGGGGCGCTTCATTCCCCCCCACACACACACGGACCTCCTCTGGTTGGATACTCCTTTGGGAATTTTAAAACATGGGCCTGTTACCAAACTCTATCTTAGTATATGTAACCAAGAAATCTATAGAGACTGCCCATGTATATATGAGTACCTCTACCAGCACCCCCTATTACCATGCACAGGGCCGCATCATCAATGAGCCAATATGAGCACTGTGCTCAGGCGGCGATGAGTCCCTGCAGACAGGGGGCGGCAGAGTGGTCAGATGACATGCTGCCGTGCTTCTGCAATCTGTGTGTGCTGTCAGTGACTGTGTGGAGCAGCTGCGGTCGGACTGGGGAGGGAGGAGGCTCCTGGATGCTTTTACTTTTAATACAGCAGCAATTCTGCCTCCTCGGCGTCCGCCCCCTCCAGCCAGGGAGTGTGATGATTGGTCAATCCAGCAGTCATTCCACCTCTACATCAAGTGACCCTGTGTTCATCGGGACTCCAGATGCTGTATATGGGGGGTTCTGCTATATATGGGGCAGGGATGCTGTAAATGGGGGTGCTGTATATGGGCGAGCTCTGCTGTATATGGGGGTGCTGTATATGAGGGGGCTCTGCTGTATATGGGGGAGCTGTATATGGGGGAGCTCTGTATATGGGGGGCTCTGCTGTATATGGGGGTGCTCTGCTGTATATGGGGCAGAGGTGCTGTATATGGGGGCTCTGCTGTATATGGGGACTCTGATGTATATCAGAGTGCTCTGCTGAATGTGGGACTGCTGTACATGGGGCTGGGGTGCTGTATATGAGGGTGCTATGCTGTATATGGGGGTGCTGAGCTGTATATGGGGTACTGTGCCTTATATGGGGGTACTGTGCCGTATATGGGGTGCTGTGCCGTATATGGTGGTGCTGTATATGGGGGTACTGTGCTGTTTATGGGGGTGCTGTACGGTATATTGGGCTTCTGTGCTGTATATGGGAGTACTGTGCAGTTTATGGGGATGCTTTTCTGTTTATGGGGCAGCTGTGCTGTATATTGGGGTGCTGTATATGGGGGTACTGCGCTGTTTATGGGGGTGCTGTATATGGGGCTCCTGTGCTGTATATGGGCGGTGCTATATATAGGGTGCTATATTGTAAATGGGAGTGCTATATGGTAAATAAAGGGCTATGGGGTGCATTATACTATATGGAAGACTATGGTATTTGGAGGACTATGCATGGTGCATTATATTATATGGAGGGCTATCACCAAAGAGTTACATAACTAATATTTGTAAGCGGACAAATTTGGTGAGTTTTTTCTCTCTATTAGTTATGTAACTCTTCGGTGATTTTTCTGAATTAAATTATACATGTGGTCAAACATGTGGTTAGGTACTCATAGGCATGAGGGCCCATGAAGGGGGCTACAAGCTTACGTTATTTTGGTCCAAAATATCAAACTAACACCTCACTTTCATCTATAGTGTTTTATTGCATTTTTTTTTATACTTCTGCAGTTTACGGCTGAGCCCTCTAGGGGGCGTCAGTCACTTCTGTTACATATTTTGGTGCAGAGCAGCCCGGCTTGTCTAACAGCTGGGTGTCATTAATAGGCTGTTTTCTGACACTATGCTCCACTTTGGAGTGGCTGCCGCCCTGTGGTGATCTCGTGTCCAGTGATACCACCGATCTCCTCCTTGTGGCATGGCTGGTCGCAGATGCTACAATCGCCCCCGTGACAGGGTTGTAGGAGATTGAGCATCGGTGTTTGGAGATATGAGTTGCCTCTGAGGGTGGCTGACAGTATCCTGCTAAATGCAATGATATTTGTAAGCGGCCAAATTTGGTGAGTTTTTCCTCTCTATTAGTTATGTAACTCTTTGGTGATTTTTCTGAGATTATGAGGGCTGCAGATGGATGATGGAGGCTGCAGGGGGATATTGGGGGATGATGAGGGCTGCAGATGGATGATGGGGATATTGGGAGATGATGGGGGCTGCGGAAGGATGATGTGGGCTGCAGGGGGACATTGGGTGATGATGGAGGCTGCAGGGGGACATTGGATGATGATGGAGGCTGCGGAAGGATGATGTGGGCTGCAGGGGGACATTGGGTGATGATGGAGGCTGCAGGGGGACATTGGGTGATGATGGAGGCTGCAGAAGGATGATGTGGGCTGCAGGGGGACATTGGGTGATGATGGAGGCTGCAGGGGGACATTGGGTGATGATGGATGCTGCAGAAGGATGATGGAGGCTGCAGAGGGACACTGGGGGATGATGTAAGCTGCAGATGGATGACAGAGTCTGCAGGGGGATATTGGGGGATGATGGGGGCTGCAGATGGATGATGGATGACACAGTTTGGTTACGCTGGGCTGTGATGACAATTACTGTACAGTATGTAATAAATGTTCATTTTTTGTTCATCAATAAATGTGAATTATTCTTCATGGAGATAAGACGTCCCCTGAAAATAAGACATCGCACTTCTTTGGGGGCAAAAATTAATATAAGACGGTGTCTTATTTTCAGGGAAACAGGGTATTAGCTCCGGACAGCCCCGTGTGCGGCGCTTGTGATTGGCTAAGTGTTTCGGGAGGAGGCGTGGTCTGTTGGGGAAGATGCACCATTTTACCAGCTTAGAGCAGTAGTGGCTTGTTGATGCTCAGACTGCAGGTCATTGTATGTGTGGACGGTACCACATGGTGACATGTCTGACTAGTGAGTGCCAGGCAGTGATCACATTGGAGCTGCCCAGAGTTTTGTAGGTGTGTGCCATAGATAATAGGTGGCAATCAGTGCTGCCTCCTGTGCTATAAGGCTGCAGTCACCATTGTGTGACTGTAGCTTGTAGCCATTGCCATTAATAATCCTTATTCTGGATTCTTCTATGTGATTCTTGCATGTGCGTGTGATGGTGCTGACGTCTTGTGTTTGGGGGGGGGGCACTGTTTTGAAGTTCGCCTCATGCAGCAGAGAGGCTAGGTTCACCCCTGACCATGCATGATGCCCATATGCAGGGGTGTACATAGAGCTCATTGGGAACCATAGCAGAAGTCCTCTTGGGCCATTCTCACCCCATAAAAGTAATAATATTAGTGGGGTCACAGTACAGCATATCTCACAACTTTGCCGCCCTTCTGTTCTGAAGTCAGTTCTGAAGTGCCCCCGAGGCGGCCAAAGTATTTACAGGGTGTAATAGAGTCTTTAAAACAAGTTAACTCAAACAGACTCTTGAAACACGGCCACAATACTCACATTTTACAACAGTTGGATTATTGACAGTAGCACAATTTGTTGCAGGCTGCTCCACTCGTTCCGGTATCTTCTGCCTCTCAACAATACTGTGACCCGCCGTTAATTCATTACAGCTCCAGCCCTATATCACTCACAGGGACACATCCAAAGGACCGATAGGGCACTACCATACAGAGTTCCTTCACCACTAGCACAGAGGTGAACAGTTTGCCTGAGTCTATGCCGGGGACCCACCGAACCAACACAAAGGGGAGACTAGCCGCTAACAGGGAATCTGCCAAGGGCAGGGGATGAACACCAACACCGGAGGAGCGCACTTACGTTATATTCCGCCCACGCTCTGGATCCTAGGCTCAAATCCCGAGATGACCCGGAGGATCAGTACAATTATTGGGGAAATTGGTTCCTGATAGGCTGTTCTTGCTTGGAAGTCTCCTGTATGAAACTGCATTGCAGCCCCTTTTATAGAGAAAGACATGCCCTCAAGGAATATGATTAACTCTTCCCACTAACTATCATAGTCTAGAGGGAATCGGGGAGCAGCCTTGACTTTGTCCACTAGAGGGCTGCACACAATTCAACACACTAATTATTTACAAGGGCATATAACACACGCCACCTTGATCCTAAAGAGAGGAAGAAAGTTAATCCCTTAACCCTCTTACAGATGGATTGATGAATGGATGGATGGATGGATGAATGAATGAATGAATGAATGTATGAATGAATGGATGGATAAATGGGTAGATATGTACACAGATTGGTAGATGAAAAGATCAGACAGAATTATAGCTATAGACAGAAAGAATTGATAGATAGATAGATAGATAGATAGATAGATAGATAGATAGATAGATAGATAGATAGATAGATAGATAGATAGATAGATAGATAGATAGATAGCCCTTTTATCACAGTTACATTTGTAGGTCAAAGCTTCACATTTGATGTTCTCACTTCTTTTGTAACTGGAAGTGTCAGCTAAATCAACATGTAAAATTGTGAAGTCTTGGTGTTGTCAGTGTGTTGTGGTTGGGAACGTTGTCTGATCTAAGATGACACCATTGCTGATGTCCCGGAAAACTGGAAGACGTCTTTGTATCTGTGAGCGGCTGTGAAAACACCATAGTGATGGGGAAATGACGGTTCAAATAATTAAACTGTACTTGTTTTCCCTCCTCTGTGGTCCAATATAAGACCTAAACACACAAAGTGATCCACGTTCTATGGAAATCTAATTCTAGTTTAGGAGGAATCGAACCTTTTACACAATTGTCCTCAGTGACACATTTTTCCAAGTTTGAGCATCTTCATTGCTCCGTTATAGTCATCTAGAGTAAGGGATCATTTTGTAGAGCGCTCCACTATGGAGTACAGCATGGATTCCCCTATATGATATTGTTATACAGTCAGGAGATTCTTATGGATTCTGCTTTTATAATTCTTGTAAAAAACATGTTTGTGCTGACCGACAGGTGAGTGAGAGAGGGAGAGGGAGGAAGAGAGAGCGAAAGGGGGAGAGAGAGCGAGAGGGAGAGAGAGGGAGATAGAGGGGGAGAGAGAGGAGAAAGAGGGAGAGAGAGAGGGAAGCGAGCGAGAGAGAGAAATAGTGTGAGAGAGGGGGAGAAAGAGGACAAAGAGAAAGAGGGAGAGAGACAGAAAGAGAAGCGAGTGAGAGAGAGAAAGAGGGAGAGAGGAAGAGAGAGCGAAAGGGGGAGAGAGAGAGGGAGATGGAGAGAGAGGGAGAGGGAGGAAGAGAGAGCGAAAGCGGGGAGAGAGAGCGAGAGGGGGAGAGAGGGAGAGAGAGGGAGAGAGAGGGGGAGAGAGAGGAGAAAGAGGGAGAGAGAGAGGGAAGCGAGCGAGAGAGATAAATAGGGAGAGAGAGGGGGAGAAAGAGGACAAAGAGAAAGAGGGAGAGAGACAGAGAAGCGAGTGAGAGAGAGAAAGAGGGAGAGGGGAAGAGAGAGCGAAAGGGGGAGAGAGACGGAGAGGGAGGAAGAGAGAGCGAAAGCGGGGAGAGAGAGCGAGAGGGAGAGAGAGGGAGAGAGAGGGAGAGAGAGGGAGAGAGAGGGGAGAGAGAGCAGAAAAAGAAAGAGGGAGAGAGAGAGGGAAGCGAGCGAGAGAGAGAAATAGGGAGAGAGAGGGGGAGAAAGAGGACAAAGAGAAAGAGGGAGAGAGACAGAGAAGCGAGTGAGAGAGAGAAAGAGGGAGAGGGGAAGAGAGAGCGAAAGGGGGAGAGAGACGGAGAGGGAGGAAGAGAGAGCGAAAGCGGGGAGAGAGAGCGAGAGGGAGAGAGAGGGAGAGAGAGGGAGAGAGAGGGAGAGAGAGGGGAGAGAGAGCAGAAAAAGAAAGAGGGAGAGAGAGAGGGAAGCGAGCGAGAGAGAGAAATAGGGAGAGAGAGGGGGAGAAAGAGAAAGAGGGAGAGAGACAGAAAGAGAAGCGAGTGAGAGAGAGAAAGAGGGAGAGAGGAAGAGAGAGCGAAAGGGGGAGAGAGAGAGAGATGGAGAGAGAGGGAGAGGGAGATGGAGAGAGAGGGAGAGAGATAGAGAGAGGAAGAGAGTGCGAAAGGGGGAGAGAGAGAGGGAGATGGAGAGAGAGGGAGAGGGAGAGAGAGGGAGAGAGATAGAGAGAGGAAGGGAGAGCGAAAGGGGGAGAGAGAGAGCGAGAGGGATAGAGAGGGGGAGAGAGGGAGAGAGGAATAGAGAGGAGAGGAGAAAGAAAGAGGGAGAGAGAGAGAGGGAAGCGAGTGAGAGAAAGAGGAGAGAGAGGAAGAGAGAGTGAAAGAGGGAGTGAGAGGGAGAGGAAGATGGAGAGAGAGGGAGAGAGAGGGCGAGAGATAGAGGGAGAGAGAGAGATGGAGGGAGAGGAGAGAGGGAGAGAATGTGAGGAGAGAGGAAGAGATAGAGAGGTAGTGGGGGAGAGAGAGTGGGGAAGAGGGGGAAAGAGAGAAGTGAGAGACAGAGAGAGGAGAGAGGGAGAGAATGTGAGGGAGAGAGGTAGAGAGAAGGGAGAGAGAGGGGGAGAGAGAATGGGGGAGAGAAAGTGGGGAAGAGGGGGAGAGAGAGAGGGGAGAGACAGAGGGGGAGAGTGGGAGAGAGAAGAGAAAGGGAGGGAGAGACAGATGGGGAGAGAGTGGGAGACACTAGAAATGATATTGTAGTACTTCAAAATGCATGGTGAATCAATGCACTTTTGTTAAAAATCTGCATGAATAATTGACATTTGCAAATTTTCCTGCAGCAAAAAACGCTCCATTTCCGCTGCGGGAAAAAATGCAGCATCAGCTCAAGTGTTCAGATTTCTCATAAAATTTGCTTGTACTTTGCTTGGCTGTGTATTTGTCTCAAATCCATGGCAAAAACAATAAAAAAACACCACTAAATACGCATCGTAGGCACAGGGCCTAAAGGAAATCTGTCAGCAGTTTTTGCTATGTAATCTGAAGACAGCATGTTGTAAGGGTTAACATAGAGATTTCAGTCATGCGGTTCTTATCGGACTTTGTGTTGTTGTTTACCTGCACTATTGTTTTAGCACCTGTAGGTTACCATTGCTGTGACTAGCTGCCCTCCAGGGACTTGTCCAGCACACCCCCTGCTGTGATTAGCACCTCTCCGTCTATAGACTATGTATACAGAGTCTGGTGTGGGTGGGGGCATCTCTCCTAACTCTGCTACATGGCTAATACTATCAATCTAATCTATGCATCCACCCATCCAGTACATTCACACACAATCAGCCCGTGTTATGTCATTTCTTTCTCTTGGGTCATATCCTAGTATCTGGACTATACTATATATTGGTATATTTTATACACTCACCACTTACAGCTTTTATCAAACCAATAAATCAGTACAGATAACGCTGTGGACATTTTTATGAATCTTAGTATAATTGCAATGTTCACTTATCCTCGGGGGAAAGTGTTGACATTATTCATTTGTTTCATTAAGTAGAGCAGCAAGTGCCGGAGCCACGAGCGTATACAAACTGCACACAGCCCCGCTACAGCTTATAGCTATAAGAGGAGCTTCACCTCATGTGATATTTACCTGGTTATAATAGTAATAATTGATAGAAAAGAAGAGGATGTCATTGAAAAAGAGTCTGGAACATGCCATCTTTACCCATGGAATTGAATTGAATTACAAATCAGTTATATTAAAATGACATGCAATACCTGACACTGCCACTGGACATGAGTGGCAGTGTTTCTGAAAAGAAGTCTCTTTAATTTTATAAAACCCTTTCAATTGTTGGCTGCCCCTGATTTCAGCAGGTCATTTTCTGATGACTCCTTTTGGTAAATTCAAAAAAGTTCATTATTTTCTCATTAATGAACACTCTGCACCCCATCTAGACTGAAAAAACAGAAATGTAGAAATTTGTGAAAATTTATTTTAAAAAAAATCCCTGAAGTATCACATGGTCATAAGTATTCAGCCCCTTTGCTCAGTATTGAGTATTTGCACCTTTTGAGCTAGTACAGTCATGAGCCTTCTTGGGAATGATGCAACTAGTTTTTTACCCTGCAGATCCTCTCCTGTTCCGCCAGGTTGGATGGTGAACGTTGGTAGGCTGGCTTCACACTGGCGTTTGTGTCTGCATGCGCAGTGCATGCAGATGCAAACGCAGTGCAAACGCAGCACATGCTGATGTGAACGCAGCGAAGAATCTCTGCATCTGTTCACATTACTGTGCAGCCCGCCAGCCAATCAACTATCTCGGGGGCGGCCGGGAGGAAGAGATCAGCGGCAGAGATCTCCTCCTCCCGGCCACAGCTGATCTCCCGCCAGTGTCAGTGCGGGAGATTTGAAGATATAGCTGATCTGACAGCTGTTTAAATCTCCCGCGCCGACGCCGAAGAGGGCGATATCGTTGCAGGAGATAAGAAACAGCTGATCGCTGCTTCAAATCTCCCTCACCGACCTCACCTATTTGGTGTCAGCGCGGGAGATTTAAACAGCTGTCAGATCAGCTGTTTCTCCCCGCCGACCTGCTGTAGCTGATCTCCCGGTGGCCGCCGCTGATCACCGGCGGCCACCGTGAGAGATTTCAATGAGATCCGCAGGGTTCTCCTGCATTGTCATGCGGAGGACACTGCTGATCCATTGCCTTCAATGCATGGTTTGTGCGCTTGCGGGAGCTTACAGATAAAACAAGCGCCCGTGAACGCACATAAAATGCAACATGATGCGTTCAGAGTGCGCTCGGAGGGTGCACAAATTATGCGCATCCGAACGCAAACGCAACTGAACACAGCCAAAAGCAGGCACATGCGTTCCCATGTTAAACATAGGAAACCATGTGCGCAAGCATTTGGCTGCGTTCGGCACGCTGCGCTCACAAACGCTAATGTGAAGCCAGCCGTAGACAGCCATTTTCAGGTCTCTCCAGAGATGCTCAATTGGGTTTAGGTCAGGGCTCTGGCTGGGCCAGTCAATAATGGTCACAGAGTTGTTCTGAAGCCGCTCCTTTGTTATTTTACCTGTGTGCTTACGGTCATTGCCTTGTAGGAAGGTGAACCTTCACCAAGTCTGAGGTCCAGAACACTCTGGAAGAGGTTTTCATCCAGGATATGGCTATGTTCACACACAATTTGCGTTTTTTTTAGCACTCTTAAAAGCACTTGCGTTTTTTTAAGAGTGCTAAAAAATGTCCCTTGTGTGTCTGAAAGGATTTGCCACGTTTTTGTACTTAGTCATTTTTTCACCAAAAACGCAGGCAAAAACGCAAGCGTTAACGCAGGGTGCATAAATGTGCCTTTTAAAAACGCATGTGTTTCCCATAGGGCCCCCATGTTAAAAAAACGCAGGTGCGTTTTTTCAAAAACGCATGCGTTTTTTTTAACATGGGCCCCTATGGGAAACGCATGCGTTTTTAAATGGCACTAAAAGGTACTAATGTACCATGCGTTTTTGCATGCGTTTCCCATAGGGCCCCATGTTAAAAAAACGCATGCGTTTTTGGAAAAACGCACATGCGTTTTTTTTACAGCACCCAAAAACGCTGCATGCAGTGTTATTTGGACTAGGGGTAAAAAACGCAAATGGAGCTGAAAAACGCAGCTACACTCAAATGTACCCTGCGTTAACGCACCTGCGTTTTTTTTTTAACAGCCCAAAAACGCAGAGATGGTCAAAAAAACGCATGTGTGTGAACATGGCCTATCTCTGTACTTGGCTGCATTCATGTTTACTTCCTGGTAAATATGTCCCCCATCATTGGCAATTTCTTGGTAAACATGTCCGCATTCCAGTAAATATGTTCCCCACCCTAGTTCCCATCCTGGTATTGATGCTCCAATCCCTATCCTGGGCCCTTTCCTGTTATATATGTATCCCATCCTATTAAATACTTTCCCATCCTGGTATACATGTCCTCATTCTGGTAGATATGTCCCCATCCTGGTATATATATTCCACATCCTGGTATATATGATCCCATACTAGGCCCTATCCTGTTAATTATGTCCCCGTCCTGGACCCTACCTGGTACATATGTCCCCCATCCTGTTAAATATTTCCCCCATCCTGATATATATGTCCCCAAGTTGGGTGCCATTCTGGTATATATGTCCTTCATCCTGGTAAATAAGTGCACATCCTGGGCCACTTCCTGTCAAATATATCTCTGTCCTGGGCTTTTGTCACGATGCAGTGAAAATGCTGGTGAGAGAATGGCAGTTACGGGCAGGTAACCAGGGAAAGCTAGTCTGACCCTAGACTGAGAACCCTGAATAGCCCTGACCCCAAAGGTATCTCTGATGGTGAGAAGAAGGTTCTGATCTCCAGCCTATCCCTAACTCCTCAACCAGCCCTGCGCTAATCCCGCTCACCTCCCTCCACTGAACCAAGGTACAGCAACTTCAAAGGGAAAGTCTTCAGTAGCACAAACAAACAGGTCTGCACAGCATGGCTTCCACGTATATAGTGAAACTCTATCAGCAGCACCTGGTGGAAGGAGAGGCTACTTAAAAGCTAGTGGGAGGAGACTCACATTAACCTCACATCCACCAGGACACTACAATAGAACTGGCATTAACTCATGCAGTACTAGAGGGAATTTCACACAGTTTAAGTCACAGCAGCATCCAGAATAGACCACAGATAATCAGTGCTAGACAGCCCTTTCTTGTAAATATGTCCCCCATCCTATTAAATTTACCCCATCCTGGGCCCCTTCCTGTTATTTATGTTCCCAATTCTGCATCCAACAGATAAAAAACAGCAAAACTTCTACTCACCTTCCCCCACTCCCACATCATGAGGTGTTCTCCTCTGTCGCAGGCACAGTGGATGGCAGCTTATATCACAATGCCTGCTATGGCGACGTATGACGTCCCTGCCATGCAACACCATGCGTGGCACTCCGATGTCAGCTTTTGGCCTCTAATTGGCCGGCGGTGTGGTTACGATGCAGGGACCCAACAAGTCTCTGTGCAGCAATGCATTTCACCTACATTTTCATCCATGTTGACGGGCCTCCTCCACCCATGAGTCTAGTTATGTTTCATGACCTCTGCAACAGCAATCGTTACGCTCCAGGTAAAACGGATGGTATCACTCAACGCTACAGCCAGTCCCCTTATGGGGCTACAGTAACGGAAAAAATGATCACTCTTGGAAAAAGCGCAAAAACTAAAATTTGTAGCAGGTGGGGTGGTCCGTTTTATGAGTACGGAGGCTACATTCCCACAATGAGTATGTAGTGAGATTTTGCAGCTTTTATGTATTATTTCTGTAGCGGTTATGTAAATTAGGCTATGTGCATTTTTTAATTTCTTATTTTTTATATGCATTTTTACTCTACGATTTTGTCTCTTCTTGGTGCGTCGTGTTTTAAATTGAGCGATTTGTTTTAGATACTTTATATACTTTATCTACTGTATGTGGTTATTTTAATGTGCTGCTATAGTAATATCAGATTCATTAGGTTGTTTGTAGTGTTCTGCTCTTTGTAAGGCTAATATCCCTTGTTTAGCTGGCTTATAGTACTTTAGCTCTCTCTAGTGGCTGAACTTTATATTAGCATCAGTTTTCTATTTTTATGACTGTTTCTCCTCCCCTTTGCAACTTATAATGGTAGTTCAGCCTCCATTTCTCTAAATGCCCATACAGGAAGACAGTCTCTATCTTAATCCCCCTTGTGATAGCATTGCTGGCAAGAAGTTATGTTGTCTGCTCCAAATGTTACTCTAGTCTAGCTTGTTGCTCCCTAGGTTGCTAGGGGGTTACACTCCATATCGGCGTCCACTCAACCCACTCGACAAAATCACTGGTCAGAGTTGGAGCCATACGGGTCGCGTGTACGTGACGAGACACGATGCTGGAACGATGCCAAAACGATATCGGAGTTGAATACAAGCTATTTACTCGCCGATATCGCAGGCGTTGTACAGCATCGTGCGTGTGACAGCCATCCGAGTCTAGCTCCGTCCATTCATCCATGTTAACTGTCGTTCTGGGTTGGTGGGGTACACATCGGAGGGATTGTTTCCGATATCCAGCGGTAAACCGCGATGCGATACGGAAAAGCGCTCCAATGCGCGCTCCGCCGTTATCGATATGTCCGATTCGACTGTAACCCCATAAGCCCAGTACAACAGTATTGGCAGGATGTAGATCTCTGGTTGCAGGAAATCATACAATTTTACATTGTACACGCACAAATAGAACAATGTGTCCATGATTTCACTGCAGCAGAGATTGCGACATCTCTGCACAATTATCTGTGTGTGTAACTGGGCCTTAAGGCTTATTGAATGCATATTGTATAGCTATCTGTGATATATATTTTTCTGTTGTATCATACCTGCACTGATTGTATGTATCTCCATTGTTCCAGTTTCACTGAATCATTCTACCACGTTCAATGAAACCCAGACTTCAGCAAGACCCTTGTTATTGGACTCAGTATATCGGTTTAGCTGCCTGTTTAACTTCATATGCTCAGGGCCTGTGTAGAAAAACCAGAACAACTATGGGCCTAGAAGTGACATGCAGGTAGTTGCTAACTACCTCCTGTTCTACTCATCATAAACTGCTCCTGCCAGCATTCTATGGCTTACACTGATGTCACTTTGACAGGGCAGCAGGGTCTCCTTCTCTCTGCTTTGTTGATGGGGCATTACTGCAGATGTCATACTGATTGACAGCCGCCTCTCTGCTGCCTAACTGCAGGGAGACAGCTGTTATTCAGCAGGATGTCAGCAGTCACGCCCTGCTGAAGAGAAGAGCTGCTCTGTTTATGAGAAACAGCAGAATCGCAGGCGGGAGCTATCCGGTCTGAAAGAGCGAGAGCCTCATCCAGCCCCTCCCTCCCCCCTTACATCGATGAACCCAGACCCTCCCCCCCCCATTATCAGTATGACAGTCAAACCTTTTCCACAGAAATCATACTGAGGCAGTGTACAAAGATCCAGGGGTCCCCACCTTACCCCCATTCAGATCTCCTATTCTATGTGGAGATACTCACACAAGTCGTCATCTGGAGAACTGCTCTTCATAGCTGTTTGTGTCGAGCCCACTGGGACGAGGGTACTCGGTACCGGACCACGTTGCTGCGGGGGTTGTCACCACGGAGGTCCTGATCCGGACCGTGTCCCAGGCCCTGACAATAATAAGGGTGTATTTACAGGGGAGAATAGTTTATCGTGACGCCACCCATGGTGTGTGGTCAGTATGGGGGACCACCGCTGCTGCAGAACCTCCGGGGTGATGTTAGGCAGCTTAGATGGTACTGTTCTCCGTAGGTAGAAGCAAGGTCCCCGGGGCAGTGGTTGTTATAGTCTATGGTGGATGTAATAGTGGGGTGATAGTGGAGACGGGTTAAGGAACACCCACTCACGTTTCTGTAGTTTCCAAAGCTTTACTGCGATGTTGTTGCAGATTATAGTCCACAGAGTCTGTACTGGGGCCAGGTTTCGCCCACCCTGTCCGGGTCCTCAGCTTCCTCGTGCTGCGCTGTGTGTGTGTGTCCTTGCTACTGCCTCTAGCTTAGCTGCTGGCACTGTCTCACTCTCTCTTTCTCTCGGCTGGTACCACTTGGCTAGGCAACTCTAGTCTTCTATGTGGTGCTGACCCCGCCGTGTTGCTTTGCTCAGGTACTGTGGTGGTATAGAGACTCCACTACTCCTGGATTCACTGTGATGTATGTGTCAGTCACAGTGTCGGATCCGGTGTCCGTTCTGTGCGTTCCTCTGGGGCGAGTGATGGTAGCACTCAAGCTCCCAGATGTGTTTCTCTGTTCTTAGTTCTCCTCTCCTCAGACCCTAGCTAGGCCTGGAATCGAGCAGCAGATTGTGGAGAAGCCTGTCGCAGCTTCTTTACACCACAATCTCTCTGTCTTCAGAGTACTGCCTCGTACTGAACTAACTACTTCCTGTGGACCTGGAGTATATAAGGGAGCAGGTTGTGCTCCCCCTCCTGGCCCAGAAGGTGCTAGTGTAAGTCAGTGTGTTGTGGGGAGGGAACACGTGTGATGTTACTGTGGCACATTAACCCCTGGGGTGCCACATTTGCTAGACCTGGTGCTTGTGCACCAAGCTTGAAGATAGTCACAAGCCACACATCATCAGCAGTGAGCCAGAGGTTGGGGACCACTGCTCTTCTGTATATGTCCGGTCTGTAGTCCCATATAGGCTGCAGAGATCTCACCAGGTTCCTGCATACACATCAGACCTCCTAAATCCTCAAGTGCTTGGTAGATACAAATCAGAGGACAGAACAAGCCACAGAACTGATAATCTACTTACATAATTGCCTTTGGATTGAAAGTGTTTGAGTGTCCCCTTTATTCGCCACCTGATTGGTCCACCTGAAAGAGAACAAAACAAAGCGGCCGCGATATTGGCACATCCAAGTGAAGGATGCATCAATACGCCGGCCACACGCAGCTGCTGTCCTCAGGGTCTGGGTCCCGGTCTGCAGTCCGCCACCTTCTCCTCTGTTGCTGCCTTCTCCTTCATCGTCTTCATTGTCTCCACCGCCACAGCTGCGCCACCCTGCGCATGTGCATTGAGTAAGCCTGCGTCATACTCACGTCATCAATGCCTTCACTACTTTCTCTTATATGCGTTCCACCAATGCATGCCGCAAGGGGGTTAGATACAGTGCCCGGGGCCAGAGACAGCACAGGGAGGCAGAAACGGCACAGGAGGCACATACAGCAAAAGGGGGACAGAGACAGCACAGGCGCACAGATACTGAGCATGGGACCAGAGACAGCACAGGGGGGAGAGAACATAGTGAGGGGAGAGAGACAGCACACAGGGGGGAGGCAGGTCAAAGGAGAGAGCTCAGAGGGGAGAAGACAGCACAGGGGGAGAGATAAAGAGAGTGGACATGGAGGAGAGCACACAGCGGGTGAGAGATGGCCACCGCTCCAGCACCACAAAGCCCCCCCAAAGTGATGTCAGCGCCCACCTGATGCGATAGCATAGGGCCCACATCTAGTACTGTATATTCTCTTTCATACATTCATTCTTCCGTTTGACCCAAGGTTGTTCATAATTGAATGTTTACGAAGAATAGAAAAAAATTGTACAAGAAGGAGAAATTGTAGCCGCTCAACAAAGTGAATAAATATTTTAAGAGCCTTTTCCACATAAATGAAAATTCTCTGATAAATAAGTCACTGAATTTTCCACTTTGTCACAATTCTATTTAATGATTTATTTAATGTGCTTCATTCTGGAAACACTTGCTGACAAGCAACATGAACAGCATTATCATTACCAGCGGATGTCGTCATCAAGCTTCCCTCAACCCAGAAGTCAGCACAAAATCTGTGTCTGTGTTTTGGCTGCAATACTCATTCATTAGGCCGGCTTCCCACATCCGTGTTTCCAGTACGTGTGGTTTACGTTTTCACATGTACGGGAGACACACTCACAGGGATGGCACATGGATGACACAATGATAACTAAAATGGATGCCACACAGATGACACATGGATGGCACACAGATGGCACACATGGATGGCACACACAGGTAACACTTATGGAACATGCATGACACGGATGGCACATGGATGACACGGATAGCACACGGATGACATAGGGATGTCACACACATGACAAGTGGATGGCACATGCATTAAACATGGATGGTACATAGATGACACACGGATGACGCACACAGCTGACGCATGGATGACACACGGAGGACACATTAATGACACACACGGATGTTACATAGATAATACACACAGATGGCACATGGATGCTACACGGATGGCATCCGGAAAAGCATCACATTTCCGTGATGAAGGAGCATAGTGTTGAGCCCCAGGCTTTGGGGTACTTGGGTATCAGGCTTCAAAGGAAGCGTTGCTGTGTTACGGGGAGTGGTGGCCGCACCTGATCCCATGTCCTGGGTGACACGTCAAAAAGGGGGATTATTTACAGGGGAAATATGTACAGTTCACTGGCGCCACCTGTAGTACCTGGTGATGGTTCACCAGCGCCGCCATAGTCCGCCGGAGGTGGATGGTATTGCGGCTAGGATGGTGAAGTCCCCTACAGGTAGGGCTGTTCCTCCGGGGCAGCGTTCCTGAAAGCAAACAAGTTCATGAAGGAAAATACTCACGGAGGCAAGGTCACTTTCTCCCGGGTACTTTACTGTTAACTTGTAGCAACATCAGTTACAGTTCACAGCTCAGCATTCAGATGCCACTAGAACAGGTAGCTTAACGGGTGGCTGCAAGTGGATCCCAGGTGGTATGGTGGAACCCTTGGTGTACCTTCATTAACTAACCCGTGTCCATTCTTCCCCGCTTTGGATTGATCTATACCCAGTAGCTCGTGTAGGTAGTACCGGGAGTCCACTCCCTCGTTGGTGAGGAAGCAGGCAGAACGCTCCGATGGCAGAGTGCTGCGGCTGATAACGAGCCACAGCAGCCGGTTGCCGACTACAAAGCTGAACTCTGGCCGGATCCTAGTGCCCGGCGTTCCCTTGGTGGACTGGAGTATCCCCTGGAGTATGGGCGCTCCACTCTGAGGATCTCCCTTTCTCTCTAGGGCCCGGACTTCTCCTGTCGGGCGCCCTCTTTCAGGACCTCCTCAAGGTCCCTTCTTCTTCCCTCCAGATCGGCTTGAAACCACCCCGGTTTGACCTTCCGCCTCGTTCCACTAAGCTCATTCTTCCTAAAACCTTTCCTCTTCCTCTATCTCCTCTTGGTCCCTCAGCCGAGAGACCTAAGGTCAAAAAGACCTCGGAGCAAAGACCAAAGACCTCCTTGTTCCTTCAGGCTCACTGCCTGACTCCTTCTAGTTCCCCCTAGAGGTGATTATATTCCCTCCCGGGTAACCTCCCACCCTTAACTAATGTGGGAGTGCTGGGAATGGGTCCCACCCGCCATCCAGGGTCCACCTGCAGCTGGAGTATTTACACCTCTTTTACGGGTGTAATACCCCTCTGTGGGGCGCGACAATAGTAGGCTCTGAAACGCGTTGGTTGGATCCAATAAACTTCAGATAACACAAGCTTGGAGTTTGCGTCCTTTGTAGCAGCGCTGACCAACCACACCGTCCCTATGAATCTCTGAATTACCTCACCACGTTGCACGTGGAAGTGTGTTCCGCAGCAGCTACTGTTATTTGCTCTCATACTGGTTATGGGTCAAACAACCAAAAAAGGTGAGCGGTGTCTGATAGCGGCTTCATAGCCACACTGTGCTTAAAACGATAAAACACTATTGCTATTGCTTCCTTTGCAGGTTTATAATATGTACACAAGGATGGCCACGCAGAAGGTCAAAACTGAACGTGTCACACGTTTCAATGGATGTGTGAAGCCTGATAGACACAGCAAGACTCCACCTTACACCAAAGCTTGATTAAAATGATAAATTGCTCTTCCATCTATTGATAAAAAGCTGACGAGAATATTTTATGTTCAGGATTTTTGGAAAGCTGAGTGACAACTTTAAAGGGACTTTGTCACCAGGTTTTTGCCATCCTATCTGACAGCAGCATAATGTAGAGATAGAGACCCTGATTCCAGCGATATGTCACTTACTGAGCTGCTTCCTGTCACTTTGATAAAATTACTGTTTTCTCTGCTTCAGATTTAGCAGTAATGACTATGCTCTGGACTATTTGTTTAGTTCTACAATGTTAATCTCCTACTGTATGAACAGTGATTTTATGGAAACTACACTGAGCAACCCAATAAGAGACACATCGCTGGAATCAGGGTCTCTGTCTCTTTATTATGCTGCTGTCAGTAAGATGGCAAAAACCTGGTGACAGCGTCCCTTTAAATCTTGGGAAAACCCCTTTAAAGAGAAGCTGTCACTTTCCATAGATAAATAAAACATTTTACCGCTGTTCTCCTGGATCGGGCATTTTCTTTTCTTCCTGCGCCTCACCTCCCATCTGCTCCATCTTCTGATAGTGGCCGTGGCCGAGTACTGCACATCCACCTTTCTTGATTTAAATGGAGTGCAGATCTGCAGTATCTGACCACGGCCACTATCTGAAGATGGAGCAGCTCCAGATCTCATCCCTTCCATTCACCTGCTGCCGCCGGCACCGAGAACAGCTGATCGGCGGGGAGGACAACCTCTTTAAGGTTATATAGTGGTCATGAGTCATTCAATTTATGGCAGCTCTGGGGTTGCAGCACCATGGGTTAATGTCAGTGGTTACCTGCTGGTAGTCTCAGGCCAGTTCATCTCAGTTTGCAGCCAAGTTGGTGGGTGACCACACCCTTTCACTATAAGTAGTCACATGTCCTACCACCTGATGCCGGTAATACAGCGCCGTTTCTATGCTGACCATAGTGGTGTGTGGAGGTCTCCGGCAGTTTATGGTGTTGTCTGCGGCTGGAGATCTGCTACTGGTGAATTATCTGGTGCAGGTATCGGCTGCAGCCTTTTGGGTTTAGCTGCAGCTTTCAAGTGTGTTGTATCCTTTCTGTCTATCTTCTACAGTGTCCGTCTACTTCCCCCTGCTTTATTACAGCAGAGGTGATATCTCGGGGACTTTCCCTCCTATGCGTTAGCCAGGGTTAGAAGAGTAGACAGATAGGGACTAGGCACGTGATGGCAGCAGGGGGAAGGACCCACATAGGGTGGTAGGGTAGCTCAGGGACAGACATGGGCATGTGTCAGGAGGTGTCCCATCCCCCGCTCCCTATCAATAGTGCCTTCCTCTCCCTATACTATCCTGTTGTGACTTCTGTGTTGCGCCATGCAATGGAGATTCCCCCTGTGGGAATGTGACAATATCACTAAATAACATGGCAGTATTGCTGTTGATGACTTCAAGAAAGCTTTTCTGTAATAGGGGCCATTCAAGTGCCAACAATAATGAAGAGGAAAAGTATTATACATAATATGAAGGTTGTACCCCAGCTTTATAGTCTTCTTTAAATGGCAGTACACGAATACGTATACACAATCCGGAGCATTTCTAAGGATTGCTACATCCAATAGGGGGCGGCAGAGATCATGTTCTCTTAAGGAAATATTTATATTGAAATCGCCCTCTAGTGGTAGATATCAACTGTTGGTACTTTTGAATGTTGATTTATATTGATTGCATTTTTTTTTTTTACTAGAAATAATAGCAGGAGAGATGGAAAAATGAGTGAGGTTATAATATCCACAGCTGATCGGAGAAAGAACAGGACGTGCAGGTGTGAGCAAATGGAACAATAAGAAATATGCCGAGACTATAAAATGTCAGATAGTAAAGAGAACGTTCACAGAAGCTTGCATTTCTTAGAGCGGTGAATATATGTAACATTTCAATTATTAATTGGATCTGTATTAAGAAATGATTCACCTTAAAAAAACCTTTACTGATATAAATTGTGAATTTTATTGAGAACAAATTACGTATCAGCAATTAGTTAATGGAGACCACATCTAGGGCTCAATACCAAATCCCTCCTAAGGGCTTGTTCACACTTTTGTTTTGTGATTCGTTTTTGCATGAAAAACAGAAGACTTTCTGTGGTGCCCAGCAAACCTGATGTTTTGGGTCCGTTTTTTTCCCCCGAACACGGATCCAGTTTTGCAGCACAAAAAAAAACCAGATCAAAAGTGCAGCATGTGCACGTGGTCTAATTTTCTGCACCAAATCTGGCAGAAAGATGCGACAGTTTTTATGCGTTTTTGGAATATTTTCAGCGTGTTTTACCCCTGCATTTTTCAAAATGAAGTCAGGGCTGAAAAACGCAGGCAAAAATGCACAAAAAATGGACATACTGCAGATTATTTTCTGCACAAAATCTGCAAGAAAACAATAAGCAACATGTGCCCAACACTTCAGAATTCTCATTGACTTTGCTGCCATAAGGATATACATGCAAATTTGAGACAAAAACGCATCAAAAACATATCAAAAACGCACTGTGTGCACATGGCTTTAGAATCTGTGAAGGATTGGGAAAGGGTGTAGAGAAGGGGTCTCAAACACGCGGCCCGCGGGCTGCATGAGGCCCCTGGGGCTTCACTGTGCGACCTGCGGAGCCGTGGACAAACATGCCAGCGGTACAGTGCAGGAAGGAGCCACACTCCCCGCTGTGTTATATCTTCCGGCTACGGCACTGACAAGGCTCTGCCGCTCAGTAACATCAATGCAATCCAACGGCCAATGAGAGGCCCGCAGCTACCGTCATATGTCACCTGCGGACCTCTCATTGGCTGGCGGCTTGCATTGATGTTACTGAGCGGCAGAGCCTTGTCAGTGCCGCAGCCGGAAGATATAACACAGCAGGGAGTGTGGCGCCTTCCTGCACTGTACCGTCGGCATGATAAAGGTTAGAAAATTGTGTGTGTGTGTGAGAGTGTGTGAATGTGAGTATGTGAGTATGTGTGTGTGCATGTGAGAGTGTGTGTGTGTGTGTGTGTGAGAGAGTGAGAGTGTGTATGTGAGTGTGTGTGGTGTGAGAGTGAGAGTGTGTGTGTATGTGAGAATGTGAGTGTGTTTGAGAGAATGTGCGTGTGTGTGTGTATGTGAGAATGTGAGTGTGTGTGTGAGAGAATGTGTGTATGTGTGTGTGTGTGAGAGTGTATGTGTGTGTGTGAGTGTGTATGTGAGAATGTAAGTGTATGTGTTTGAGAGAGTGTATTTGTGTGTGAGAGAGTGTATGTGAGAGAATGTGTGTGAGAGTGAGTGTGTGAATATGTGTGAGTATGTGAGAGAATGTGTTTGTGTGTGTGAGTGTGTGAGTGAGTGTGTATGTGTGTAAGTGTGTATCTGAGATTGTGAGTGTGTGAGAGAATGTATGTGTGTATGTATGTGAGAATGTATTTGTGTGTGTGGAGTGTGTGTGTATGTGAGAGTGTGGTGTGTGAAAGTGTATGTGAGTGTGTTTGTGTTGTGTGTATGTGAGTGTGTGTGAGTAGAAGTGTATGTGGAGAGTGTGTTTGTGTGTGTGAGTGTGTGTGTATGTGAGAGTGTGTGTGAAGTGTATGCGAGAGTGTGTTTGTGTGTGTGAGTGTGTGTGTATGTGAGAGTGTGTGTGAGAGAAAGTGTATGTGTGGAGAGTGTGTTTGTGTGTGTGAGAATGTGTGTGAGTGTGTGTGAATTAGAATGTGTGTGAGAGTGTGTGTGTGTGTATGTGAGAGTTTTGTGTGTGTGAGAATGTAAGTGTATGTGTTAGAGAATGTGAGTGTGTGTGTGTTTGTGAGAATGTGTGTATGTGAGATTGTGTGTATGTGAGATTGTGTTTGTGTGAGAATGTGAGTGTGTGTGAGAATGTGAGTGTGTGTGTTTGAGAGAGAATGTGTGTGAGAGAATGTGTGTGAGTCTGTGTGTGAGAGAGACTGAGTGTGTTTGCAAGTGAGTGTCTGTTTGTGCGAGAGTGAGTGTGAGTGTGTGTAAATGTGAGTGTGAGAGTGTGTGTGTATGTGAGAAGAATTTGTGAGTGTGAGAGTGAGTGTGAGTGTGTGAGAATATTGAGTGTGTGAGAATTGTGAGTGGTGTGTGAGAGAATGTGTGTGAGTGAGTGTGTGAGAGAGAATGTGTGTGTGTAAAAAGGTGATAGATCAGGTTGAGGACATCAATACAAAAGGGACACACTAGTACACTATGGGGGCCAGGATGTGGACATTAGTACAAAAAGGGGATGATTAGGGGACATTTCTACAATATGAGGACCAGGATGAGGGTATTACTGCAATATGAGGATCAGATGGGGACATTATTACAAGATAAGGACCAGGATGGGGACATTACTACAAGATGAGGACCAGATGGGTAAACAAAAAAAGAGGAAGGGGACATTTCTACAAGATGAGGATCAGGATGGGGACATTACTGCAAGAAGGGGACCAGGATGTGGACTATTACTACAAAAAAGGGGGCCTGAGATGGGGGGACATTACTACAAAAAAGGGGGCCAGGATGGGGACATTACTATACAATATATGGGACCAGGATGAGGGCATTATTACTATAGGAATGGGAATCCATTATGGGGACATTACTACATAATGGGGGCTAAGAGCGGGGGACAATACTAAAAGAAGAATACCAGGATTTTGACTTTACTACATTGAGGAAAACAATTCTATAAAAATGGCACTTAGATCCTAGAAAGCAATGGCCCCCTCCCCACCCACCCCCCCAATATCAATTTTTTTTGTTGCAGCCCACCAACCCAGCCGAGTTTGAGACCCTGGTGTAGAGGAAAACAATAGGATAAATTATTATCATGGTGTTACAAATAAAATGAATGGAAAACTTGCAATTCGGAATCTTCACGGTAATAACAAAGGTAGGTGTTACTGCGCCCTCTGCTGGGGGATGATTAGAATAGCACTACGTAGGAATCTTCAAGTCAAGGATTCTGTTAAAGTGAACCTGTCACCACCTTTGGGCATTTTAAACTATGCCCAACAGCATTTATATGATGTAAATGGGGTTCTAGTAACCCCTGTATGTGCCCAGACTGGCTCCTCATACCTGAAATAAAGAACTTTTATTATGTCCAGAGCTGGCCTCCTACTGAGACTGGGAGGATGCTATTGAGACCAGGTGGATGGTGTCCTCGCCGCCCCTCCAGGCTGCTAAACCCGCCCTGTGGTTTTTAAATTTCCCACCCCTCCTCTGGCCAGCGTTTGAGTGACTGCCACACTTGCACCGGCGCAGTGGAGCGGGTGTCCATGGACCATTGAACAGGCCAATGTCTCGCAAGACTTCACAAATCTCGCGAGACGTTGGCACAGGTGCAGGTGCGCCTGTCTGTGCCAACGTCTCGCGGGGGTATGGGAAGGGGGCGAGGACACCATCCACCAGGTCTCAATAGCAGTCTTCCGGTCTCAGTAGGAGGCCAGCTCTGGACATAGTATAACTTCATATTTCAGTATGAGGGGCCAGTCTGGGCACATACAGGGGTTACCAGAACTCCATTTACATCATGTAAAAGTTGGTGGGCATAGTTTAAAATGACCAAAGGGGGCGACAGGTTCACTTTAACTAATTTACTGATTCATTTCATTAATTTAATAATTAATTTACTTTACCTGGAAATTCCAGTACAAATTAATTGTTCGTTCTAATTAATAAGACCTGACCCACAGACGACAACACCGAACTTCAATGTGCAGATCCACCATCACTTTGAACGGGAATGTTGGGTGTCTCTCTTCGGCTGGAAGCAGATACAAGTCCAGAAAGTTCTACTTTTGATCAAATATTTATCACAAGATAATTCTTAGCTCTCCATACTATTTGTTATTAGACAATGTAGCCTTACATTTCAATGTCCACACGTCTGCCAGCACCACCACTGTATAGAATCCTGTCCTCTATTGATATCAGTGTAACAGTAGCCCCGGGATGGAACACACATTTATGATTTATGCAACTGGGAAGGGAGTATTGATAGCACTGAAAATTAATAGAAAGTACAGAGATATTTTACAATCAATTCAAGTTAATCACATACAATAAACAGGGAGATGGATATAAAAGGTGGATTTGAGATCCGCACTGCTGTGGGTGAAAGACTGAAGAGATATACAAATCAAGGGTGGCTTTATTCAACGACTTTCGAAGTGATTTCCTCACTTCCTCTTCAGGAAAGCAACCAAGTCCCTTTGTGGGTCTGGTCTGTGTGCATATGTTCCTCCTCCGGGCTTGACCCCCTTTTGCTTATTTACAACTAGCTGTAGAACATGGCGTTGCCCGGGCATAGTAATTAACTGTGAAGCTATGAAGTAGGTAGGGCTAACCGGAGGAGTGGGGCTAACTGGGGTGGGGTAGAACAATGAAGTGGGCTGGGCAAACCTGGATAGAATGTGGGCTACATGGAGGGGTGGATCTATGAAGTGGGTATGGCTATCTGGAGGGGCGGACCTATCTGGAGTGGATGGTACTCTGAAGTGGGCTGATCTACTAGATAGTTCACAAACACACCACAATGACATCCTCTTTTTTATGGTCACTAATAGTATACCATCTTGGTGTGGATACATAGACCCAACATCACGTAACACTCCTTTCTACATGACTATAGTAGGGGCAACCGCTATAGAGTTAATGTGTTACCCCTTGAAAAAGCGTTATATGAAACGTACGTCAGGGCTCCATGTATTGAGATACTGACAGTGTGCATTGGCGGTAGGACTGCTGGAGCATATTATGGGTGAGTGGAGGATGGATGAATGGCGGTTCCCCATTGTACACTAAAAATCCATGTATGCATAATACCATTGTTGTATAGATAGAGATTGTCTGCACTTGTCTCCATTGTACTGTTTAGTGTTGCTGTGGCTTCCCAGGAGTCCGGTTGCCACAGTGGCATTGTCTCCCTCACAGGAGGGGATGTCATGCCTGAAAGCAAGAAGGGGACCCCACGCTGAGTAACACCAGCATTCAACACTTTTCCTCACTCCAGGCCTGAAGGAAGAGCTCCAGAACCCAGTTTCAGGGGAGTTTCCCTATAAATTCTGGCCTGGAGGTCAGGTTAGTAAAAAGAAAGTCAGAGAGAACAGAACAGACGTCCATCCCAGGCTCATCCGAGGGCAGTGGAGAGCTAGTAAAAGGGAAGAGGAGAGAAGTTGAGGAGAGCCTGGGGAGTGGAGTTGTGAATGGGCTCACTCCAGAGTAAAGCGCTAAAAACAGGACTTCATAGTCCTTGGTTGTTCGGGTACTGAAGTCCTAGCGGCTAAATCCGGAGGACAGGAAACTGCAAGTCACCTGTCCACAGCAAATACCCGGTGGCACAGCAGCATACTAGAGCCTGGAGCCACCACGAAGTAGCGACACCTGTAAAAGGCTCGAGCTGCCTGCCATATGGATGGGAAAACAACTAACAGGAAGAGGGCCACAACATAGCTTTAGGCAGCAGGGACCTAATTGGACAGCGCATAAGGAAGGCTTCCAAACCCACCCGGCGAGGGTGTCCAGATTTCCATTACCACCTTTTACCAGTGTCTTGGTTTACACCATCGACTGCCAAGTAAAAGGTAAAGGAAACTACAATCCCTGTGTCCTTTGGTCATTTTACAAGCCCATAGTCCTGCACCCCAATGATTACTGTGGCAGCCCAGAGTCCGGTTACCACAATGTCATTAACTCCCTCGGGAGGTAGTATCATACCTGAGAGCAACAGAGGGTATTCATGTGGTGCCCCACCGGTCAGACCGCCACCGGAGGTACTGCACTCATCCCTTAGTGGGAGAGTAGTGTTCCTGTTCTCTAGGTACCTGGATGGTGAAGTTGAGACCCACACCACACACACACACACACTTAGGACCCTGGGATGGGATAGTGGGTGGACCCCGGGGGAAGGATCCAGTCTCAACTAGGGGGAACAAGGAAGTGTAGAGTTAGGGAGTCAGGAGGAGAGGAGCAAAGAAGTAGGAGGTCGGAGGTGCTAGCTCCCGCGGGCTGGAGTACGGTCACGCTCGCCCTGGGAGGGATAGACTGAACGGTATAGAAGAAGAGAGGAGCCCTTGGGGTACAGAAAAGACTCAGATCATCTGTAAAGCGCTATGTACACCAATAGCGCTATATAAATACATAATAATAATAATAATAATAATAATAATAATAATATGCACACTCATATCTGAACGAAGAACAGAGGGGCTGGTGGATGACACAGGGAACCGGCCCTGAATACAGCACGGTAGCTTCACGCCAGAACTGTTGAACCGGAGGCCATGAGCTCCTAAAGGGGAACTCTGGCCACACACCCGGCACAACCCGGAGAAGGTGGCCATACTAAGGCGCGGCACCAGGAATCGGTACCACCAAATGCCTGTGGCTGTCGGTACCTGAGCTCTGTGTGCGGAGGAGCTGAAAGAAGAGGCGAGACGAACTAGGAGCGTTGAGAGTACCACCAGAGAAGGAAACACCGTAGGAGCACCTAGACCGCTGAAACCGGAGATTGGCAGAGGGAAGCACCGGGCGGCCTGGTTGAAACGTTACAGTAAAGGTACAGAACTCCAACAGACACGGCCACCGGCTGCAAAGGCCTCACGACATCCAAGGGTGCTGATGACTCAATGAACACTGGCCAATGACCCTGAACTGACCTCTCTACTCACTGCCCTGGGGAACCGCTCACCGGGGAGCAAAACTATCCAAGCTGCTGGTCATCGTCCCCAGAGGTTCTGAAGCAGTGGCAGCCACACCAGGCCTCACACCGCAAGTGGCGTCATGAATACCCCTTTTCTTTTATTCCCCCTGTCATCTGAACTTTTAATTGACACCACCAGGGTCATGGAACCGGGTGGCCACCTTGACATCTCCCAAAAAGAATCGTAAGAACTGGCCCGGTAAATAGTACCCCATGACCCTGGAGTGGGAGGTGTCGCAACTGGTCGCCATGAACAGGAATGCGAGCGGCCCAGTAACACTGTGTGACAACCATCCGCTGTGAAGCTGAGCTGCTGGTAAGGCAGCACCCCGAGAAACCCCGAGACCCTTAACCCCTATACAGGGATCTGGAATTATAGCGGAGCCCAGGGGGTAGCTGCCTATTATGAGCAACAGAGCAGGGAAGGTCGCCAGGGGAAAAAATCAAGACCCGAAAAACAAAGTCAGAAGTCCGAGTCAAAACCGAGAGGGAGCGAAGGTACAAAATCGTCAGGCAGTAGCAGAGTCGAGAATCCAGGCAAGGGTCAAGGGCAAAACCAAGAGGGCAGCTGAGGTACAAAATCGACAGGAAGAAGCAGAGTCAGAAATCCAGGCCAAGGTCAGAGACAAAACTAAACATACACTATATCACTGGGGAACCAAAACTATATCTGGCGGCCTGCAAGACAGGCTCCAATGTATTTGAAGGGCGCGGTTACCTCCCATAGGCTGGAGCTCACAGCCCGATGACCTCATCCGGACCGCCCCTAGATCCAGGCCAGATGGAGATGCACGACTGGCTCCACCCACACCACCTCTGACAGAAGAACGCAGGCTGCGCCTAACGGACACCTCTGCAGGGCCCGCTCCTCTGCGACCAACACCACCCAGAGGGGAAACACAGCGGCGCTCAGCGACAGAGGCAGACGTCGCGGGAGCAGTTCCATATGAGGACAAGGCCCTCCTGTCACCGGTGCCACCAGCCGAAGGAATCCGGGTCCTCCCAGCGGCCGAAGCAGGAACACCGGCCACCGAGTCCAATGGGGATGTGACAGTACCCCCACCTCTATGAGGGGCCTCCGGACCCACAAAACCCCGTTTATTGGGATGAAGAAGATGAAACTTCCTGATCAAACCCTTGGCATGGATATTACTGGCAGGCACCCAGGACCTCTCCTCCGGACCATAGCCCTTCCAATGTACCAGATACTGCACGGATCCTCTCACTAAACGGGAATCGAGGATCCGTTCAACTTCGTATTCCACGGCACCCCGACCAAGACCAGAGGAGGAGGGGACCGGACAGGACGAATCGGAGATCGGTACAATTTGAGAAGGGATTTATGGAATACATTGGGCAGTTTGAATGATTGAGGGAGCTTCAGATGAAAGGCGACAGGGTTAATCACCTCAATTATTTCATACGGACCAATAAACCTGGGACCTAGTTTGGCAGACGGCACTTTGAGCTTGATATTTTTTGTAGACAACCAAACTTTGTCCCCAACTCCCAGGTCCGGACCCTTGGAGCGCCGTTTATTAGCAGAAGACGCCTGCCTAGTCTGAGCCCCCTTTAAGTTTTTGTTCACTTCAGACCAGATTAGTCTTTAACTGATCTACGGACCTTTCTACCCCAGGGACGTCAGAAAGCCTAGAAGAAAATGAACAAAAGCGCGGGTGCAGCCCATGATTACAGTAGAAAGGGGTGGTCTTGATGGACTCCTGGTACTGGTTATTCATGGCAAATTCTGCTAGTGGCAGATGTTTCACCCAATCAGATTGATGCTCAGAGACATAACAACGTAGATACTGTTCGAGAGCTTGATTAGTGCGCTCGGTTTGACCATTGGTTTCAGGGTGATAGGCAGAAGAAAAGGAATAGTCAATTCCAATCCGTTTACAGAATGCCCTCCAAAACTTAGAAATGAACTGGGTGCCCCTGTCAGAAACAATATTCACAGGAACACCATGCAATCGCACAATTAATTAATACTTTGCTCAGTGTCTCGGAATTAGGTAACCCGGACAGCGGAACAAAATGACACTGCTTGCTGAATCTGTCTACCACTACCCAGATACAAGTCTTCCCTTCTGAGAGTGGCAGGTCAGTAATAAAATCCATGGAGATATGAGTCCAAGGACCCTCAGGGGTAGGCAAGGACTGGAGCAACCCGGCAGGGCGGTTGCGGGGAGACTTAGCGCGAGCACAGGTTTCACAAGCCAGTACGTATTCCTTACAGTCCTTTACTATGGTTGGCCACCACAAACTCCTGGTTACAAGTCTGATGGTGTTATTGATACCAGGATGCCCTGCGAGGACAGAATCATGAGATTCCTTAAGAACTTGGAGGCGGAATTGGGTAGGGACAAATAGTTTCTGGGCAGGAGTAGTGTCAGGGGCCTGTTCTGAAGATCTACGAATCTCTTCCAGAAGATCCAAAGACACAGCCGAGACAACAATCCCCTTGGCTAAAATGGGAGTCGGTTCCACGTCCTCGACTTGTAAGGGGCAAAAACTTCGAGACAGGGCATCAGCCCTCACATTTTTAGTACCCGGTCTGAAAGTGATCACAAAGTCGAATCTGGAGAAGAACAAGGCCCATCTAGCCTGTCTAGGATTCAGTCTTTTCGCTGACTCCAAATAGGTTAGATTTTTGTGATCAGTAATTACGGTAATCCTATGTTTGGCGCCTTCGAGGAAGTGGCGCCATTCCTCGAAGGCCCATTTGATTGCCAACAATTCCCGATTACCTACATCATAATTCATCTCTGTAGAGGAAAATTTTCGGGAAAAGAAGGCACACGGACGAAGTTGAGTGAGAGATGCGGTGCCTTGTGATAGCACCGCTCCCACTCCAACTTCAGAGGCATCTACCTCTACAATGAAGGGGCGGTCCAAATCAGGCTGCACCAATATTGGATCCGCGGGAGAAACACCCTTTTAACTTAGAAAACGCATGAATGGCTTCAGGCTTCCAATTAACCACATCCGCCCCTTTACGTGTCAAATCAGTGAGAGGTTTGGCTATCTCTGAAAACCCTTTAATAAATTTACGATAATAGTTAGCGAAACCCAAGAATCGCTGCAGTGCCTTCAGAGACTTGGGTTGTACCCATTCCTTAATGGGTTTAATTTTGGCAGGATCCATGCGAAAACCGTTAGCCGATATAATATACCCCAAAAAATTATCTCTTCCTCCATGAAGACACATTTCTCTAATTTGGCGAATAGAGAATGCTCTCTGAGTCTCTGGAGTACAGTACGGACATGTCGGATGTGTGACCAAAGACCGGGAGAAAAAAACAGAATGTCGTCCAAATAAACGACCACATATACACCACTGATATCTCTGAAAATATCATTGACAAAATTCTGAAACACTGCAGGTGCGTTACTTAACCCGAACGGCATTACAAGATACTCAAAATGGCCGAGAGGCATATTGAACGCGGTCTTCTACTCATCGCCTTCTTTTATACGGACCAGGTTATATGCTCCCCTGAGGTCCAGTTTGGTGAAATACTTGGCTCCCAACAGCTGATTATAAAGATCAGGGATGAGTGGAAGAGGATACTGGTTTTTCACAGTGATCGCGTTTAATTCGCGGTAATCAATGCAAGGTCTGAGGCCACCATCTTTCTTTCCCACAAAAAAGAAACCAGCTCCTACTGGTGAGGTGGACGGTCTAATATACCCCTTTCTCAGACTGTCTGCTATGTAATCATTCATAGCCTGACGTTCTGGACCAGAGAGGTTAAATATTCTCCCCTTTGGGAGACGTGAAGCAGGTATCAAATCTATGGCGCAATCATACTTTCTGTGAGGGGGTAATTTCTCTGATTCCTGAATAGAAAACACATCCTCAAAGTCTCTAAAGGCATATGGTACAAATGGAGGAGTCTTGACCTTCACTTGGTTTACAGATAGCGAGATACAGTGTTCCTGACACTTTGGGCTCCAGCGCACAATGTCACCCAAGTGCCAGTCTATGACTGGGTTATGTTTACGTAACCATGGCATGCCCAGGATTACTGCAGATGATAGATTATTGATAGCAAAAAATGACACATTTTCAGCATGTAAAGACCCCACCAGCATTGACACTTCCTCAGTGACAAATTCCACTCCACCCTGGATGAGGGGAGTGCCATTAACTGCAGTGGTTCTAATGGGGCATTAAGCCTTAGTAGTGGTACACCAAGAGTTCTCGCTACATGGAGATCTATGAAATTCCCCTCTGAGCCACTGTCTACATAAGCCTCCAAACACACAGATTTCTTAAGGTAAGATAACGAAATAGGTAATAAAACTTTGGCAGCATCCGCTGGCAATACCTTAGCACCCAGGCAGGCAGAGCCAGAGCCACCCAGGTGCTGACATCCAGGGAATGAGGTCTTCTGATCTCCAGTGTTCATGCAGAGGACTCCAGATTGTGGCTTGTACAGCATGTTGGAATGATGGGAGTGTTCCTCCACAGGACTGAGAAGCTAGACACAGATGCTTTGAGGGAGCAATCAGCAGACACAGCTCAGAGAAAAGAAAAAAAAACAGGTAGAACCATTGGAAAAAGGAGAGAAAAAAAAAGGTAAGGGAATGCTTTTTATATATAGTATCTATATATATAAAAATGTTATGGCCAGATATAATGTGACAACCATCCGCTGTGAAGCTGAGCTGCTGGTAAGGCAGCACCCCGAGAAACCCCGAGACCCTTAACCCCTATACAGGGATCTGGAATTATAGCGGAGCCCAGGGGGTAGCTGCCTATTATGAGCAACAGAGCAGGGAAGGTCGCCAGGGGAAAAAATCAAGACCCGAAAAACAAAGTCAGAAGTCCGAGTCAACCGTGGGCAGCGAAGGTACAAAATCATCAGGCAGTAGCAGAGTCGAGAATCCAGGCAAGGGTCAAGGGCAAAACCAAGAGGGCAGCTGAGGTACAAAATCGACAGGAAGAAGCAGAGTCAGAAATCCAGGCCAAGGTCAGAGACAAAACTAAACATACACTATATCACTGGGGAACCAAAACTATATCTGGCGGCCTGCAAGACAGGCTCCAATGTATTTGAAGGGCGCGGTTACCTCCCATAGGCTGGAGCTCACAGCCTGATGACCTCATCCGGACCGCCCCTAGATCCAGGCCAGATGGAGATGCACGACTGGCTCCACCCACACCACCTCTGACAGAAGAACGCAGGCTGCGCCTAACGGACACCTCTGCAGGGCCCGCTCCTCTGCGACCAACACCACCCAGAGGGGAAACACAGCGGCGCTCAGCGACAGAGGCAGACGTCGCGGGAGCAGTTCCATATGAGGACAAGGCCCTCCTGTCACCGGTGCCACCAGCCAAAGGAATCCGGCTCCTCCCAGCGGCCGAGGCAGGAACACCGGCCACCAAGTCCAATGGCGATGTGACACACTGGGTCTCGTGCGCCTTAAAGAACTGTTAAAAGACTGTGTAAGAACAAGCTTACAAAATGGCGACCAGAAAGAACAAGTGTCATGTGTTGGCCCGGAGGCGTGTCCGAGCCCTTGTCGTGGGTGGGGATTCACCTGAAGGCGCAAAAGAGCAGGCCTGCCCTGAGTATTGAGAGAAAACCAAGGGCGCCTGCTGAGATTTGTTAACTCCACCCAGAGGCGTTAACAAGGGCCAGAAGGGGGAAGGCCAAAGACAGAACGAGAAAGAACCGCGTGGTGCAAGCAGTACAGAGTACCATGGCGAGCAACGAGACAGAGAACCTGGCCGGCGGGAAGGAGAGAGTAAAAGCCCCCAGTGCAACCAGGGAGACTAAGAACCCAGCCCAGTCCACCACCGCTGACGATGTGGAAGCGGCGGCGAATGAGCTGAGCGAGTTGCTAAGTAGGGCACAGGTGTGGGCTGTTAACGCCTGGAAACGGGCCCAGCTAAAGAAGCAGGCACAGAAAATACAAGTGCCAGAGCCTCCAGAACAGTCGGTAGAGAAGCCAGCAAATGAACCATCTTGTCCGGCCGAGTCAATTGCCCCAGTGAAAACGGAGGTGCCGCCGATATTCGTACTAAACCCACCTGAACCAGCGTCAAAGCCAGAGGGTAGTGCCGAGAAGTTGGACAGAGATGTGGACCTGGCAGAAGCCCAAGCCATCGAAGGCGGGAAGGCGCACTGGGCATCCAGTGAAACCATCGCAGAGGGGTGCTTGGTTGCAGCTCAGGCTATAACACAGGTGAGAGCAGACCCGCTAATTACTATTAGGCCCAGAGACAAGCAGTTGAGGAGGAGGAGCGACTGCAACGCCTAGACTGGTGGCGAGGACTGGATGAGGTATTGCTCACCGATTTTCTAGTTTTTCAATAATCCAAACTTTTTCAAAGCATATATTAAGGAGGATTAATTTCTAAAATTTGACTTTTATTTGATTTTGTTAAGAAGGAAACTATAGTTCCTGTGATGCGGTTTATGCAATCCAAACCTTAACAAGGGGATCTAGGGGGGTGGGAACGCTGTCCCTATACTCTCCCTATCTCACCCTGCCTTGCAATGGAATTTTAGACACGTAAAACAATTCTTGCTGGTGTCCCCATACCACGGCGGCTGCCCCTCCTGACCCTGATTGCACACTAGGGTGAGGGGTCGTGAGTCTCACAATTATTACACTAACCTAAGAGCCTGTTCGTCTCCTATAAGTGTCATGGAAGTGCAAAATGAGGTTCTACTAGCCAAGTCAGGGTCTATCCCCGTTGTTCAGTGGACGATGCCACATAGGGCGTGTTTATGTAAGGAACTGATTCTTGTGATAGGGTTCCACTCTATCACAGGGTGTGTGTATGAGGGCGTGTTAGTGTGGTGACCTATTTTCCAATACCAACAATGGTTGGCAATAATCAAATCTCAAATGAGATATATGTCACACTCTACCTATAAACAACACACACCCATGAAATGTACATAAACTGTCAGAGACACATCTATGGCCCAGACCGCTGAAGGCAGGACCTATGAGACACACAACCGTGCCACTGAGGGCACCTGTTAGGCAGGGGCATAGTACCCAAGGTAGCTAGCCTGTAGTCACTTAGCTTAGCATGATGATGCCGCGTCCTTCACTCTACGCGTTTCCCCCACCGTAGTTCTCGTCGGTGGGTTCCTCAGGAGTGATACTCCGCAGCACCGGGCACCGGTCTGTGCCCTGGGACGCCCAGGTTGAAGGAGATGATGATCCTCTTTCTCCCCTTTAGTATGGTAAATGGCGGCCATTTACTATACTAAAGGGGAGACGAGAACTACGGTGGGGGAAACGCGTAGAGTGAAGGACGCGGCATCATCATGCTAAGCTAAGTGACTATTGGCTAGCTACCTTGGGTACTATACCCCTGCCTAACAGGTGCCCTCAGTGGCACGGTTGTGTGTCTCATAGGTCCTGCCTTCAGCGGTCTGGGCCATAGATGTGTCTCTGACATTTTGTGTACATTTCATGGGTGTGTGTTGTTTATAGGTAGTGTGACATATATCTCATCTGAGATTTGATTATTGCCAACCATTGTTGGTATTGGAAAATAGGTCACCACACTAACACGCCCTCATACACACACCCTGTGATAGAGGGGAACCCTATCACAAGAATCAGTTCCTTACATAAACACGCCCTATGTGGCATCGTCCACTGAACAACGGGGATAGACCCTGACTTGGCTAGTAGAACCTCATTTTGCACTTCCATGACACTTATAGGAGACGAACAGGCTCTTAGGTTAGTGTAAAAATTGTGAGACTCACGACCCCTTTCCCTAGTGTGCAATCAGGGTCAGGAGGGGCAGCCGCCTTGGTATGGGGACACCAGCAAGAATTGTTTTACGTGTCTAAAACTCCATTGCAAGGCAGGGTGAGACAGGGAGAGTCTAGGGACAGCGTTCCCACCCCCCTAGATCCCCTTGATAAGGTTTGGATTGCATAAACTGCGTCACAGGAACTATAGTTTCCTTCTTAACAAAATCAAATAAAAGTCAAATTTTAGAAATTAATCCTCCTTAATATATGCTGAGGACTGGATGAGGCCAACCTGGAAGGAAAAGACCGAGCCCGGAAGACACCAGCACCTGACCCGGTGGAACGGCTCCGCGGAGTAGCCGTCGACTTCCATCTCCGACACGGGTAGGGTTTCATCAAGGAGTATGGCTTGGAGGAAGAAGTCTTTGTCGGCCGACGAGATGTAGAGTCATACCTCCCGAAGGGACACCGCGGAGACAAGGTCGGTTACACCCAGCATATGGACAACAAGGCTGGTACACGTTGCGCGTGTACACAATCTTACCCACCAGCGTCCCATATACGGAGCCAGTTGAACTGTCGAGAGGTGAGGAAAGTTTGCGCGCAAGCAGACCTCACCCTTAAAGTAAGACCAGAAAGTTAGTTTGCAGAAACTGTAAATAGTTGTGTATACATAGTAATCCCTGCTTGTAAATGTTGTGTACAGTATATAGTTAGGTACCAGGCACTGCAAAAATTGTAGAAATGTAAATAGTTGACTGCCATAATCATTGAACAGAGTGCGCGGTAGAGACACTGTAGCACAGCTGAGGACGCTGCACCTGGATAAGAACTGTGTTGAGCCCCAGCCGGAGGCTAGGGAGTGCTGCGACCTGCAGAACTGAGAACTTTGTATTTTATGTATATTTTGCTCCTATTTTAATTTTTCTAACCCAGGACTTAACAGAGACTCAATTGTGTTTGTTATTGAAACATTTAAGTGCATGCCTCCCGAGATGAAATGTAAGCTTATGTTCATTTGATCTTGTTTGAAAAAAAAATAAAAATTGTGAGTTTTGTGTTTTACAGGAGGTTGATCGGGACAAGCTAACCTTTGCCAATGGGGAATGTGGTGCCCCACCCATCAGACTACCACTGGGGTACTGCATGATGGGTAGGTGCCTGGATGATGAAGTTGAGACCCACACCACACGCACACACACTCTTAGGACCCCGGGATGGGATGGTGGGTGGATCCCGGGGGGAGGACCCAGTTTCAACTAGGGGGAAAAATAAAGTGTAGAGTTAGGGATTTGGAAGAAGAATAGCAAAGGATTAGGAGGTCAGAGGTGCTAGCTCACTCGGGCTGGAGCACGGTCACACTCACCCCGGGAGGGAGAGGCTGAATGGTGTTGACTCACCGTAGCCGGGGGTACACGGAGCGGGCGTTGATTCTCCTCCAGTCATGGAACCGCGCCTGCGGTGGTGTAGGCCCGGTGGTCCAGATCAAAAGGGGAAATGGCGGAACAGTAGGGATGATTTGTCTTCGTGACACCACCTGTGAGAGGTCCGGTAACTGTACCAGCGCTGTTCAGGTCTCCGGGGGATGTTATACAGCGAGATGGGACGCTCCCCACAGGACGAGCGGGAGTCCCCGGAGCCAGGAGCTGCGCAAGATGTTGTGAGGCAGCTGCGGGATGCTGCGCGCCAAATCCAGGAGTAACGCACAACCACACAAAGTCTCTTTTAGATACCTTTACTGGGTGGTAATCAGGTACACTCGGATCGGGATAGTGAAGTCGGCACTTCTGGAGGTTCACAGCAAGCAGTGTTAGGCTTCCTTTCTCTAGTTCTCTGATTATGGTCGGGTAGACGTGGAATCCAGCCGGACCGGGCAGTGTGTTCAATGGAACTTGCTTCACCTGGCTAGCAGCACTGAGGGCACTGTAAAAGGGTCTGAGCAGGATCAGTACTCTTCCCTGGGCTCTCGTAGGTGGGTGCATCAGGTGGAACAGGTGGCTAAACCTCCTGTTAGATGTGCTGGTTCTCTGTGGTGGCTGGGTAGCTCTCACAACTTCGGTTCCAGTAACCGGTTGGTATGGAAAGAGTCAGAATAACTCTGTGTTCCTTGAGAGGTGCTTCTCCTTTCCTATTACCCCAATTGCAAGGGTTTCCTCACTGGCAAGTGTGCTGGTTCTGGCCTGGTATGACTCCAGAACTGGCAGATGCACACACACTCTTCATAGTTCTAAAGTGACTGCACACTCTCTGCCTGGCAGCTCTTGTAGTGTCTGCCACACTCTGAAGTTTCTCCCTCCAAGATTCTATTTATAGGGGGAACTGGCTCAAAGTGACCAGTGGAGCTCCCCCTAGAGGCTCGGGGTGAAACCAGGTGTTCTAAGGTGTTGTTGTGTTGTTTGGTGTTTTGTGAGTTTTGCTTTGCTGTTAACTCCATTCATGCCTTAAGGATTTCTGTGGTGCCCAACAGGTGCCAGGGTGCCACAGTGTAAAAGAGGAGAGGAGCCCTTGGGGTGCAGAAAAGACTTAGATCATCTGCACGCCCGTATCTGACCGAAGAACAGAGGGGCTGGTGGATGACACAGGAAACCGGCCCTAAATACAGCACTCCCAAAATGTTGAACCGGAGGCCATGAGCTCCTACAGGGGAACTGTGGCCACACGCCCGGCACAACTCGGAGAAGGTGGCCGTACTAAGGCGTGGTACTGGGAAGCAGTACCACCAAATGCCTGTGGCTGGCGGTACCTGAGCTCTGTGTGCGGAGGTGCTGAAAGAAGAGGCAAGACAAACTAGGAGCGCTGAGAGTACCACCTGAGAAGGAAACACCGTAGGAGCAAGGGACACTTAAGGGGGTCTCGAAGACACTGTCCCAGTTCTAGAGAGACTGCTGAAACCAGAGATTGGCAGAGGGAAGCACCTGGCGGCCTGATTGAAACGTTACAGTAAAGGTACAGAACTCCAACATATGTGTGTGAGACTATTCTTAGCAGCGACCTCCAGCTGCAAGGACCGCATGACATCCAGGGGTGCTGATGACTGAATAAACATCAGCCAATGACCCTGAACTGACCTCTACTCACTGCCCTGGGGAACAGCTCTGCCTGCGGGAAGCGAAACCATCCAAGCTGCCGGTCATCGTCCCCAGAGTTTTTGAAGCAGTGGCGGTCACACCTGGCCTCACACCGCAGGTCGCGTCACAAACACCCCTTTTCCTTTATTCCCCCTGTCATCTGAACTTTTAATTGACACCGCTAGGGTCACAGAGCTGGGTTACCATCTTTACATCCCCTAAAAAGAACTGTAAGGACTGGCCCGGTAAAGAGTACACCACGGCCCTGGAGTGGGAGGTGTCGCAGTGACACAAGGCAAACCCGAAACACAGAACACCTTTCTGCCTCCAAGCCTGAAGGGGGAGAGCGAAGTTCAATTTCAGGGTAGTTCCCCTATTAATTCTGGTCTGGGGCGGAGTTAGTCAGTTCAGTATGGAGCAGTACTGAGGAAGACATCCTGTGGACTGGAGCAGTGCTAAGCTCGCCCCAGGAAAGCTAAGCCTAGCTTGAGTCACCCTTAGGCAAGGGTCTGAGGAAGTCGACAAGAGCCTGGGGAGTAGAGCGGTGTCGAGCTCACTCCAGAAGAGTAAGCGCCAAGAAGCGGACACTGGAGTCTGATGCTGGGCAGGGCCTAACAACCCAGCAGCCAATACCGGAAGGGGGGGGATTCCAAGTCCCTCATCCACACCAAAGTGCCCGGAGGCATAGCAGAGTGAGGCGCCTAGGAACAGCCACCAGAGAGGTGCGGCTGGAGGAGGATTCAAGCTGCCTATCATACGGCACACTGCAGGAGAGACAGGGCCACAGCTTAGCCTAAGCAGCCGCAAGGACCTGCAAAGAGAAAGCACAGCAGGGAGGCCTCAGAACTTGATGGGTGAGGAGAACCCCGAGTTGCTCCCAGGTTGCCGGATTCCAGCAATAACATCTGTCCTTGTGCCAGTATCACCAGTAAAGGACTTGAAGATCCAACAAACCGTGAGTCTGTTATTTACATCACGGCCTCCATCCTGCACCCTACACCCTTTCCTCATCCACTGCCCTGGGAATCCACTCCACCCTTGGGGAGCCCCTACATCCCAGCTGCCCATCCATCGTCCCCAGTGGTTCTGAAGCGGTGGTGGCCACTCATAGCCACAAACCACGGGTGGCGTCACAAAAAATACTCCTTTTCAACCTCCCTATTCCCAAAAACTCTTTTGAAGCTGAACCCAGGGTCATGGAGCTGGGTCTCGACCCCTGTGTCTCCCCAGAAGCACTGCAGCTCGGTTCCGAGTACCCCACAGCCCAGAGGCACTTCAGTTTTTGGCGTCTCGAACAGGATCGAATAGCCCAGTATCACGGGGCACTGTGTGCCATGAACTTTATTGAACTATGTGTTTTTGACTGTTGCCGTTGTTGAGACGCGAGGCACATGGGTAGCCGAGGGGGTATATCGTCGTGGGCGCCACCCTACAAAGAGCGCAAAGGAGGCCCATCCTACGCTCTGACGACATCCGGTGGGGAAGAGAAAACCTGTCTTACCGGCAGATCTAAAGCTCAACATCACCATAGAAGTGAAGGACCCGGAGGGCTAAAGTTCATTAGGGGGAGGACAATGTCGGAGCCAGGTGGAGAGGAGCCCGCGCGAGGGGCTGTCGCAGCCCAGCCTGCAGCTCCAAGTGCAGCGCCTGTACCGGTTGAAGCCCCAGCTGCCGCCGCGGAACCGGTCATAGCCCCAGTGATGCAGTTCCTAATGCCATACACACCAGGGCAATGTGGTTGCCGCAATACTGAGGGGAACCAAATACCCTGACAGACTCCAGGGAGAGACTGGACAGTTTCTATAGAGTGTACCCCTGATGGAAGATCAAGAGTTAGTATGTTAATGGGGCAATTAACTGGTACAGCCCAGCGGGAGGTAAAATCCTGGCAGGACACTGATAAAGACAATGTTGAACATCTAATGGCCAGACTGAAAGTCACCTTTGATACCCGTACTGCTGCAAAGCTGAAAATAAGATTCTTCGGGTGTAAACTGAGGGTGCAGGACAGCATCAGAGACTTTGCTTTAAACCTCCAAGAAGCACTGAGGGCAATGAAACAGACAGACCCTATTGGTGTACCAGAAGAGAACAAATTGCTCATTGAACAGTTTATTGAGGGGCTCTTATCCCCTGCCCACATAGTCCAACTGTGTATGATGGCCATACAGAACCCTGATCTAAACTTTGCACAATTTAAGGACAGAGCCATCAGGATACTGCAAGAAGAAACAGCCAGTGGCCCAGAAGCTGCACAACGACTGGCTATAACATACCACCAAGAGGGGGTGCAAACCCCACAGGCCACAGTGGGGATCAGTGCACAGACTCTTGAGCCTATCACTACTGAGGCTCTTGAACCCAATGACCAGAGGACGACCCAGCAATCGCAATAATGTGGCGCCCTGCCAAGCAGGCGTCACAGAGGGTTACTGCACCCTTAAAAGAGGTGCAGATACTCCAGCTGCAGGTGGAACCTAGGATGGTGGGTGGGACCCATACACCAGTACTCCCACACTAGATTACACCCCACATCTTGCACGGGCCCCCCCTCTTCTATCAATCACCGCCGGGCCCCGGAGCTGCAAGGAACTAGCTGCGGCAGCGAGCGGTGGGCGCCGCCATGTTCTTTGTGGCCGGCTGCATTTACTAACTGTACAGCCGGTCGGTAGATGTTGAGACTTCTACACAATGGCCACAGATTTCCATTTAGCCGCGGCCATTTTGTTGAACTCTCAACGTCTACCGACCGGCTGCACAGTTAGTGAATGCAGCCGGCCACAAAGAACATGACTGCACCCACCGCTCACTGCTGAAGTCCCGCAGCTACTCCCCCACAGGTCCAGTCCTGCAGATAAGCCCTCACATTCTGAGACCTGCCTCCGGAACCCCCGCTCTGCAGCGGCGGCTCCCCTCGACGGTAAGACATGGGGGGTCCACGGGAAGGATGGGGGGCCATATATACAGAATGGGGGGCCATATATAGGGAGAGAGGCTGTTGGGATGGCTGGAGGAAGGATTGAGGGAGGCTGTTGAGATGGAGTAAGGATTGAGGGCGGCTGTTGGGATGGAGGAGGGATTGAGGGGAGGCTGTTGGGATGGAGGAAGGATGGAGGGAGGCTGTCGGGATGGAAGAAGGATGGAGGGAAGCTGTCGGGATGGAGGAAGGATGGAGGTTGGATATCAAGATGGAGGCTGTCGGGATGGAGGGAGGCTGTCGGGATGGAGGAAGGATGGACGGAGGCTGTCGGAATGGAGGGAAGCTGTTGGGCTGTTTTCTATATGGCCCGCAGCCATCTTTATTGTGTAGTCTCTATTGTGTATGGGCAGCAGCAGTGTCTATTGTGTATTCTCTACTGGTGTGTATAGCCAGCAGCTTTCTCTATTGTCTATGTGGCCCGTCTCCATTGTCTAAAAGGCCCACAGAAATCTCTATTGTGTATTCTCTATTGTGTATGGCCAGCAGCAGTCTCTACTTTGTATTTTCTATTGTGTATATAGCCAGCAGCAGTCCCCATTGTGTATATGGCCCGCAGCCATCTCTATTGTGTATACAACTAGCAGTCATCTCTATTGTGTATTATCTATTATATATACTGCTATTATGTATTCAGTCCTCAGCAGTCTCAAATGTGTGTGTGTAATATATAATAGAGAGAGAGTGTAAAAAAAGGAAAAACAGCACAAAAATAAAAAAGTGGACTTTATTGTCCAATGGCGTGGCCACGCATTGGGCAATAAAGTCCAATTTTTTTCTATTTTTTTTGTGCTATTTTTTATTTTTTTTACTCTATTGTAAGGAACCATCTGGATTGCTGGTTGGCAAAGCTTTGCACAAATATTGAGGTAATTTTTGATGCTGCTCCAATTTTTGACTGTATATATAATGTATGTTTGGGTGGAGGTGGAGCAGGGGTGGAAGCTGGGCGGAGTCTCAGGGGGCCCAAACATTTTGGCAGTCAGGGGCCATGAAATTCCTAGTGGCAGCCCTGGTTGTGGGAAATGAAGAAGGCTGGAGTGATAAGAGATAGTCGTAGCCCTTGGGCACCCTCTTTCTATAAAAGATCGTTTTTGGATATTAAAGACTAGGTATTATTTAGAGGGTAATATTCAGGGGTTAATTCCCTGTTCCAGACTGCCCACAGCTGGACAAACACAGATACCAAGAATCACCACTATCATAGAGGGGTAAACAGAAATTAACCTGGAAACCACAAGGGTTAGAACAAAAATTGTATAAAAAAATTTATGACAAATTGTCGTGTTAAAATAGGTTCATCCACGACCACGAGCCACTAGAAGCTAAATCAGGACAGAAAAACGTGACCCCCCCGCCAGTCATAAGGTGAGACAAGGTATAGCACCAGGTGGACAAACAGAACTTTTATGAGGAAGCGATTCACACTATACTAAAGGTTATTACTCTTTCTTCCCAGAAAAGAAAGATCACCCCTCCAACAAACCAGGCAATAACCCTAGGAAACAGAATCTACCTCAACCTCCACAATTTGTTTTTAATTGGTTTTATGAAATGTGACTTTTTTAAAATAAACTATAGTGTTCCTTTTATGCATTCTTTTATACGTACATTTTTAAGAATAAAATTTTTTAAGATGAACATAATGATACGGTAACTGTAGACTGTCCAATACATATCCTTAAGATTAACCCTTGATTTTATCACCAAAGCTTTTAGAATATAATCGAAATAGATATAATCAATATAATCAACCCCTTATGACCTCATCCATATTGCCCCCCCAGCTGCAGCCAACCCCCCGCTACGCCTGATCACCGACTGCATCTCACCCCCCTGCTTCATCCCTATGACCTGTGCAACTGTCTGTCCTGGTACAACTTTATCATCACTGCACACCCCTCCCCTCCCCCCCTGGCTGCATGTGACCCCTCGCTACACCTGCTCCCTGCTTGCACCTCTTCCATCTGCCCATCTCATCCCCACGTCCTGGCCATGGCCCTGACTTGGTGCTGCACACTTAATCTTGTTTTCACGCGACTCCTATACGTTTGCTTACCTTCCTACTACACCCAACCCCCGACAGCTCCCGACCCCCAATGCATCCTATATCCCTATCACCTGTATACAATGTTTCCCCTTCTCTTCACTCTTACTCCTATCCTACTCCACTTCCTACTATCTCCTCCCATCCTTCCTCCCGGTTGGGTTACAAAATATTACTTTCTCCCTCCATCCTACCTATCCATCTCACCCACTCCTCTGAACTTTTCCTTCACACTCAGTCCTTTGCTTGCAAACATGCATGCCCGCCACGTAAAGTTTCCTGCCCCCACCTTCTAACCCTCTCCCTGCTTCTCTTACTTCATGGTGATATTTCCCCTAATCCTGGTCCCCCCCCACCACATCCCCACAGTCACTTCTACCCCATACACACTCCCCATAACAAACACCCGCAACCCACATAACCTTACAGCCATTCTCCCAGCGCCCCCTCCCCCAATCCCCCTACCTGGTGCCCTCTGGATCGCTCGCTCAGTATGCAATAAACTCTCATTCACCCATGATCTCTTCATCTTCAACAAACTCTCTTTCCTTGGCATCACTGAAACATGGCTCTAACCCTCTGACACCGCCTCCCTTGCTGCCCTCTCCTATGGCAGATTCACTCTTTCCCACACCCCGCCCTAGCAACAACCGTGGCGGAGGTGTTGGATTACTGTCCAACAACTGCTCCTTCACCCCAATTACACAGCTGCCCTCTGTCTCCCTCCCCTTCTTCGAGGTGCACTCCGTCCACATCTTCTCCCCCTGCAGCCTCCAACTGGCTGTCGTTTACCGCCCCCCAGAATCCGCCTCCTTCATTGTTGACCACTTCACCACCTGGCTTCTCCACTTCCTCTCCTCCGACATCCCCACCATCATGATGGGTAATTTCAACATCCCCATTGACACCACCTCCCACACCACTGCCTCTAGACTCCTATCAATAACCACCTCCTTCGGCATTTCCCAATGGTCCTTCTCAGCCACCCATAATGATGGCCACAAGATAGATCTTGTCTTCACCCGCCTCTGTTCCCTCACTGACCTCTCAAACTCACCCCTCCCCCTATCCGACCATAACCTGCTGACCTTCTCCTCCCTCTCCCCTCCTACCATGCTCCACACTCTCCGGAAACTCGCTCATCCCTGCAAAAACCTTAATCTCATTGAGTTCCACTCACTCTCCGAGTCCCTCCTCCGTCTCACAGACTTAGCTTCGTCTCAAGACGCAGACGCTGACGCCACCCTCTATAACACCACACTCACCACAGCCCTCGACCTGTCCGCCCCTCTCATACAAAACCCGCACACACAGACAACACTGGATCACCACCCTCGCTATAAAGCTACTCTGGGAGTCCAGGGCGACTGAGCGAAGAGGGAAGAAATCCCAGTCCGCAGCGCACTTCGCCTTGTACAAACAGTCCCTCAATGAATTCAAGACTGCACTCACTGCCGCAAAACAAGCCTACTTCTCTTCTCTAATAAGCGCCCTGTCCCTCAACGCCAAGCAACTATTCAAAACTTTCAACTCTCTACTCCGTCTTCCTACACCTCGTCCCTCTCACCTCATCTCTGCTGATGACTTAGCCACCTTTTTTAATCAGAAGATTGACAAAATCAGAGAAAGCTTCGATCTACTGTCCTCTCTGCCTTCCCCCTCTACTGCCTAACCCTCTTCATCCAAAGGAAGCTTATCCACCATGACAGAAGATCACCTCTCCTCCATTCTGTCACGATCACACCTCACCACCTGTGCCCTCAACCCACTCCCCTACCACCTCATCCCTAACCTCACCGCAGTCCTGATCCCTGCCCTAACCCATCTCTTCAACATATCACTCACTACCAGTGTCTTCCCCTCATCCTTCAAAGATGCCCTGATCAGACCCATCCTCAAAAAAATCCTTCCTCGACCCTGCATCTGTCTCCAACCATCGCCACATATCTCTTCTCCCCTTCGCCTCAAAATTACTTGAACAACACATCTGTTCCGAACTGTCCTCACATCTCTCCTCCTGATCCCTCCTTGACTGCCTACAATGTGGTTTCCGACCCCACCACTGAACCGAAACAGTTCCAACCAAAGTCACCAACGACCTGCTGACCGCCAAGAGCAAGTGACACTACTTTGTCCTCTTCCTCCTTGACCTTTCTGCCGCCTTTGACACCATTGACCATTCCCTCCTACTTCAAATTCTAGAAACTCTTGGCATCACTGACCTACCACTCCTCTGGATCTCCTCTTACCTAACGGACCGGACTTTCAGCGTCACCCACACCTCCTCCTCACCCTACCCCCTATCTTTTGGTGTTCCCCAAGGCTCGGTCTTGGACCACTACTCTTCTCCATTTACACCCTTGGCCTAAGCCAACTCATTGAGTCCCACGGCCTTCAATACAACCTCTACGGTGACGGCACCCAGCTCTATCTGTCTGCCCTGACATCACCTCCCTACTATCCAAAATTCCACAATGCCTATCCGCCATCTCATCCTTCTTCTCTGCTCGCTTCCTAAAATTGAACATGGACAAAACTGAGTTCATCGTCTCCCCCCCAAGTCACTCTTTCCCCCTACCCGACCTATCCATCACTGTTAACGACTGCTCTATCTCGTCTGTCTCCCATGGCAAGCGCCTTGGGGTAATTCTTGACTCCTCCTCTCCTTCAAGCCCCACATCCAAGACCTCACCACCGCCTGCCGTCTCCAGCTCAAAAATATTTCCCGAATCTGCTCTTTCCTTGATCATGACACTGCTAAAACACTTGTCCATACTCTCATCATCTCCCACCTCGACTACTGCAACCTCCTGCTCACCTGCCTCCCCACTACCTCCCTCGCACCTCTCCAATTTATCCTCAACTCTGCTGCTCGACTCATCCAGCTATCTCCCGCCTCTGCCAAGCCCCTCAAAGCAGAAACTGTGGACCATGAAATCTGAGGAGGAAAGATTGAGATAGCCAGAGAGCCCCACTACAGCCAATTGTCACCATGCAACCATTTGAACTTGTGACCTTGGATCATGTGAAACTGAGTCCAAGTAGATCAGGCCATTTCTACGTCCTCACTATAGTAGACCATTACTCTTGTTTTCTGATAGTAGTAGCTGTGAAAGACCTTACAGCCAAAACAATGGCTAAAGCTTTAGCTTATGGAGACCACTGATACAGGTGGGGAAGGACGAGATTCCCACCACGGTTCTTTGGACTGCATTGTCAGTGATTGACAGCGCGATCCAATGGGTTAACAACACTGATCTAATCACTGATCGGATCCGTGCTGTTAGTTACACATGTTAGCTGATCAAATCAGCTGAGATGTGTGAGGGATGATGTGAGCTTAGCACATCAGCAAGCATCAGAGGGAGGGATACAGCAAAGGACATATGTATATGGTCGTGAAGGGGTTAAAAGAAGCTGAGTGCTGCAAAGTGCTTGTTGCTGAGAGTTATTGCTGTGTTTTGTAAATGGTGTGGTGAGCTGTCAGTAGTTCATTGACAGCACAGGCTTCCATTCTGGTCCGAGGAGGTGCTGGATTGCTCAGGTGTTCCATCTTCCCTGTGATTGCTTTGCTACTTCACTGAGCAGCCTATTCCAGAACGCTGCCAGTTGTACATTCTATGCAGAAGTGCTGCTATCCTGAAAACCTGTGTCTGTTCTGATCTCTGTTATCTTATCTCAGAGTGTTGCTTGATTTTTATTTTGTCTGCTCCCTGTACTGTCATGATCTTCTGGTATTTTGGCCCCTAGACTGTGACCTGAATATGCCTCTTGTGGCGCCCCCGCGACAGGCGGCCACAGGTAGGAACTGCAGCCAGGAGGTGGAGACAGTTTGTGCACCAAACACCTTCAAAACAAACACCCACAAGACACAGCACCCAACCCGGAGCCCGGGACTCTAGGCAGGGCAAGGGGTGGTAGGGTTTAGAGGGAAGTGGGTGGAACGTAGGTCAGGTGATGAACTAGGTACAAAAGGGGGGAAACGAGGAGGAGTTAGTCAATAGGCCGGAGTAGGCTGACCAGAAAATACCAGTAGGCCAGAGGGTGCCGAAAAGCCAAGAACAGAAGAGATGACACTTCCCTGGAGGCACAGAATCCTGCAGAGACACCGTTTCCTAGAGAGAAAGCCGCTCCATAGCCTGCAGCCCAAGGGAAAAAAAGACAGAGACCGGACCGGTGCAACCAGGTCCGAGGAGCACGGCAGCGTTGACCGACTACAGGGGGGAAACAGATTTCCCCTGGCGTACCAGGTTGTCACAACTGGGATCCGAGCTCTGAGGACGGAACCGCAGCTATATGCCGGATCCCAGATAAACCGACGGGGGACTCTGATTCCAGGTCAGAGTTCCTAACACAGGGGCTGGAGGCTCAGCAACACCATAGGACCCAGGTTTGCCACCCACACACATAGGGGGAACCATACAAAAGGGACTGAGTTGCCGCCATACAGCCCAAAGGGAAGAACAGATGAGAGAGAGACGGAAAGGTTACAGAGAGAGTGAAGGGTCTCAGAGAGGGAACTGGCTGCAGAGGGTTCGGAGAGTAACCGGAGTTAACTGTGTGAAAGAACTAAACTGTGAACTGTTGAAGTGTACCTTGAACTGGTTAAATTGCACAAAGAACTTGCAAGTAACACCCGGTGAACCCTGCTTAAGTCTCCCATGTGTGATTCCCTGCACAGTAAACTTTACTACAACCTTTACACCCTGTCAGGAGCAGACTCGACCTGCGGCGGGCTCATCCATCTTGCTGCAGCATCATCCATCCTCCTGACAGAAGTACGCTAAAGCGGGGTCCCTTCACTGACCACAACCCGTGGGTGGCGTCACGACAAACTCCCCTGTAAATATCTCCTTTTACTTATGGGCTCGGGACACGGTCCGGACCAAGGACTGCGTGATGCCCCCAGCGATACCCCGGTCCGGTACCGAGTACCCCGTCCCAGTGGGCTCCACACTCATGTTGACTCCCCGAATCCTCTTCATGCTCTTCAGGAAACCTGACCCTAATTATTGCATGACTGCATCTCTGTCTACTTCCTGAATACTACAAGCTCTCCTGGACTGACCCTGATTACCTGACTTCAATGTTGTCTATATTCCTTTAAGTATTGACTGTGTCACCCCTAGTTATTAGTAGGGACTAGCATTTCATTCATCCTAGCTATTAGTAGTGACTAGCATCACATGAAGATTGTCTCACAGAAGTCATTCAAATCACACGTTTATTTCCTTTGTGTGGAACAACACAAAAACAGAGGAAATAAAGGCAAATTGGACATATTTTCACACACAAAAAAAAACAAAATGGGCCAGACAAAATTGTTGACACTTTTAAATTATTGGTAAATAGCTTTGTTTCAAGCATTGATGGTCGTTCACAATCACCTGTGAGTGTGGGGCAATATGAAAATCACACCTGAAAGCAGATAAAAAAGGGAGAAGTTGACTTTGTGTGCATTGTGTCTGTGTGTGCCACACTAAGCTGAAGAACAGAAAGAAGAGAACTGTCTGAGGACTTGAGAACCAGAGTTGTTGAATAATATCAACTTAATCAAGAAATGTACAACCATGGCACTGTAGCTAATCTCCCTTTCAGCCATGACTGTGACCTAAAAGGGAATAGTTGGTTTCTTTAATTTCCCATATGTGCAGCATTTAAGCCCAAACTCAAAGGGTTATTCTCAAACCAGAGACATTATATGGATTGATGGATCTATGATGATATAATGCAGGCTATTCATATGTTTCATCTTGCAGTGGCTCTCGAAAAAAAGAATTGAGTTTGTAGGACTTGGTTTTTAGATATAGCCCATATTGATAATATTAAACTCGCATGGAGAATTCCTGCAAATAAGGGATTTTTAGGGCTCCCTAGGACAATAAGCATGTTATTAAGGCTCGCTGGCAGCTGCATCCCTGTATCTGCTATCCCAAAGTGAGATCATGTTTAATGCTGACCATACAGGGATTGCTGGGAGGATCAGATGCTTCTAAGACCACCTTAGACAGCCCCCACCACCCAAACTCCCCAATTCCAGCCATTCCCCTGCACTTCCAGCCTATAATGTGGTTGTACCAGTAGGCGCCCAAATCACATTTCTTCAGGATTGCAGTCTGTGCCTCCCTTCCAGAACATAGTGAAAAATGCTGAAGACACAGGGCCTGCTTTGTCTGCTAACTGGTCTTGCCCTGCGAGCAGTATTTGCAGAAGGTAAGAAAGTTGTATAGTAACTTCCCTTCAGTATAGATGTATGTAGCATATGTAATAATACGTTTAGTCGCTTAGAGTAAGAAAAAAAGTTTTGATAACTTTTTTTTTGAACTTTGTGAAGTATTGAAGAATTGCACAAATATCTAATTCATTACTATCGTTCTCCGAGTAGAATTCAATAGCTTAGAGTCAGGACTATGCGGCTTTGTGTTGGTTATTTACCTTGGCTTGCAACCTGGGAATATCGGATTGCTAAACTACAACGCCCAGCATCACAGCTGGAGAACCACGACTTCAGATTACTGGTTTATAGCATAATCTTAGAATCTGAGAGTCCTCAGTGGTTGATACCTTTTAATGGCTAACTGAAAAGATGGTAAATAATAGCAAGCTTTCAAGACACTGTGGCCCCTTCATCAGGCGTAAATGAATGGTTGTGCTCCATGTATAGATTATACACTGCATCTATTTGAATAGTTAATTGAAGAAGCAAAAGTAAAATGGAATCGTTTCTGTATGTAGTATATTTTTTTACGCTATCTTCCAAAATCGATTATTGTTATTCTTATTCGATAGATTGCTATTATTACTGAACCCATGTGGTTTGGAATGTGGTATACGGTAGTAATAGCTGGCACCAAAAGGGGGCATCATTTTACTCGGTATGCCCTTGCCTGATAGTGTCCTAAAGAGATTCTCTTAAGTTATTAAAAATTGACAGTTACAAACTACGGCAATAAAAGAAGTGTCATCCCTACACTCTGCACCCCGCACCGGATGGGCTCCCCCGGACCATCGACCAACTGTGACTTGACCACTGCAACCTGTTTAAGTGTTTTGGGATTTGGAACGTGGAAATCTGGTCTTTTACCAATGGTGTGGCAATGTTTATATAATGTCATAACCATGTCATGCCTTGCTAAGACCTTTGGAGTGTCTGGCATCAGAAGGTCACAGCCTTTGGCTGATTGCAGGTCTTTTCGAGAGCCGGCTCGGTGATTATCTTAAGTAGAACGGAATTATTTCCTTTCAGTGCTGGAGGGGTTAATAGTTCCTTTCTTATCCTTTTTGCTTTAAATCTCAGCTGATGCACCTGATGAGCACTCCCTCCATCTATTTAAATTCACTCTAAGCTCTCTCTTATGTCGGTTAAGGTACCTTTACACGCCGCCACTGTGCCTAGCAACAGGTACCCACCGCACGTGCACGCGCATGTTTTTGACAGTGGATACCGATCGCCGATGCCGCATATACATGCCGCCATTGCGTTGTCAACTGAAGGTATCTGTGTTCCCCGGAAGTTCCGACAGATCCTGCGGCTTACTTCCTGTTCAATACCTTCGCTGCTTCACACGCCGCTACCACAAAGGAATATGGGCGTACATCTTTCGCGCCGCAAGTACCTAGGCGTGACAAAGTTGTGTATTCCGTGACGCTAATACGCTGATTGGACAACACAATAGCGTCATGATTGGCCAGCCTGCGCAGGAAGGCTGGCTATTACATGACGCCATTCCAATTGTGTAGTGTGAATGGATAGCTCTTTAAATATGGCGCCCTGTGAAGGGACAGCCAATGGTTACACAGTAGCCCCCACCAATGATCTCTGATGGGGCGTGTTATCCATGACGCTCTGGCACGCCCCTGGGAATTCACTAGGCGATGCAAATTCCATCCCTCTGCCCCGTATAGACGCCACTACCATGGCAATTGTGCCTTTCCGTTGCCTTCGGTTTTTGAGCACGGCTCAGCAACAGGTATCTGAGGCAACTGCAGGACACCGGGAGGAATTGCCTTATTTACACGCCGCCTTTTCGTAGCAATTTCATGGCAACAGGCACAAATATCCCCAATGCCAGGCAGTTGCTACCAAGCAGTGGTGGCGTGTAAAGGGACCTTTACAGATTTTCTACGCTGACCACCCTGGTGACGTTGTTGCAGTAAAAGCTGTAAATTTCTTTTCTGGAGAAGCTTTGAATTTCCTTTTTGTGTTTTCTCCCACTTGTTGATCTCTCTCCTCATGTTGTCTTATTTCAGTACTAAGATTAGCATCTTGCTTCCCTACTCATTTAGCTAGGGCTATCCCAAGGTCAGATATGGCCTAGTAATGTGATCATGCATGGAGGAAGTACCCATCTATGGACGATAGGGAGCTCAAGGTTCAGAATCAGTTAAGCATTAAGGGTGTGACTGCTCTCCCCTATTGCCAGTGTCTTTCTTTTCCCTGGTGTTCCCCCTCCAGTGGCACAGCATTCCGAGTGTTTCCTCACTGCGGCATAAAATATGCAGTATATGTGACGGATAATAAAATAGGAGGAGGCGAGACCTCAATAAAGTGATAACTATAGTACAGAGGGGAGCCCATAGCAAAGACTAAAAGGGGTGCACCGTTGTAAACCAGGTTGTCTCAGAAGAGAAAAGTATCAGGTGTAAGTTATGCTCTACAAACCTTATTCCTTTAAGGGGTTGTCCAGTCTAAACTGATAATTCTGCAGCCTCTCTATGTGGCTGCAGACTTATCAATTCTCACAGCGCCTGCACTGAGTGCTGCGAGGATGTGTTGGTTTATAAGCCAGGAACAGACCTCAGTTATGCGATATACATGCACCTGACTGGTGCGCACAGCCACGCATGTCTGACTTGTGGGCATGACTATCTAATGGGTATGACTTTGCTCTATACACTTGTATTGAGTGAGGCCATGCCCACTAGTTGGGTTCTGGCCGGGAACATGTATATCACATATTTGCAGTCAGTTCCTGGCTTAGAAACCGTGAATTGTCACAGCATACAGTGCGAGCACTGAAAGGATTGATACATGGAGTGACTGCAGAATTATCATTTTAATTTTAATTCCTGTTGAACTTTTTCTCTGTGGAATGCTAGAATGTATGGGCAGTTTTTAGGTTACTCCAACAGCCAGTTACAGACGCACAGTCTCCATGACAGTGTTTGTCATAGGCTGTTGAGCCCCTCACCCATTGACTGACATCATAGTAGTGTAAAAAGAAGTAATTAAAAAAAAATACGTAGCTCTTCGCTGTATTTTTTATCTCAGTGCAGATAAAGCTATGGGTCGCCACCTCAAGCTGCCTGGCTTTACCTTGGCTGGCGATCAGAATACAGGAAAGCCCTTTTTATTTATTTATTTATTTTTTAAATTATTTAAATGAATAATTTTAAAAAAGTGTGGGCTTCGCACTATTTTTGATTGCCAGCCAAGGTAACACCCAGGCAGCTGGGGGCTTGTATTCTCAATGTGGTAAGGCCCAAGCGTTCTGGGCCCCCCACGCTGAGAACCGCAGCCCGCAGCCACTTGTGACAATGGCACATTCTTTCTTAGCGCCATTTTTGAGGTGCAGTTGCTGTTTGGCCTCTCTGCAGTGAACATCCAGTAAATTAATGATCAGCCTGCAAGTACAAGCGGCGGGACACGTTAAGTATAATGATGCTATTTACCATATATACTCGTGTATAAGACGACCCGTGTATAAGCCGACCTACTTTTGCCCCCAAAATCTGGGAAAACCTATTCAGCAGTGTGGTATACAGGCCCCCCCAGTGGTATACAGGCCTCCCCAGTGGTAGTATACAGCCCCCAGCAGTGTGGTATACAGCAGCCTCCCCAGTGGTATATACAGGCCCCAGCAGTGTTACAGCAGCCTTCCCAGTGGTATATACAACAGCAGCCCCAGAGGTATATACAGCATCCCCAGTGGCAGTATACAGCAGCCCCAGAGGTATATACAACAGCCCCAGTGGTAGTGTACAGCAGCCCCAGAGGTATACACAGCAGCCCCAGTGGTAGTATGCAGCAGCCCCAGAGGTATATACAGCAGCCCCAGTGGTAGTATACAGCAGCCCCAGAGGTATATACAGCAGCAGCCCCAGTGGTAGTATACAGCAGCCCCAGAAGTATATACAGCAGCCCCAGTGGTAGTATACAGCAGCCCCAGAAGTATATACAGCAGCCCCAGTAGTAGTATACAGCAGCCCCAGAGGTATATACAGCAGCCGCAGTGGTAGTATACAGCAGCCCCAGAGGTATATACAGCAGCCCCAGTGGTACTATACAGCAGCCCCAGAGGTATATACAGCAGCCCCAGTAGTAGTATACAGCAGCCCCAGAGGTATATACAGCAGCAGCCCCGCCACCCCCATCAGTATACAGGCGCCCCCCATCAGTATCCAGGGCCCCCCCTTGCTCCACAAACCTGTAAAGTAAGATGACTATACTTATCACTGTCCTGTCGCCGCCGTCCCCGCCGCTGCCATCGCGATCCTCCGTCTTCATCCAGGGTCTTCCGGTTTCCTCCTCTGGTGCAGACAATGACGTCATTGCCTGCGCCGACCAGAGGAAGCCGGAAGAAGATGGATGAAGCCAGAGGAGCGCGATGTCGGCAGTGGCGGTGACGGTGGCGACAGGACAGTGATAAGTATAATGATTTTACTTTATAGGTTTGCGGAGCAAGGGTGGGGCCCTGGATACTGATGGGGGGGCACCTGTATACTGATGGGGGTGGCGGGCGGGCGGCCTGCCGTTGGTATGACTCGCGTATAAGCTGAGGGGGGGACTTTTCAGCCCAATTTTTGGGCTGAAAAACTCGGCTTATACGCGAGTATATACGGTAATCACTTTCTGCTTTCTTATTACAGCCCCCCCCCACCCCATCTCATAACTTTAAAATTTGGGTTCGGACTCAAGTTCGAGTCACATTCAGCCCCGAACTCGAATGTTAAAAAAGTACGGGCGAGTCTGCCGAACCCGAACATCGCCTGGTACGCCCATCACTACTCCTTAGCACTGGGCTGACTATGTGCCCCTCTAAACCTATGGATTGTCACCTACTTTAAAGTAATCATAATGAGATATTGATAAATACATGAACATGCGGATATATTGACAGCAAGGAACCATTTCTTTGGAACAGACACTTTATACCCTATTCACAGAAGGGTGACCTTTCCTTAAAAAGTGAAAATAGCCCAAAGTGCACTGGCAATTCCTCCGGGACATCAATAGTAAATGGCCATCTGTGTGCTGGACATAGACCTGAAGAGAGGGAAGCAGCAGCTGAAAGAGTTATTATGTTGCAGAGGAGAACAGTTGAGTAAGGAATGCCGGGAATGGCTGGATAAACATCTATACGTTATACCTGCTGAATAATTCCCATTCAGGTCTCTGGGTATATTATGTGCACTGTTCATTTTTATAAGAGCAATTTCGAAAGTGTGAAAAAAAGTGTAATTCAGTGCAAGGTATTGATCAACCCCACCTACAGCGGCTGGTAACGGACAGGGTTACTTTAACGTAACACATGTCAGCACTAAAGCTAATTTAGGGGTTGTCTAATTCCTTGTAGGACATATGGATGTAACAGAAGGATGCCCCCTTATAGGACCAAAAATAACGAGACCCCCAACCCTTCCCTGGCCCACGGTCAGCCATCAATTTGAATGGCTGAGTTCACATGTCCAATAATCATCCATTAGACCGGATCCAGCACAATCCATTGTGCAAACACAACTTTTTTGTCTATTTTGAGAAAAATTGATCTCTGCAGGATCCCTATTTTAACATTGGAGTCTATGGAGTACGGATCCATTACCTGATCGCTATTTATCTTCCATTTGTAATGGATCCAGTAACAAAAAGATGGATCCTTAACAAATGAAAGATAAAGGGAGGCAAAATCGCGATCAGTTACCTTATCTGTTTTCCATAGGCTCCAATGTTAAAAAAAAGGATCCTGCAGAAATTTATTTTTTTCTAATTGCACAAAAAAGTTGTGTTTGTACACTTTTTTTTTTGCCAACAGATTTCTCCTGGATCCGATCTAACGAATGAATACTGGACATGTGAACTCAGCCTTAAGAACAGAGATGCACTATTCGAGATATATGCGAGATACTGGCATGAGTCTCGCATGCCTCACCCGGCCCAGCCTCCCCCTCTCTGACTGTGAGCGCGTCAGCTGCTTGTGTTTAAATGCAGCTCCACACTCCTGTCCAGAGAGACAGCGGCCGGGTGAGGCATGTGAGACTCGTGCAAGTATCTCGCATTAATCTCGCATAGTGCATTTCTGCCTTAAGAGACATAAGGTACAACAAGGTTTGTTTCTGTGTATCAGGAAAATCAAAATCCTAAAAACTGCAAGGAATTAAAAGAAAGCTTTAATCAGAAAATGTTTTAATTTGAAGAGGTTTTTTCTTTATATAGTAATCTTGCAATGTTCATACTGGCCACTGGGGCTTTTTTAGACCCATACTTCCTGTTTAAAATGAGTTTACAGCAGGCTCTTTATCATCACAGGCAGGTTTACAATAACTGATTAATACCTCTATAGACAGCTGATAACACAGCACAATATACCATCACTATAAGGAATGACCCCCTACCTTCACAATGACCTCTGCACATGCTCATTATATGCTTCAATGCAAAAGATGGGGTCAGATTCTCTTCATTGTGGCTAATGTACATGCTAATCTCAAGAACCAATAGGAAGTTAAAGTCTAACAAAGCCCCAGTGGCCAGGGCGTAAATTGTGAAATCTGTTTTATTTTTTCAGTATAGATTGGGATATGTAAAAAATAAAAAAAGATGCGAAAATAAAAAAAAATAATAAACATAAATTGGTTTAAAAAATAGGTATTTTTTTCATGATAGTTTTCCTTTAATCTAAAAAGCAGATTAAAAAGTTGCAACATTTTTCATAATACAACAAATGAACTGTATTTGCGGAAAAACACACTGAAAATATACTGTGTGCAGAATTATTAGGTAAGTTATATTGTAGAGGATTATTTTTATTATTGATCAACAACTTTGTTCTCAATCACCCAAAAAACTCAAATATCAAAGCTTAATGTTTTTGGAAGTTGGAGTGTTTTGTTTTTTTTTAGATTTGGCCCTTAGGAGGATATCTGTGTGTGCAGGTAACTATTACTGTGCAGGATTATTAGGCAACTTAATAAAAACCAAATATATTCCCATCTCACTTGTTTATTTTCACCAGGTAAACCAATATAACTGCACAAAATGTAGAAATAAACATTTCTGACATGCAAAAACAAAACCCAAAAAAATGAGTGCCCAATATAGCCACCTTTCTTTATGATGACACTCATCAGCCTCCATCCATAGATTCTGCCAGTTGCTTGATCTGTTTACGATCAACATTGCGTGCAGCAGCCACCACAGCCTCCCAGACACTGTTCCCAGAGGTGTACTGTTTTCCCTCCCTGTAGATCTCACATTTTAGGAGGGACCACAGGTTCTCTATGGGGTTCAGATCAGGTGAACAAGGAGGCCATGTCATTATTTTTTCTTCTTTTAGACCTTTGCTGGCCAGCCACGCTGTGGAGTAGTTGGATACATGTGATGGAGCATTGTCCTGCATGAAAATCATGTTTTTCTTGAACGATACCGACTTCTTCCTGTACCACTGCTTGAAGAAATTGTCTTCCAGAAACTGGCAGTAGGTCCGGGAGTTGAGCTTCACGCCATCCTCAACCCGAAAAGGTCCCACAAGTTCATCTTTGATTATACCAGCCCATACCAGTACCCCACCTCCACCTTGCTGGAGTCTGAGTCGGAGTGGAGCTCTCTGCCCTTTACTGATCCAGCCTCTGGCCCATCCATCTGGCCCATCCAGAGTCACTCTCATTTCATCAATCCATAAAACCTTTGAAAAATCAATCTTAAGATATTTCTTGGCCCAGTCTTGACGTTTTATCTTATGTTTCTTATTCAAAGGTGGTCGTTTTTCAGCCTTTCTTACCTTGGCCATGTCCCTGAGTATGGCACACCTTGTGCTTTTTGATACTCCAGTAACATTGCAGCTCTGAAATATGGCAAAACTGGTGGCAAATGGCATCTTGGCAGCTTCACACTTGATTTTCCTCAATTCATGGACAGTTATTTTGTGCCATTTTTGCCCAACAAGCTTCTTGCGACCCTGTTGGCTATTTGCTATGAAACGCTTGATTGTTCGGTGATCACGCTTCAAAAGTTTGGCAATTTCAAGACTGCTGCATCCCTCTGCAAGACATCTCAGAACATTGGACTTTTCAGAGTCCGTCAAATCTCTCTTCTGATCCATTTTGCCTAAGGAAAGGCATTTGTTTAATAATTAGGCACACCTTATATAGGGTGTTGATGTCATTATGTCGAGCCCACTGGGACGGGGTACTCGCTACCGGACCGGGGTATCACGGGGGTTATCACGGCGGTCTTGGTCCGGACTGTGTCCCGAGCCCACAAGGGGTTATTTACAGGGATTGTCGTGACGCCACCCACGGGTTGTGGTCAATGGGGACCACCGCTGCTGCTTGCTTCTGCCAGGAGGATGGATGGTGCTGCAGCCGGATGTATGAGTGGGTCGGACTGCTCCTGACAGGGTTAATAACAGTTTAACATGCAGGAAAATACACACTGGAAACACTGGTAGGGTTCACCGGGTTTTACTGAAGTTCTTCACACTTCTTCAGTACAGTTCAGAAAGTTGTTTCACAAAGTTAATTCCACATTTGCAATTAACCCTACTGCAGCCAGGTTCCTGCCTGAGACCCTTCTCCTTCTTGATTCCTTTCAGGCCCTTCTAAACTGCTCTTCTCCTTGTGTGCTGTATGGTACGTCGCTCGGGTCCTTGTTGGCTTAACCCTGTGTATGGGTATGTCTAAGCTTTGGAGTCCTATGTGCAACTGTACCTCCTGCACTTGTGGTAGGAGCTCTGACATGGAATCAGAGTTCCCCTCCGGTATGTCTGTGATATGGCATGTAGCTGCGGTCACCTCAGAGCCAACTCTCTGGTCCCGGCCTAGCCTTCCAGGGCCCCTCTATTTCAAGGACGCACCAGACTTTCCTACCTGTGTGACTGCGGCGTACATAGGTGATCCCTTCGTTTGGTCATTCTCTGATGCTGCTGCTGTTTTCCTCCGGATCCAGATGCACTGGTCCGGTGTCAGTTCTCCTCAGTCTTTACTGCTCGGCACCCTCTGGCCTACTACCTACTACTTCCTGGTTTTCCCCTTATGCACCCGGTCCGTCACCTTGTCTACATCCCACCCTCTGTGACTGGCCCTACCACCCCTTGCCCGCCCAGAGTCCCGGGCTCCAGGTTGGGTCTTGTGTCTGTGGATGTATTTGTGAAGGTGTTTGTACAAAACTGTCTCCACCTCCTGGCTGCAGTTCTTACCTGTGGCCACCCTGGTCGCAGGGGCGCCACAATTAAGCCACACCCCTCCTCATTACAGAGATGCACATCACCTGATTTACTTAATTGGTAGTTGGCTCTCAAGCCTATACAGCTTGGAGTAGGACAACATGTATAAAAAGTATCATGTGATCAAAATACTAATTTGCCTAATAATTCTGCATACAGTGTATATGTAAAATATTTGCTATATATATATGACACGCCCTGTGGGGGGCCGTGGGGTACTCGGAATCAGGGTTGACGATGTCGTCGCGGAATGGGATGTCACAGTGGCGTGACCTGGTCCGTGGTCCAGGAGTGGTCAATAAAAGGGGGGAACCGGGTTTAGAGATTGGGGATTGGTTGTCGTGACGCCACCAGTGGTATTCGGCTATGGATGGCTGACGTTGCGGTCCGGGACCTCTGGGGATGATGGGAGCTGTGATGTTTTCACTTCCCACGGGTGGATCGGATCCCCAGGGTATCCGGTGTGTAGGGATTTGGGTGATGGAGGGACAGCGGGGCATATCTGGCTGCAGGGAGGGATCAGAGCAGCTCACATGCAGGGCCCTGCAGCCTGTGCGGGTCATCAGTCTACCGCTCCTCAGGCATAAAATGAACAGTCTCACACACAGTTCTGAGTTCCAAACCCGGTTTACTTAGATTTCACTCTGCTAGCACCACAGGGTACAGTTCGGGTTCAGTTGCAGTCCGGATACTCCTCAGCAACCAGCACAGCTTGTCCAAGACACCCCTTGTATGTTCCTTCTCGGGTTGTTCTCTTCCTCAGCACTGCCTGTTCGCCTAACCACTGCTCGCGCCTCTGCGCACAGTGCCCTAATCCAGCAGCTGTGGCACCTCAAAGTCCGGATGCCACAATGTCATTGCCGCCCTCGGGGGGTAGTGTCATGCCTGAGAGCAACAGAGGGCATCCACACCAGCTGAGCCAAGCACACAACACCTTTCTGCCTCCAGGCCTGAAGGGGGAGCTCTAAACCCTTTAACTATAATATACACGATGTCCAATAGGTGATGCTGTTTTTGGAACAGACACACATACAGACAGACTGGATAGGGCTTTTATATGCAGTGCTGTGCAAATTAATTGGGACAAAGCAAGTCTTTACTGGTTTTTCTTGCATTAGCTTTACTATTTCTGATAAGTGTTTTATCAGTTCTTGGTGTTGTTTTCCTTTTTCTTCCACATTTCCCTTTTAGTTTTGGAGAAAACGATCCAGTTTCATTGTGTGTGAATTATTCTTGAAACGGTAGATTTTCCAATACCAACAGTGGAAGCGATTTCTCTTACAGTCAGACTTGTATGTTCATTAAGAGTAATAATTCTAAACCTCTTCCGTGGAGTAACATCCATTTTAACAGGCACGAATAACTGAGAGAAAAAGTACACTAAACCACTCCTCACAGAAACAAGCTCTCACCTGAAGCTGACGGCGCAGCTAGCTGTTATTTTCTGACTAAAACTAGTCAAAGCACATTTTGTTACTCAAGGTTGTACACTCACACCTGTTCAAAGCAATGAAAACTGGTTTGAATCACTGACTGATAATCCCAATTTACGATGCTTTGTCCCAATGAATTTGCACAGCACTGTAGTAGAAAAGACCTGACAATGCACTTGTGCTGCTCTCCACATTCCATGAATTGCGGAGTTATTATTTGCTGACCTGGCGACCGTGAACTAATTAACTGTATTTTCTTTGTGGCCCACTGTCAACATAATAAACACAGGGTAACAGATTGTATGTTCTAGTGAGCACTCCACCCGAAAACACTACAGACAGAAAACACAACCTGTGACAGTAATTACATGCTTCATTGAGGAATAGTGATCAAATAATGAAAACCAAACAGCAGGACCCAAATATATCGACTTCATGGTTCACCTTGTTCAGACTCCAATTACTAACTCAAGGTTAGTACATGTTTTAGGTCAATGTTTATACTCTCTACAGTTTTAAGTGGATCTCAATATTAGCAGGCAGTGTGCTCTCTGCATTGCACTCTATGCCAGGCAGCAATGGAGTGTAAGCGTCCTTGTACAAGGACAGGTCATTGTCAACCACATGGATAACCTCCTGCGATCAGCATACTTTCTATTCATATGTGGCAGTCATCTGTGGGGTAAAGATCATTGCTACAATCATTCATCCTCTACAGCCGAGGTCCCCAACTTTTCTGACCTTGAGAGCCACATTCAGCAATAAGAGAGGATTGTGATCCAGCTCCCGATGCCTCACAGTAGTGACACTCAGTGTCACACACTGACTAGGGGATGTCAGGTGTATGGAGCAACACAGAAGTTACAACAGGATGTATAGGGAGATGAATACCTTGATTATAGGGAGCTTGGGATAGGACACCTGAAAGTAACCGGTGTCTAGCCCCTGATTTTCCCTAACGTTCCTAAGTGGGTCCATCCCCACCCCACCACCACCATCACATGCCTAATCCTTGAGCTGTCCCTCCACTCTCATATCTTCTTACCTGTGATCCGATTCTAATCTGGCACCTCAGCATCCTATTGCCACAGTGTCGTTATCGCCCCCGGGTGGTAATGTCATGCTTGAGAGAAACAGAAGGGTATTCACACCAGGCAAGTAACCGCACGCAACACCTTCTGCCTCCAGGCCAGAAGGGGGAGAACTAAACCCAACTTCAAGGTAAGCACCCCTATAAATTCTGGACTTGGGCGCTCAGTTCAGTTCCCATGAGGACTGTGAAGAGTACCTTGAGGATAGAGCGGTACTAAGCTCATCCTAGGTACAGCAGTTCAGTTCCTAGGAGGACTGAAGAAGCCATCCTGGTGGACTGGCAGCTGCCTTAAGCTCGTCACAGGACGCTAACTCAGCGGGAGACCTAAGGCAAGAATCTGAGAAAGTGGAAGGAAGTCTGGGTAGCAGAGCAACCCCGTGCTCACCCCAGAGGAACCGCGCAGAGAACGGACACCGGAGTCCGAGGCTGTGCAGGGCCTAACGTCCCAGCAGCCAATACTGGAAATTGGTGGATTCCAAGTTCCCCAGCCACACTGTGCCCAGAGGCAAAGCAACATAGAGAATTCAGGGGCCGTCACCTGAAATGAGGTCTAATAAAGGACTTGAGTTGCCTGTCAAACTGGCAGCAGGAGACTACAGTAGCGCAGCAAGGAGGTCTCAGAACCTGCCGGGTGAGGAGAACCCCGAGTTGCTCTCAGGCAAGGACTCAGCTAACAAACCCGAATTACAGATGCACCAGTAAAGAACTGAGAAAGTACAAAACTGTGAGTCTGTGTGTTGCTTTTCACTCGTCATCCTGCACCTTAGCCCTTTACTACACTCACTGCCCTGGGGATCCGCTCCGCCCTTGGGGAGCCGCCCCTCCCAGCTGCCCATCCATCATCCCCGGAGGTTCAGCAGCAGCAGTGGCCACCTATAGCCACATACCACAGGTGGCGTCACAACTAAATTCCCTTTCCCTACCAAGCCAGAAGCAGTAATCCCCCTTTCAACTGAACCTCAGCGTCACAGAAGCTGGGTCTCAACCTCTGTGACTCCCCAGAGACATGATAACCAGGTTCTGAGTACCCCACTGCCCTGGGAGTGCATCACTAACATACAAGAAAATCAGATCACAGTAGATGAGACAAGGCTCATGCTCGCAGCACAGATTGAGCCAAGTGTCATTAGCATATCAAATCTGATTCTATCACATTAGGTGACATTTGCTTGCGTGACCCCAGCTTTAGTGAAACATGGGGACTGAGAGGGGGAAATCCAAGTCCTGGACAACCCCTTTCAGTTTTGCCATTTGTCAACTGATCGCTGCCATGTTTATGTGGATTGTCGATATGGAGCAAACTTTCCTATGAAAATCTGTTCAGCTGAGCATTAGCCCATTTAAAAGGCCCTAAAAGGGAACCTGTCATGTCTCTAAATGCTATTAACCTATGCCTGTACATGGCCACCTTACTAAAAGTGCAGTTACCGAGAGAAGATAAACTTTAGTCCTCCCATATCGGTGGGCCCCGGAGTGGCTGGAGACATCTCTCAGCACAGTGATTGGGGTATTTATGCACTTTGGTTGACCGCATGTGGTGCAGTGCATCTGTGCCAAGAGAGCTGTCAATCAAACTGTCGAGGTGAGCCGACAGCCGCCGCTCACTGTGCTGTGAGGCTAGGGTCACATTAACGCTTTTAGCCACGACCCAGCGGGTCGCGCTAAAAACACAAGTTTTGGCAGCAATAACGCATTGCTAATGCCATGTTAGCACCGTGTTAACATGTAATGTTATCCTATGGATACCGGCCCTTAACGCGGCTTCAACGCCAGGCATCTGATGGAAATCTTGCGTTATTTCCAAACGTGAGCAAAGACGCTCTCTACCAAAACCTATGTTTTCAACGCTAGGCACAAATAGCGTTAATGTGACCTTAGCCTGAGGATGGCTGAAAGCTGGAGGCTCCTGGGAGGAATAAAGTTAATTTCTCCTGGTAGAAGCTCTTCAGTAAGGTGGCGGTTCAGCATTGTATCACTATTAACTGTAGATAAAGCCTATATTTGCAGGTTAATAGTGCTTAGGGATATGACAGTTCCATTTAATGAGTAAGTTTTAATTAACTTTTGTAAGATATCTTATCAGAAAAATCCAGTTCTTTCTCCTCCTAGACTTTCAGGCTCCATATTTCACGTTCCACTACAGATTTGAGCGTGAGTCTACCTTCATTTTATAGACAATAATCTTGGCTATCTCATACATACATTTGTCTTGCAGCTATTTAGCATATATTAGTTATGTAGATTCTTGTCATGGCACTGCAGTGTTACGTTTTGCTCCTGGTGTTTAAAAATCTTTTTCTTCCTGTATACTACAAATTACAACCTGTTCTCACATTCCCTAATAGCTCAGGGAGTTATTAGGTTGATCTCAAGTGAAAGGTCTCTAGTTCAAATTGAAGAGCAGCCATGATGAAGATTTTCAAGAAATGAGAAACCGCATCATCCAGCTCATGGATAGCGTCTCTCAACCAAGAAAATGATCAAACTCCATTATGTGAGGCCATGACAGCTGGAAGAATACGAAATGAAGTCCAGCCATCCATTCAAAAGTCAAGAGGTGATGTCTAGGCAAAATATCATAGTCGACAAGTCGGCTCATCACTGTTACGTATTGACTGCCTTGTAGTATGGAAGTGCTGCTGCTGTGGTTTAAATGAAGCCTTTTTTTTCCTGCTCTCAGTGTGAGAGAGGAACCTAATGAGCGGAGCTGAGAGTGCAGGTGTGTGAGGAATATGACTCATGCTTAGGTGAGCTGAGGGGCGTGCCTGGGTTGGTTGCTTCCCACCCCTCAGCCATAAGTGGGTCAGCTCACATCACCTGCTGTCGCTGATTCAGTTCATTTCTGGACTGTAACCTGTTGTGAGCAGACGCTGATCTGAAGCTGCTGTTTTTCTCCATTGGAAGCTGCGGGTTCCATGGTCCGTGGGTGGAGGCAGGGGCTTATGTCTAGGGCTTCTCAGGAGTTTTAAGGTCCTAGGCTGGCGGCTCGGACCTCCTCACCTTCAGAGGTGCCTCCGAGTATAGAACGAGTCAGGGACCCAGTATCAGGGCCAGAGGAGGCTCCCCTGACTCCCTACGCCCACCTCCGTTCGACATCTGGGTACCCCGGGCCCCCCAGCGTGACAATCACAAGGTCTATCAGATCTGGTGAAAAAAATGGCAGCGGAGGCGTCTTGTATGCTGCGTAATATTGAGATCACAGACGTCCATGCAGGCACTGAGCGATGCACCGTACACAAGTCTGGAATGGTGGCACGAAAAAAGGTGAAGAAGCCTTGACTTCAATGTCGTCATTAGAAGCATTGGCTCGAGTTTGCAAAAAAGTATTAAAAATGGACAGTAGAAGCTAGGAAACGGGTGATTTGGAGTGATGAGAAGAAACTCAATAAACTGAGCTCAGGTTACAGCAAATGGATCTGGATGAAACAGTCTTGACGTATGCTTCGGGTCGTTGTCCTGCTGGAACACTGTCTTCCTTTTCATACACATAGTACTCAATGTATGAAGTATTGTGACATGACCACAATCTGTATAACTAATCATTTGCTAAATAGCTACTAGTCAAATTTATGTGTAAGATAGCCAAGATAATTATCTATAAAATGAAGGTAGCCTCACAGTCACAGCTGTAATGGATGGTGAGATATGGAGAATGGAAGTCAAAAGTTCACATCATTGTTACCCTTTTGCTCCTCAGTGTAAAAACCAACTGCCTTCTATCTCAATAATGTAACAATTTGTTTTCACTGAAGACAGATTTTACCCAGGAATTAAGAATTTGGGGAATGAATCATCAGTCCTGGAGAAGAAAGAAATAGATTGTTCGGATGAGATAAATTACAAAGTTTCTTATTTCCACATGTACTACTGATGTATGAAAAAACAATTATTCCACGGTGACTATTTTAAAGGAGTTTTCAGTTTTGTTGGCCTATGTTCTAGCTGCAGTTTATTTTTAAAACTGTCCTTGACTCACTCTCCACAGGTCCAACATTGAGGCTCAACCGCTGCTCCGGGTGTGTGTTATTGTCTAAAGTACTGATGCCAAATCAACAGCGCTGCAGCCAATCACTGAGCTTAGCGGCTCTGCCTGAGTGGATGGCACATACCGTTCAGAGCAGTTTTGGGGCTGTCAGCTGGGAAGCCCACTGCTCATCGACCACTGCAGGCTGCTTGCCTCCCAGGCCAAAATTTGCCAGCCCGCCCCTGACAATGCTGATCAGATGATATTTAGACCCGACACACATAACCTAATATGATCAATGGTTATGGTGATACATGCTTTTGAAGGATACCATGATGGAAGTGACATGTACCCCATCAGATGGACCTGCCCCAAAGTCCACCAGCTGTGGATCTGGATAAACCACCTTATTCACCAGTACAGGTCATCTGTGACATCTTCTGTGCATAACGTTGCACTGATGACATTGTGCCAGGCCTGGCAAATAATTGTGCAGTAGGGATGCCGAAAATAAGACATTTGAGCAGGGGCGTAACTAGAACTGGCAGGGCCCCATAGCAAACTTTTGAACGGGGCCCCCTCCAAGACACGCCCCCAATGACACGCCCCCTTACCGAATCGGTGTTAACAGTCTGACGCCACCCAGTTTACCGTATATACTCGTGTATAAGCCAACCTGTGTATAAGCTGACCCCCCTACTTTTGCCCCCAAAACCTGGGAAAACCTATTGACTCGTGTATAAGCCGAGGGTGGACCCCAGCACAGGTATACAGCCCCCAGCAGTGTGGTATACAGGCCCCCCCAGTGGTATACAGGCCTCCCCAGTGGTACTATACAGCAGCCTCCCCAGTGATACTATACAGCAGCCTCCCCAGTGGTAGTATACAGGCCCCAGCAGTATATACAGCAGCCCCAGTGGTATACAGCAGCCTCCCCAGTGGTATATAAAGCAGCCTCCCCAGTGGTAGTATACAGCAGCCTCCCCAGTGGTATATACAGGCCCCAGCAGTATATACAGCAGCCCCAGTGGTATACAGCAGCCTCCCCAGTGGTATATACAGGCCCCAGCAGTATATACAGCAGCCCCAGTGGTATACAGCAGCCTCCCCAGTGGTATATACAGCAGCCTCCCCAGTGATAGTATACAGCAGCCTCCCCAGTGGTATATACAGCAGCCTCCCCAGTGGTATATACAGCATCCTCCCCAGTGGTAGTATACAGCAGCCTCTCCAGTGGTATATACAGCAGCCTCCCCAGTGATAGAATACAGCAGCCTCCCCAGTGGTATATACATACCCCAGAAGTATATACAGCAGCAAGAATCACTTAGGGGCCCCCTTGGTGAGAAGCGGGGGGGAGGGTGCTAGTGGTGCCGGCCGGGTGAGACGCGGGGGGGGTGCTAGTGGTGCCGGCCGGGTGGGAAGCGCGGGAAGCGCACAATTACCTGCTCTGCCTCTCCCGGCTTTTGGTGGGGCGGGCACTTCCTGCAGCTCCTCTTCCGGGATAGGGGTCGCGGCGGGTGGCTGGGGGCACAGGCAGCAGGGCCCCCCGGGGAGCTGGGGGCCCGCCGACCGCGGTAGTTACGCCGCTGTATCCCAGCTGACCGGCATAGCAGACGTAGCGGCACTGGGTCCGGGCCCCCCACAAGCGCCGGGCCCCAAAGCGACCGCTACGTCTGCTATGCCGGTAGTTACGCCCCTGCATTTGAGGGACTCCAGTCTAGCCGCCATGTACCAATGACCTAGACGTTGGACTGGAGTCCTACAAATCGATCTGCTCATCCCTACTTATGTCATTAGGAACACCCAAATACTTTTTAAGATCTTTAATGACTACACAATACGGACTGTCTATCCTCTAAAGAATAACTTATGGAGGATATCCGGGACAAAGTAGTATCAGGACCGCGCTGGTGCCAAACAATCCAATCCAAAGTGATCGTCACAGCACATGGGGGTTTATTCTACGAGCTTTGAGGCGTCTCCCCATACTGGTGTGTATTTCCTGATGAAGAAGTGGGGAGACACTTCAAAACGCGTAGAATAAATCCCCATATGCTGTGAAGATCACGTTGGATTGGATTGTTTGGCAGAAGTGCGGATTTGATACCATTTTTCCTGATATCCTGCAGAGTGGACTTGCATTGGTGCATGTGATTCCTGTGCCAGCAGCCTCTAACCTTTTCATTGAGTTGTGGATCACAACCACACAGGGTGAGCACTATATCGCTTCCCCGTTAACTCTTTCTCCTGCTTGGTAAGACCCTATGTGCGCTTATTCTTTCCACTGTTTTTCGTTTGCTACAGAATAACTTGGACTCCAGTAAACATTTTTTGGGGGCAAGTGTTTTACAAAATGTAAGAAGAGTACACCCGTAGATAGGTGATTTGGGAGACACCATCATTACTCTCTGCAATTTCCATAAAAATTTCCAAGTGAACTCCGAAGACAAGGACAGTAGTGTGGAGTAAGTGGAGCTGAACACACTGTGTCCTCACAGATATGCCTTCCGTTCTCTTATCCGTTGGCTTATTTTCCACCCTTGTCCTTGCATTCCTGATTCATAACGATACATAAATACATATTTTATCCCATACATACATACATAAGCATCCCAAGACTATGTGAAGTTCTATGTGTATGGGGGGAATAGGTGAGGTACATGTACCAGTCTACCCACATCTGCTGTCCATATAGACTTATTTTGTAAAGTGTGAAATGTTCTTGATCTTTGTTCTGCTGCTGTAATACTGTAATTTCCTCCGGGATCAATAAAGTTTATCTTATCTTATCTTATCTTATCTTATTTTGGGACAGTCAAGCAAGTCAGTCGTTTCATTTGTAGGGTTCCTTTTCCTTTTTACTCTTTGGAATCTTCGATTCTGACATAACGAAGGTGATGAGACATCTAGTTTAGAAACAATTTTCCCTGATCTTGATTACATGTTACTGGCCATAGGAACAGCTTAATAAAGTCTGAATATACAGAATAGGTAAGAAGGCGGGAGTGCTGGTCTAAATCGGAGACCTAAGACAGGACGGCAGCCTTGTACAAAAATATTTGCACAGTAGCCATGGAGCCGGACAATCCCGCCAGTATTCAACGCTCAATACTCTGGAGCTGAATCATTTCCTGGGGTCACCTTTATTACACCAAATGTTTAAAGAAACATGTCAATGTAAAGGCTTGTATAATAATGGTATATATTTATAGAAAATGAAGCTGTTTAATGGGTATGATCACCTTTGCAAGCTATTTTTATTTTTAATTAAAAATAAAATTCATCTCCAAATTGTTCTCAGCTCCTGTGCACGTCTGCTAGTGCAACTCAATGAATTAGAAGATCATCAGAAAATGATGTCGCTTATTCATGTTATGTAAATGAAGCGTGTAACTTGACATTAAGTTCATCCATTGGTTGTATAAATTACTCTTTTGAAAGCTGAAACCCTCTGAAATGTGGTTTAGGTTAAGAAAATAAATTGGCATCAATGCTGGAATATTGATCATTTAATGAACACAGACTGGTCAGATTTTGGCAAGACAAAAGTTTTGTCGCCCACAGAAAGTAATGTGATATTCAAACAAATAATTAACTTAAAATACAAATATATGTTGCATAACATTGGTGAATGAAGTTGTGGTGCTATTAGGGTGGCGTTTATGTCTGCATGCGTATGGCACGCAGTGCAAACGCAGCCCATACTGATATGAACGCAGTAGAGAATCTCCGCATGCGTTCACATTAGTATGGTGCCAGAGCAGCCAATCAGCTGTCTCGGGGGCGGCCGGGAGGAGATCAGCGGCAGAGATCTCCTCCTCCCGGCCACAGCTGATCTCCCGCCAGTGTCAGCACAGGAGATTTGAAGACACAGCTGATCTGACAGCTGTTTAAATCTCCCGTGCTGACACCGAATAGGGTCATATCGGTGCAGGAGATAAGAAACAGCTGATCGCTGCTTCAAATCTCCCGCGCTGACACCGAAGTGGTGATGTCGGCGCGGGAGGTTTGAAGCAGCGATTAGCTGTTTCTTATCTCCTGCACCGATATGACCCAATTCGGTGTCAGCACGGGAGATTTAAACAGCTGTCAGATCAGCTGTTTCTCCCCGCCGACACCGGCGGGAGATCAGTGGCGGCTTTAGCTGATCACCGGCGGCCACCGGGAGAGATTTCAATGTGATCCACAGCGTTCTCCTACGCTGTCATACGGAGGACACTGCGGATCCATTGACTTCTATGCGCTTGCGGGCTCTTGCAGATAAATCAAGCGCTCGCGACCGCACAAAAAATGCAACAAGGCTGCGTTCGGAGTGTGCTCGGAGGGTGCACAAATTGTGCGCATCTGAGCGCAAACGCAGCCAAACGCAGGCACATGCGTTCCCATGTTAAACATAGGAACGCATATGCGCAAGCGTTTGGCTGCGTTTGGTGTGCAGCGTTTGCAAACGCCAGTGTGAAACCGGCCTTAGAGTCATATTTAATATTTTTTGTGACTTCCATGAGCTTGAAGGACTGCATCCATGCGGTTCAACAAAGATTCATACAATTTATTAATGAAGTCATCAGGAACAGCAAAGAATGCAGTCTTACATTCCTCCCAGAATTCATCTAGATTCTTTGGTTTTGTCTTCCAAGCTTCCTCTTTCATCCTACCCCAAACATGCTCAATGATGTTCATGTCTGGTGACTGGACTGGCCGGGCTGGCCAGTCCTTGAGCACCTTGATCTTTTTTGCCTGGAGGAACTTTGTTGTAGAGATGGATGTATGAGATGGAGCACCATCCAGCTGCAGAATTTGACCCCTTTTATGATTTGGAATATAAGAGGTAGTTAACACTTCTTGATATTTCAGGCTATTGATATTGCTTTCCACCTTAGAAATGTTTCGCACACCCCCATACTGAATGTAACCCCAGACCATGATCTTTCCACCACCAAATGTAACTATTTTCTGTGTGTTTTTTGGATCCATACGAGCTCCAGTAGGTCTCCTGCAGTATTTGCGGTGGCTGTGGTGTAATTCTACTGAATATTCATCAGAGAAATCCACCTTCTGCCACTTTTCCAGTGTCCATCTGTTTAGCAGGCTGTGGACTTTGCAAATGCCATACGGTTTATTTGCCTTTTGTCTAGTGCTGGCTTCTGGGCACTGATTCGACCATGGAGGCCATTTCAATATAGAATCCTACAAAGAGTTCTAGTTGACACAAGGACTTTTGGTGACCAGGCCTGTTGGAGCTCTGCTGCAGTGGAAGAGGGGCTTGCTTTGGATTTTCTAACCAACAAACAATCCTCCTGAGCAGTTGTCTTGTGTGGTCTGCCGGACCTGGGATTGTCAAACAAACACATCTCCAATCTCTTCAAATTTTTTTAATTCTTTGTACTTGACGCTGAGACACATTAAAGGTGCCAGCCACCTCTGCAGTGGATCTGGTCTTCAGCCTCTTGATAATCAAGGCTTTGGTCGCAGGGTGGATTTTGGCATGTTGTCAGAGCTCAGGTTACAGTTCTAGTGAAGGTCTGGGGTGCTGGGTTTCTTTTTATACACACCCACTAATTAACCAATCATTTACTGAGCACAGGTGAGGATGTAAACTAGGATTGGGTGCATTATATGACCAGGCGACAAAACTTTTGTCTTGCCAAAATCTGACCATTCTGTGTTCATTAAATGATCAATATTTCAGCATTGATGCCAATTTATTTTCTTAACCTAAACCAAATTTGGGAGGGTTTCAGCTTTCAAAGGAGTAATTTATACAACCAATGGATGAATTTAACGTCAGGTTATACGTTTTTATTTACATAACATGGATAAGCGACATAACTCCTGTCAGGGAGTTTATTGCGTATAGAGTCATTACAAACAGAGTGATCTATTTAAAGTGTTTATTTATGTTAATGTTGATGATTATGGCTTACAGATAGGGATGGGCGAATCTACTCGCTAGGACTCGTTACTCGGCGAGTAGTAAGGGACTCGCAGGACTCGGTACTCTGCGAGTTTCCCAGTGATTACTCGCACGAGTCCAATGCAAATCAATATCAATCCTAGTTTTGTCAGAAACGCTGACAAAACTAGGATTGCCATTGTTTGCATTAGACTCGGCTACTGTGCCAGTGATAGCAGGGAAACTCGCAAAGTAACTGCTGATTCTTTGCGAGCCGAGTCCAGCTGTCTGCTCTGTGCAGCTCCAGGGTCCTAGAGCCCCCCTGCTCACAGACATGATGTAGCAGTGCTGAGATTGTTCTCAGTCTGCTCATTCCCTGTGCATAGACATCTATATCTATGCACAGGGGATGTAGCAGAGAGGACATCGCGTTTTGGACTACGTCGGACGGAAGAGGATTTTTTTAATTAAAGATGGAGTCCCTAATGGCTTTTTTTTTTTTATTTCAAATAAAAAATTTTCTCTGTGTTGTGTTTTTTTAACCCTTTATTGGAGATTCTTAGTGGCTGGGTCAAACGTGGCCTGACATTAAGAATCTCGGGCTTAATACCAGCTTGTATAACAAAGCTGGTATTAACCCCTTTATTACCCAGCGTGCCACCGCCACCAGGGCCGCTGGAAGAGCGGGGTTCAGCGCCAGAGGATGGCGCTTCAATGAACGCGCCATCTTCTGGGGCGGCTGCGGGCTGCAATTTGCAGCAGGGGGTGCCCAGAAAGCTTGGGCATCCCTGCGCTGCGGATTCCAGCCCCCAGCTGCTTAGCTGTACCTGGCTAGACATAGAAATTGCGCGGAGCCCCACGCATTTTTTTTTTATTATTTCATGAATTTCAGAGTCAGAGTCTCAGAGTCAGAGAGTCAGAATCTCAGAATTTCATGAAATAATTTAAAAAAAATGCGTGGGGCTCCGCGCAATTTCTATGTCTAGCCAGGTACAGCTAAGCAGCTGGGGGCTGGAATCCGCAGCGCAGGGATGCCCAAGCTTTCTGGGCCCCCCCGCTGCAAATTGCAGCCCGCAGCCGCCCCAGAAGATGGCGCGTTCATTGAAGCGCCATCCTCTGGCGCTGAACCCCGCTCTTCCAGCGGCCCTGGTGGCGGTGGCACGCTGGGTAATAAAGAGGTTAGGGCCAGCTTTGTATTATCAGCTGGCCCTAAGCCCGAAATTTATGGCGGTCACGCCAATATTAGACATGACCGCCATGAATTTCTATTAAATTGTTTTAAAAAAAACACAACACAAAGAAATTTTTTTATTAGAAATAAAAAAAAAGCCATTAGGGACTCCATCTTTAATTAAAATAATCCTCTTCCGTCCGACGCAGTTCAAAACGCGATGTCCTCTCTGCTACATCCCCTGTGCATAGATATAGATGTCTATGCACAGGGAATGAGCAGACTGAGAACAATCTCAGCTCTGCTACATCATCTCTGTGCACAGACATTCATGTCTGTACACAGGGAATGAGCAGACTGAGAACAATCTCAGCTCTGCTACATCAGGCAGCAGGCGGGCTCTAGGACCCTGGAGCTGTGGCAGCCAGCACACAGAGCAGACAGGACTCTTATCTGTGCGAGTTTCCCAGCGATTACTTACAAAGTAAACGAGTCCAATGCAAATAAATGGCAAAACTAGGATTGCTTCAGGCTGAAGCTTCCGAGACACATCTGCGATTTGTAAATCTCACACTACTCGCTATTACTCGCTTCCCCATTCATTAACATTGGACTCGCTAGACTCGCAACGAGTAGCGAGTCCTGTGCTCGGACTCGCTAGAGTCAAGCGATTCCGAGTAATTTAGGATTCGCCCATCACTACTTACAGACAATGAAAACCCAAGGGTCATTATCTCAGAAAATTAAAGTAGGGAGGATGAAGGGTCTGAGAGATAAAATATGACCTAAATAGGTATCAGAGGCTTCACCTTGTGTGGTTGTGAGAGTCACAACCACTATAAAAGCAGATCACGGCTGCTGCAGTCCCCAGCACGGTGCATATACAGTAGGGAGGATAAAGGGTTAAAAAACACGCTGCAATATTCCATGAGACATCAAAGGATGAATATAATATTGATTTATCAGTCAGTGTTCAGGGCTCCCTGGCCCCTTCCTCAGGACAAATCAATATCATATTGCCATGTTTCGGGGCGTTTCAGGGCCCTGAAAATGTTATGACTAATCAATAGTATATTCACCCTTTGATGACTCATGGAATACGGCAGCACAGTTTTTAACCCTTCATCCTCCCTGCTTTAATTTTCTGAGATAATGATCTTTGGGTTTTCATTGGTTGTAAGCCATACTCATCAACATTTACAGAAATAAACACTTGAAATAGATCCCTCTGTGTGTAATGACTCTATATAATATATGTGTTTCAGTGTATTCATTGAATTACTGAAAAAAATAACTTTTTGATGATATTCTAATTCATTGAGATGCCCCTGTGCCTGTCCCAACAGTTATACTAACATGATTAGTAACATTTTACACCTAAATAGTGAGATATTAGAAACTCTGTCTTGAGAGTTAGTAGGCATCTTATAAACGACAGTATAAAACGGTATTTATTGGTCCATGTGTTATCCATCCCAAAAATCAGAGTTTCATGGAGTGACATAATGGAAAAGAAGAATTTCTTTCGTTCTTCGCACCTGAGAACAATGGATCCAACTCAGAGGTAATCCGTCCATTATTCTTGAGTGGAGAAAATACAATTGTGTGACCGTCTCCTGGAGTTGAGACTACATGGCGGCTTTGGCTGCTATAACCAAAGTTCTCTTGGTGTTGCTGCTTATATACTGCAGCACAATACAAATGAATGGATAAGACGGCAAGGGTACGGCAAGGGTACAGCAAGGGTACGGCAAGGGTACGGCAAGGGTACGGCAAGGGTACGGCAAGTGCACAACATCTGACTCGGTTGGACGTCTTGAGACTTGCTTTTGACAATCACGATATCTTCGAGTTCAAAATAAAACCCCTCTCTCTTGTATTGTGCTGCGATGTACCAATGACACCTAGCAAACTTTGGTCGCGAGACAAGTGTCGAGGCCATGGTCATTATGTAGCCCCCGCCTAAATCAAGCCCTTTTGCTGTTCTTTTAGGCTGTATAAAGGTATCAAATGTGTACACCATGGAAAAAGGAAAAAGGTTTTTGGTCATACATTTAGGGTGCATTCACTCCTCCATGTGGCACGGTCTGCAGTGCAAGAAAAGCTGAAAGTCAGACATGAGCTCGGCAGCTCTATAGCCATGTATGATGCTGTCAGGTTCTGGTCAGGAGATCCGTCGCCAGTCCATGAATCAGGATCCGTACGCGGACTGCAAAGCATGAATGGCTTTAATCATTGAATTAAATTTTTCATCGGTCCCATTGCCACAGATGTATAAAATAAAACAAATAGCCATGTTGTCTGGCTTTACTATTGTGTATGAAAGAATGGAACATTGTAAAGAACTCATTGCTACCAGCTCAGTCCTGACATAGGAGCCGCCGGAGTAACTAATCATGAAAATTCCTTTCCTCCTAAAAATTCTGCAACCAACCATGCCTGGTATTATAGAAGAGTGGTGGCATTTAGGAACTGCAGCAACTAAGCCAAGGAGTAGAGACTACGTAAAGATACAGATACTGAGTGCTGAGGAGCAGGGGGCACAACCCGCAATGATGAAAGGGAAAGCGCTTCACTGTCCGCGCTCTCCTTCATCATTCACCTGCCGGGCCTGCGCTCTGACGTGACTATGAGGCTGCATTATATTATATAGAGGATATGAGGCTGCATTACATTATATGAAGGGCTATGAGGCTGCATTATATTATATGGAGGGCTATGGGGCTGCATTACATTATATGGAGGGCTATGAGGCTGCATTATATTATATGGAGGGCTATGAGGCTGCATTATATTATATGGAGGGCTATGGGGCTGCATTACACTATATTGAGATCTATTGGGATGCATGATAATATATGGAGGACTATGGGGTGCATTATCTACTATATAATTGTCTACTTCTGCCTGTTTATTTGTAACGCAAATCCTGCATTGGTGATTGGTCAGGCCAGCCGCCCATGACCAATCGGCAACAGGGACAGTCCGCCTGCAAATTGGCGCGAGATTTCAACCATGCTTCGCTGATTGGTTGCCAGCAATCAGCAATATTTGTGCAGCATTTAAACCCAGCTTCGTTTTGCATTATTTTTAAATCTTCATAAATAAACTACATACTCTAGAATACCCGATGCGTTAGAATCGGGCCACCATCTAGTACTATATAAAGGACTATGGGGGTGCACTATACTATATGGAGGTATATAAGAACTATGGTGGCGGGAGTAGGTGGACCATATATATCATAGTGAGGCGCATATGTACCAGAGGGAGGACCATATATACCAGGATAAGGGCCATATTCCAGGAGGTGGACCATATATAGTAAGATGGTCCCATATATAGCGGGATGTGGGACATTAATACATAATGAAGGGAGAGAAGGGTCAATTCACAAGTCTTTATAGGATTTAGAATGCTATATGAGGCCCGTACATCTGACCAACATTCACCGGGTAGAGGGGCAGGTCCAAATTTTGCACCAGGGCCAATCAAACTTTAGTTACGCCACTGCTGACACCCCCACTGATCAGCTGCTATTAGCTCCTATGGCTGAGAAATTTAAATGGTAAGTGAAGCTGAGATAGCACCACAAAATCTTGTGGCTACTCCCATTTACTGCAGCTTAACTACTATTAACTTCAATTGGAGCTGAGCTGCAGTATCCGAAAATGGCTGTGCTGTGCTATTCTGGCTCCAAGCACTGTTTACGTCTAGCTACGATGAAGCTAATAACAGCTGAATGTCAGGATCAGGCTGTCAACAAATAAGCAATGGAGCCAAGTAGAACAGTATGGACAGAAGTAAGGTATTAATGGCAGAGAGCTTGATTGCAGGATCAGACTACATAAGGTTTGTTTGTAGTCTGTTACCAAGATAACGTATAGAATTCTATGTTTACACTGAAAGAACCAATTGATTTTGGAAGCAACCATACATATTTTGGCAAATCCTGAATTGTTTTTCAACTAAGGCTGGCTTCACACCACGGCAGCGTCCAATCCGAGGCTGTCAGGGATGAACATGACAGCCCCGGACCAGATTTTGGCCCCACAGTATCCGATGGAGCCGGATGGCATGCCATCTGGTTTCCATCTGTAAGGCAGACTCCGGGAGAAATTGGAACGTTTTTGTGTGTGGGGAGAAAAATCTCCCCAAATTGCTGTATCCCGGATTCTCCCGGATCCTCCCGGATCCGGTGCAATCCGGCGCTCCCTAACATGGGAGCCTATGCACCGTCTGGGCGGATCCGGGAACCGGACACCTGCGGCTGCACACCACTGTTGTTCCAGGACCGCGGCTTGCGGGGAGCTAACGGGGACCTTATTAATCAGCTGTGGCAGCTGCATCCAGCTGCACACCGGACCGGAGGGCATATTAGCCCTCCGGTTCTGTGTGCTGATCCCTGACAGCCCCGGATTGGACGCTGCCGTGGTGTGAAGCCAGCCTTGTCCTATGAAAGTAATTTAATCTCTTTATCTCATTTAGTTATAAAAAATGACGAAGGTGAAGGTGAGTGGGTTTGAATAGTTTTTATATAGAAGAAAGGCTAAGAACTGACGTATCATCAACTGAATAAATCCCTTTTCGTTCGCCGCTTCCATATAAACATTTGTGTTCTACCCCAGTTACCGTCCATCCACAGTCAAAGGAAAACTTGTTTGCAGAGACTGAGGCTTCTTGTAACTAAGAATGTTTTTTTCCATCTTTCCCTGGCACACAGGGTGAGCCGCATACAAAAATGATATGTTCTCATTGACATCACAGTGTCTGATTTTACCAGCGAGTACACAGACCGACTAGGTTTTCTGATGCTCAATATTTCCCCGGGCTTTATATAGATGGTGGCATTGGAGGAATTCACTGATTATTATTTAAAGAGACTGTTAATAGTCAGTGATAGAAATATACGTATTCATTTAGCAGAATTACACACTGGATACGAAAGTAACAAGCACATGAAGTCTATTTTTTGACTAAGAGTTATAATTTTCATGGTAACCAGAGAAGCAGCCAAATGTGGTTCAAAGACTGAAGGGATCCAGCTTAGGTGACTCCTCAGGGGCGGGTCAGAACGGAGAAGAGGGAGGGCCCTGTATTATGAATCTCCCTTTCTTCTGTATCCAGTCAACATTTACCATTTTCTGGGCACAAAATCTGTAGACTTATGATTCTTGTCACCCTAATTACTAGAACCTTAATTTAAAGGGAATCTGTCAGTAGGTTTTTGCTATGTAAGCAGATCACAGCATGCTGTAAGGGTTAAAAAACAAAAATCAACTGTGCCTCTCTTATCAGTATCTGTGGTATAGTTATGTAAACTAAAGGCTTTGTCACCTGGTAATCACCATTACAGCAGGGCTGTGGAGTCGGTAAGCCAAACTTCCAACTCCAACTCTGACTCCACCAAAATGGACATGACTCCGACTCCATAACCATGGCTGTGAAGTCAGTAAGCCACACATCCGACTCCGACTCCAACTCCACCCAAAATGGGCTCCGATTCCGCAGCCCTGCATTACAGGACTACTGTGTCATGTGCAGGGCAGTCTGACATGCCCCTCCCCCCTCACTCTGTGATTGACACCACTGCACCAAATATGCAAGGAAAAAAGAAGCAACGTTTGCACAGTACGCCTGAAATGTCATAGGCTAGAGTCACACTTGAAAAGGTAATTGCGGTCCCCGCATCCAGATTTGCATGCGGGAACCGCAATTACCTTCAGGCACATTTTTGTGTCCAAATCTTTTCTTTAAACCGCAATGCGGTAACCGGATTGCTCTGGATGTGTAATCCGGAGCAATCCAGTTACCGCCTGCTTTGTTCATTCCTGCTGCTGCAGGGATGAACAAAGGGTTAAATAATAAGAATCTATCTGGGAAACATGTCTCTAGGGGGTGTCCACCTCCCCAGAGACATGCTGTCGACACAGAACAGCATGTCAGGGGTTAACTTAACTGTTAACCCCTGAGCCACAATTGTCGGCTTTCTACAATTCATTCTATTAAAACCCGCCGGCTCCTGCATCAGGACCAGTAGCCTACGCAAATTGTGTAAGCATTTTACAGTACAGCATCCTCAATGAGGAGCTGTCTGTGTTGCTTACACAATTTGGGTAGGCTACTGGTCCTGATGCAGGAGCCGGCGGGTTTTAATAGAATGAATTGTAGAAAGCCGACAATTGTGGCTCAGGGGTTAACAGTTAAGTTAACCCCTGACATGCTGTTCTGTGTCGACAGCATGTCTCTGGGGAGGTGAACACCCCCTAGAGACATGTCGCCCACATGGATTCTTATTATTTAACCCTTTGTTCATCCCTGCGGCAGCAGGGATGAACAAAGCCACCGGCTGCCGCAGGCATTCACATATGCCTTGCGGCAGCCGCATGGGCTCCCATCGGAGCCCATTATAACAAAAAGGCTGCGGCAGAGTAAGGGCCCTTTCACATCAGCGTTTTTCGTAATTCGCGGCAGATGCGGTGAAAAAAACGCATCTGCCGCGTTTGCCGCATAACCGTTCCACTTGCGGCACGGTTGCGGTTTTTCCCATAGGAAGTATAGGGGGACTTGCGGCAGATGCGGCAAGTGCGGTTTTGCACTTGCGGCAGGTGCGGCAGCGAAAAAAAACCGCGGCTGACCGCGGTTTTTTTCGCTGCCGCACCTGCCGCAAGTGCAAAACCGCACTTGCCGCATCTGCCGCAAGTCCCCCTATACTTCCTATGGGAAAAACCGCAACCGTGCCGCAAGTGGAACGGTTATGCGGCAAACGCGGCAGATGCGGTTTTTTCACCGCATCTGCCGCAAATTACGAAAAACGCTGATGTGAAAGCACCCTAACCGCTGCGAAAACTGCAGCCTGCATGATTTTTCACGCAGGCTGCAAATCCGGAGCCGTTAACCGGATTGCACTACATGCAATCCGGTTAACATAATGGGCTCCTATGGGCAGCGGTTCCTGATCCGGTTTTGAGGTTTTTAACAGCTCAAAACTGGATCAGGATTTCAAAAATCTGCTGGAAGTGTGACCCCAGCCATAGACGTTGCTGGCTGCAGGATAGGCATGCATCAAATCTGCAGCATGTGAACACAGCCTAAGCATAGCACTGAAGCGTGTGAACACAGCCTAAACATAGCACTGCAGCATGTGAACACAGCCTAAACATAGCACTACAGCATGTGAACACAGCCTAAGCATAGCACTGCAGCATGTGAACACAGCCTAAACATAGCACTGCAGCGTGTGAACACAGCCTAAACATAGCACTGCAGCATGTGAACACAGCCTAAACATAGCACTGCAGCATGTGAACACAGCCTAAACATAGCACTGCAGCGTGTGAACACAGCCTAAACATAGCACTGCAGCATGTGAACACAGCCTAAACATAGCACTGCAGCGTGTGAACACAGCCTAAACATAGCACTACAGCATGTGAACACAGCCTAAGCATAGCACTGCAGCATGTGAACACAGCCTAAACATAGCACTGCAGCGTGTGAGCACAGCCTAAACATAGCACTGCAGCATGTGAACACAGCCTAAACATAGCACTGCAGCGTGTGAACACAGCCTAAACATAGCACTGCAGCATGTGAACACAGCCTAAACATAGCACTGCAGCGTGTGAACACAGCCTAAACATAGCACTGCAGCGTGTAAACACAGCCTAAACATAGCACTGCAGCGTGTAAACACAGCCTAAACATAGCACTGCAGCGTGTAAACACAGCCTAAACACAGCACTGCAGCGTGTGAACACAGCCTAAACATAGCACTGCAGCATGTGAACACAGCCTAAACATAGCACTGCAGCGTGTAAACACAGCCTAAACATAGCACTGCAGCGTGTGAACACAGCCTAAACATAGCACTGCAGCGTGTAAACACAGCCTAAACATAGCACTGCAGCATGTTAACACAGCCTAAACATAGCACTGCAGCGTGTGAACACAGCCTAAACATAGCACTGCAGCGTGTGAACACAGCCTAAACATAGCACTGCAGCGTGTGAACACAGCCTAAACATAGCAATGCAGCGTGTGAACACAGCCTAAACATAGCACTGCAGTGTGTGAACACAGCCTAAACATAGCACTGCAGTGTGTGAACACAGCCTAAACATAGCACTTGATCATAAATGCTTTGGCAATTTGTACGTTATTCCTTTGTTGGCAGGTATTACCCCCAAAGTGTTTATTAGTCTCGAAAAGGAAATGATTACAAACCATCACATATATGGATGGCTTATTCATTTGTTTGTCTTTTTCCCAGTTGTAACGTTACTGGATAATGAAGCAGAGACAGTGGAAGTGACAGAGAAAACCTTCACAGACTCAACAGAAACTCAAACCCAAGTGAGTGACGGACGGGACAAACCTTGTGTTCAGGAGATCCGCCAGAATCCTTCTTTTACTATCCAGCCTCGAGTCATTACACACAGAGTGATCTACATCAAGTGTTTATTTCTGTTAATGTTGATGATTAACGAAAACCCAAAGCTCACTATCTCAGAAAATTAAAGTAGGGAGGATAAAGGGTCTGAAAGATAAAATATGACCTAAATAGGTATCCGAGGCTTCACCTTGTGTGGTTGTGAGAGTCACAACCACTATAAAAGCAGATCACAGCTGCTGCAGTCCCCAGCGTGGTGCATATAGATTAGGAAGGATGAAGGGTTAAAAACCGCACTGCTGTATACCACGAGGCATCAAAGGGTGAATATAATATTGATTTACTAGTCAACACATTTCAGGGCTCCCTGAAACATGGCAATATGATTTGATTGTCCTGATGAAGGGGCCAGGGAGCCCTGGAATGCGTTGACTAGTAAATCTGTATTCTATTCACCCTTTCATGCCTCATGGAATTACGGCAACGCAATTTTTAGCCCTTCATCCTCCCTACTCTATATGCTCCACGCTGGGGACTGCAGCAGCCGTGATCTGCTTTTATAGTGGTTGTGACTCTCACAACCACACAAGGTGAAGCCTCTGATACCATTTAGGTCATATTTAACTCTCAGACCCTTTATCCTCCCTACTTTAATTTTCTGAGATAATGACCTTTGGGTTTTCATTGGCTGGAAGACATAATCATCAACATTTACAGAAATAAACACTTTAATTAGATCACTCTGTGTGTAATCACTCCTATATAATATAAGCGTTTCACTTTTTGTTTTGAATTACTGAAATAAATGAACTTTTTGATGATATTCTAATTCAATGAGTTCACCTGTATGTTTGATCATACCAGCATGTCCATATAACAAACCTATAGAAAAAGTCCTTGAAGGGTTTTGCCACCTAATCTGTGAGCAGCATAATATAGAGACAGATCCCCTTTATCACTTACTGGACTGCTTGCCGTAGTTTTGACAAAATCACAATTTTATCAGAACTAACTGCCATGTAGTTTGCCATATTCATCAGCTCTATATACCTACCACTTTCTGCCTATGCACAGTGTACACAGAAATCTACCAATCAGTGGTGTGGATGGAGTTATACAGAGCAAAGCATTCAGAGAACTGATAGATCTACAGCAGAGAAAACAGGGATTTTATCACAACTGTAGCAAGCAGCCCAGTAAGTAATACATTGCTGGGATCAGGAACTATGTCCAGACATCATGCTGCCCTCAGGTTAGGGTGACAGGATTTCTTTTAAAAAGGTCATCAGTATCAGCTAAGTGACATTCACGCCTTCGTTAACTTCTGTTCTTGTTGGAAAAGCAGTAACAATTACAGCTGTGGTGGGTGTACAGAAGATGGCGCTATTCACACTAGCGTTTGTGATGCTTGCGTAGGAAGGTGGCACAGTGTGTGCGCAAACGCATGCATTCTGTGTCCCTATGTTTAACATGGGGACGCATGGTATCTGCGTTTGGCTGCGTACGCATGCATTTGTGTTCGCATGCGCTGTTTTTGGGTGCCCTCAAAACGCATCTTGTTGCATTTTTTGTGCATTTGAAGATGCAAGCTTTATACGCAAGCGTCCTCAAGCGCACAAAGAATACATAGAGTTCTATGGATCCGCAGTGCTATCCAGATGGCAGCGCAACCAAACGCAGCGTTTTTTTCCTCTTCCTCTATTACTCTCTTCCTCCTCTTCCTTATCTTCTTCCTCTTCTTCCTTACCTCCTTTCTTCCTCTTGCTTTCTCTTCTTCCTCTACCTCCTCTTCTTCCTCTACCTATTCTTCCTCCTCTTCTTTCTTTACTCCTCTTCTTCCTCTACTCCTTTCTTCCTCTCTTTCTCTTCTTCCTCTACCTATTCTTCCTCTCTTCTTTCTCTTACTCCTCTTTTTTGTCTTCTTCCTCCTCTTCACGCTCCTCTCTCCGACCGCTATAATGGTGTACTATGGTACAGGCAATCAATCCAATACTTCCATATGGAGTTTTCCCTCCGTACTCAGCCAGACAATACATGCTGTGTATGGCTGGGGTCACATTAGCATTTTACACATGCGTTTTTGGAGACCTGCGTTTTCAAAAACGCATGTAAAAAACGCATCCATAGGCCCCCATGTTAAAAACGCATGCCCTAATAGCCAAAAGCATGTGTGACTGTCCCATGCGTTTTTGGAGCATATCCAAAACGCATGCTTTTTAATAGGGGCCTTATGGAAAACGCATGCAAAAGCATGTACAATTAGTACCTTTAGTGCCATTCAAAACGCAGCATTTTCACAGGAGCCCATGTAAAAAACGCATGCGTTTTTAAAAGGCACTAAAAACGCATGTCACTGTGACCAAGCCTATGTATGCGTTCGTGCCTGCATTTCCACAAATGCATTCAGATGCAAGCGTCACGAACGTTATTGTGACACCAGCCTTAGCTGTTACAGTTTCTTGCTATGTGCTGTAGATCCTCTATACTGTACTGGGGACCTCTCTAGTTCATTTTTCTCTTTCTTCACTACTTTTGTATGTGCAGGTGAAACAGTTCATTTTTCCTCAATACCCGAGAGCTGAATGATTCTGCCGAAATCTGCACCCTTTCTTTAGAAAGTCCACAAGTTGAAAATTCCTGAACAAACAACTCCTTTAACAGAAATATATTCTATGTCCTTGTAGGTGAAATGTCAACCTGCCTTTCTATTTCTCTTTTTCTATTTAGACCCTTGAGACAGACCTCAATGTGACCAGTCTGTATGAGAGCAGCACAGCCAGGTCCTTCATTGTGGAAACAGAGACCCAGGGTGTGGAAAATACTACATATACAGTAGTTATAGAAGATCCCGAAGGTATGCACATGTGCAGTTTCTTGAGTAGGGATGGGTGAACCCGAACTGTGAATTCAAGGGTTCGTACCAAACACTAGGAGTCCGAGGCTCGGGCATGAACTAACAAAAATAGTCTGTGTCTGAGTTTGTTGTTCGGGTATTGTTCATATGTTAATAAAGTTTGTTGAAAAGCTGCAGCACAGCTTATCAACAGTCTTTATTGCATGCTGAAGACGACATTATGCTGCTGTGAACAATAAAGGTTTAAAAAAAAACGGCGTGGGCTCCCGCCTATTTTTGATGACAGTTGCAGGCTGATATTGTCAGGGTGTTAAGAGCCAAGATTTTTTGGCACTTCTCAGACTAAATATACCAGCCCACAGAACTGGTGCTTTACCCAACTCTTACCAATAGCTCTGGTGCTTTGGAAATCAGAGAAAGGCAGTGTTCACTCACAGTGTATTGCTGCGTTTTGTAAGAATCCATTTTTGGTGCAAAAACTGCACCAAGAACAGATCTTTACAAATACAGTGTGTGTGAATGCCGCTGCGCTATTCGCCTGCGCTTACTCACCTCGCCGCACTCCCTCGGTGACCGCCGGTGGTCTCTCCTCATCCCTGAGAGGCCGCAGTGAGCACGGCCTCTAGGACCCTGCAGCCTGCCATGTGATCGGGTGACATCACATGGTTTTATCCAAAGTCCTCCACAGGTCCTGTAGCGTCTGGATGAGGAGAGATCAGTAAGAGTGCAGTGACAAAAGCACCAGATAATTGACATGACCTTTCTTTTTACGGACCTGCTTTTGAGCCCAAAAGCGGGTCCGTAAAAGGCGCAGTGTCTGAATGCAAAACAGTGAAATGCATTGACTTGGCTGGGACAGCTAACGTCAATGCATTTCACTGCATTCCACTGCAAATAGCTGATCCGTACAAAGCGGATCAATAGTGGAGCAATTGCGCAGCATGTGAACCCAGCCTAATAGGTTCATGGGATTGATGTCAGCTGTGAATTGACAGCTGGAATCAAGCTCCGGTGTTAGTAATAGAGACATATCTATCAGACATCTCCATTTGTAACCCATCAAAGTTCTCAGAACAAGGCTCCAGAGGTCACTGTTAGTCAGCAGTAAATACGGAATTTGTCACGCTCTTGTCTGCTGCTCACTATGGCCATTCCTACTCTGATAATACCAGCCCCAAGCTTTCTACTTTACCTTGGATGGTTATCAAAAATGGGTTGGCGCCTACTCTGTTATTTAAATGATTTATTTAAATAATTCCGCTCTATATTTGATAACCAGCCAAGATAAAGCCGACAGCTGAAGGTTGCAGCCCGCAGCTGTCTGTTTTGTCTGCGCTGGTTATCAAAAATAGGCATGAGCTTTTGCATTTTTTCTTTTTATTTATTCTATATTCACATGTTTGCAGTGCAACTGCCTCCATTTTGCTTTCTTTTTCAGCCCCTTAGCCCTTACTATGATAATTTTACAGCCATTTTTCAGCACAGACGTTCTGGTCCCCATTGACTTATATGGCGTTTGGGGTCATGTCCGGGACCTGAACTGAGCTTTTTTTAACCCCTGCACAAACTATGACGTACATGTACGTCATAGGTCACAAACTATGACGTACATGTACGTCATAGGTTGTGTCCTGCCCCCTGATGCGAGCTCACTCTGTGAACCCACATCATCACCTGCACATCTCAGCTTATCTCATAAGCTGAGATGTGTAGCTAACACCACCGATCAGATCAGTGATCCGATCGGTGGTGTTAACCTTTTGAATCGCGCTGTTATCCATTGATGGCGCGATCCAAAGGCCCATGGCGGAAATCATGCTGTTCCCTGCCATGATCGGAAATCCTGTGATGTGATCACGGGATCTTGATCTGTCACCTGGAGAGCCCGGGGTACTGTAGTGACCCCCGGAAGCTCTCTGGGATCAATTCCTGTGGATGGCTAGCAAGTGCCAGCATCCACAGACAGTGATCATTTGTGCTATGTACTGAAGAGCTGCAGTACTTCAGTACATAGCACAAGCGATCAGACTGTACAGTGCTGATGCCCCTAGAGGGCAGTGTTAAATAAAGAGAAAATAAAAAAAAGTTTTTAAAAATATGAAAAAAACAAAACAAAAAATATCAGATCACCCCCCCTTTTATCTCATTCAAAATAAAACTATTAAATAAAAAAATACACACATTTGGTATTCCCGCATTCAGAAATGCCCGATCTATCAAAATACAAAATCAATTAATCAGATTTGTAAACTGCGTAACAGGAAAAAAAAAGTCCAAACACCAAAATTACTTTTTTTGGCAACATTGCAATAAAAGGCGACAACGGGCAATCAAAACAATGTATCTACCCAAAAATGGCATCATCAGAAACGTCAGCTCAAGACACAAAAAAGAAGCCGTCACACAGCCCCAGATCCTGAAAAATGACAACGCTAAGGTTCACGGAGAATGGCGACAAAAGCACAATTCTGTTTCTTTAAAAACTGCTGAATTTTTTTACCACTTATATAACAGTAATGGCCACTTTACATGCGGCTACATTTCTAGCTTATCCACTGGCTGCAGTGAAATCATGGAGACACGGTTCTATCTTGTTGCTGTGTACAAATGGAATAATGTCTCCATGATTTCACTGCAGCCAGTAAGTTACCTGTGGATAAGCTAGAAATGTAGCCGCGTGTAAAGGTACCATAAGAGTATACATGTTTGGTATCTACAAACTCGTACCGACCCGAGGCATCACACTGACATGGCAGTTTTTTCATATAGTGAACATGATGAATAAAAACCCCCAAAAAACAAACATGTAATTGCACATTTTTTGCAATTTCACCGCACTTGGAATTTGTTTTCCAATTTTTCTGTACACTATATGGAACAAAAATTATTTCATTCAAATGTACAACTCGTCCCGCAAAAAAAGAATCCTCATATATCTATACTGACGGAAAAATAATAAAGATATGGCTCTTGGAGGAAAGGGAGGAAAAAACGGAAAACAAAAAATTGCCTGGGGGTGAAGGGGTTAAAGTTCGTACCTGGCTAACACCGGCTTCACTCCACGGTTTTCGGCTGTCAGATTCTGTCCGGTATTTTGCAGGATGCTCCGGACAGAACCTGACAGCATCGGGCAAGCACAAACTGTGGGCAAATATGCCATCCGATCCTGTTTTCAGCAGGATTCGTTTGTGCTTATCTCTGCTGCTGTCCACAGTGCTGAAATTTCAATCCGCGTATGCTGTGCAGCTGTCCATGGTGCTGAAAGTTCAGCCCGTATGAGTAGTGGAGCTCTCCATGGTGCTGAACATTCAGCGGTGGCTGTGAAATGCTTCTGCTGTCCATGGTGCTGAATGAGTGCAGCAGCATTTCAGAGCCGGCACTGTTCTCTAAAAGGCTTCCGGGAAATGATCCGATTTTTTGCCAGATCTGGGGTGATCCAGCGCCCATAGTCTCCCATGTTATGGGCGACGGATCGCCGAGGATGCGGTTTTGTTCGTTTTTTGCAGTGGACACAAAAAATTAGGCAGACTCCGATTTTGTGTCCGGTGCAAAAAAACTAACCAAACTGGATCCGGGCGATAAAGTACAAAACCGGAGGCCAAATAAGACCAATCGGGCGCCATAGGGACACATGGTGGCAAAACCGGATCGTGTTCTGTCCAGTTCAAACCGTATAGAACCTGACAGCCGAAAGCCGTGGTGTGAAGCCGGCCTTACCTGAACATCCATAGATCTGCTCATCACTCCTCCTGAGAAATATACTCCAGAGCTGAATTCACAACTCTGCTAATTGATAATGGAAGCAGTCAACACTCAGATGAGCATCAATGTTCTGTGCTGCTTTTCATTCACAGACAGATAGTGACTTAAGGCCACTTCACACACTACAATATCGCTAACGATGTCGCTGCAACGTCACAGGTTTTGTGACATAATAGTGACCTCTCCAGCGATGTTGTAGTGTGTGACAGACACCAGCGACCTGGCTCCTGCTGAGAGGTCGCTGGTTGCTGCACGTCGCTCAGGACTATTTTTTGGTCCCAAGTCTCCCGCTAGTCAGCATGCATCGCTGTGTGTGACTGCGAGAGATGAGCGAACCAGCGACCTCACAGGCTGGTATCCATGATAAACAGCGGGTAACTAAACAGCACGCACTGCTTAGTTACCCAGTGTTCATCATGGATATCAGCGTCCTCCTTGCTTAGCGCAGCCTGTAAGCATGGAGGACGCTGGTGACTATGATAAACTGCGGGTATTTAGGCAGCGCTGCTTAGTTACCGCTGTTTATCATGGATACCAGCGATCTCACGGGTGCTGAGTCGCTGGTCAGTCTGTCTGTTTGACAGCTCACCAGCAACATCAGAGAGACTTTCCAGCTATCCCAGCCAGGTCGGATCACTGGTGGGATCGCTGGAAAGTCTCAGTGTGTGACAGTACCCTTAGATTCCTGCTTTCTCCAAAAATCTGACTAAGGCGGCCGTCACACGCACAGATATCTATAGCGATATTGTAAGCGATCACGTGCACGCGCAATCGCTTACAATATCGCTCACATCGCTGGTGAGATGTCACACAGACAGACTCACCAGCGATGTGGAGCCGCGATCTCGCTCGTTACTATAGTACACATCGGGTAACTAGGCGCCGTGCGTCGCTTAGTTACCCGACGTGTACCATAGTTACCATCTCCCAGCATAGGCTCTGCCGCTGGGAGATCGTTCATCGTGGTGTTATACACCACGATGAAGCAGATCGTGGCATCGTTCATCGCTAGATCTGAGAACCGAACCTCAGATCAGCGATGTCACGATCAAGCGATTTAACATCGTAAATCGCTTGATTACATGCAACGATATCTTTCCCGATATCGCTTAAGCGATCAAAAAGGAGATCGCTTAAACGATATCGGGCAAGAAATCGTTGCGTGTGATGGCCCCCTAACGCAGATATCTATAGCCACAGCAATCATGACGATTACAAGATCAAGATTGCAAGATTAAAGGGCTGACTCTCCATTACCGGCATTTGTCACCCTGGTCTTGATAAGGGGATGAGATGGAGTATGGGGCTCCTGATTCATTTTCTTAAAGAATCAGGTGAGGCGCGTAGTGGTGTACCCATCTGGATACGTCTTGCTGCCAATCTTATTTCTGTTCCTGCTGGAGTTAGGCTGCTTTCACATCAGCGATGCCCGTTCGCGGCAGATCTGGCAGCTATGCCGCATCTACCTCGTAACGGCTCACTTGCAGCAAGGCCCATTCATTTCCTATGGGACTTGTGGTCAGGTATGGCAAGGGCGGTTTTACCAGAGGCAAAACTGCTGGATCTGCCACGAACGGGCAAAATCGCTGATGTGAAAGCAGCCTTAGATTGGTGTTGTGTTGGAAACAATAAATTTGACAACTCGGTAGTCACCACTCCGCCTTTATAATTGACCCGTTCTGTCCCATCTCCACCCATCTTGGCAGAGCTGGGCAAAATAGGCTGAAAACGGGAAAGTTGCAACTTTTTACACAACCTCACGTTGCACTAAAATGACTTTTTTTTCACAGCTTTTTAAGTCTTTCATGAATTCCCTTTTTGATGTCAGTGGTGAATAAATCTACATGTATTGATGGTGATCTAGTTATAGGTGTTTGCTCTATTTCATCCAGTTTATTGTGGCATGTGATGCTTATAAGAGGGATATCACTGATCGGCTCTGGTGGATCTATAACCACAATAATTCCAGTAAATGCCGCTGTGGATCCTCGTGATCCCGCAATGTCAGGACTGATCGCCTCTGCAGCTTTTGACTGATGATTTTGTGTTATTTGGCAGGTGGCCTGGATTTGGGCACATTGGTTGGAATAGTCGCTGGCATTATATCCATCTTTGGAATAAGCGCCATGATCACAATCCTAATTATCCGGAAAATGGGAAGATACTCGTAAGTAAAAAAAAAACAAAAATCTCAAACTGTAATGTACAAAATCTTAATAATAAGATGTAGGTGACTCTATATAATTCAGTGAAATCTGTAGATTAGGGGTTTCTATTTGGAGAGGGTTCACATGTACATGGGCACAGTATTTAGCCCATACTATGCCCAACAAGATCAGTTATCTTGTATGGAATCCACTTTCAGATGGTGACCTTGTTTCATCTCACAAGCATTAACTGTTTTAGGTCTTCTGATCAGTACAGTAGGCAAAAAGGAATATAGGATTTTGTTCCTGTGTGCATTTGCAAAACTTAATGCAGAGTGGGCTTTCAACCCATGTTTATAAAATACTCATTTAACTGTGGATAATGACGTAATTGTACCAGCTTACGCCATCATCTTCACAGGGTGTTTTTCTTTAGTTCTTGGGTTGATACGCACATGTTGGACCAAAGCACGTTCATCTCTGAGACACAGAACCCATCTCCTTCCTGAGCAGTATGATGGCTGGACATTCTCATCTTGCTTGTACTTACATATAATTATTTGAACAAATGAGGTATGTTCAGGTATCTGAAAATTGCATACTTACCTATGGAGATCCTGCCCCTAACGGGACTCCAACGCCGGCATCTGACTCAAATCTCGCATTATTTCCCAACGCGAGCAAAGACGCTGCAGAGCGCATCTTTGCTCGTGTTAGGAAATAACGCGAGATTTCATTTAGAAGCTGGCGTTGGAGCCGCAGTAAACCCCGCCTCGCCATAGGTTAACATTGCCAGCGTTAACGCAGTGCTACCACCATGTTAGCACCACGTTAATGCTGGCAATATCAACCTATGGCGTGATGGAGCTTTACCGTGGCTTCAACGCTTTTAAGTGAAATCTCACGTTATTTCCTAACGCAAGCAAAAACGTGCTCTGCAGCGTCTTTGCTTGCGTTAGAAAATGATGCGAGATTTGAGTCAGATGCCGGCGTTGGAGTCGCGTTATGGGCGGGATCTCCATAGGTAAGTATTGGCAGCGGTAACGCAGCGGTAGCACCGCGTTATTGCTGACAAAGTCTACGTTTTTAGCGTGACCTCACGGGGCAACTAAAAACAGTAATCAGAAGCTTCCAAACACACGACATCATCATATGGGCTGTCCCAAATTGTTGTAAGGCATAGTTATCTTGGTGTATGTAAACTTGTGGCTTTGCAGAAAGTAATAAAACATTCTCTCTCTCTCATTATTCTTGCATTTGACAAATATTAATAATTGTGGTAATCCCAATTGACCTAAAATGGGAAAGGTTTATTCTGATTTCATGTCAGATAGTGAGAAAAACATGTATGTGTGTCTTTTATATAGTGTATGTAAACTTCTGGTTTCAACTGTAGGCAGCATGAATCAGATTATGGCTGCCGAATGCAGCTAAACATACTTATCTCTAAAATCATCTAGTTTTTCAGAGAGAATATGTTTTGGAGATCCGTCCAGGGATCATAGCTGGAGACCAGACTACTCTGATGCTGCCACCCCTGGCCAGTTCTTCACAGTGCTTCTGCAGGTGATTGACAGGTCTCTTCCATAGTGAGCAACCCAACAATCACCTAGAGTGGCACTGGGAAGAGCCGAAGACTAGATTAGTCTGATGTAGCCCCCTGCCAGATCTTCACAGCGCTGCAGGTGATTGACAGGTGTCTCCGACAGGTGTCTCCAACAGTGAGAGACCTATCAATCAACTAAAATGGCATTGGGAAGAGACGAAGACGACATTAGTCTGATGCAGTCCCCCGGCCAGATCTTCATAGCACTTGAATGACAGGACTCTTCCATAGTGAGCAACCAATCAATCACCTAGAGTGGCACTGGGAATAGCCGAAGACCAGATTAGTCCAATGCAGCCCTCCGGCCAGTTCTTCACAGCGCTGCTGCATGTGATTGATAGATCTCTCACTATGGGAGAAACTTGTCAATCACCTAAAGTGGCACTAGGAAGAGCCAGAGACCAGATTGGTCTGCTGCAATTTGTGGTTAGATATTCAGAGTGCTGCTGCAGGTGATTGACAGGTCTTTCCCATAATGAATGACCTATCAATCACCTAGAGTCAGGGCTGTGGAGTTGGAGTTGGTGTCCATTTTGGGTGGAGTCAGATTCAGAGAAATTGAGAAGTCTAGAGTTGGATGTGTAGCTTGCTGACGTTAAGCCATGGTTGTGGAGTCGGCGTCCATTTTGGTTGAGTTGAAGTCGTGGAGTCGGATTCAGGGAAATTGAGGAGTCTGAGTCAGATGTTTGACTTACTGACTTCACAGCCATTGTTGTGGAGTCTGAGTCATGGAGTCAGAATCAGTGTCCATATTGGTGGAATTGCAATCGAAGTCGGATTCAGGGAAATTGAGTCGGAGTCAGATGCTTGGCTTAATGACTTTAAGCCGTGGTTGTGGTGTCTGAGTCGTGGAGTTGGAGTCCCTCGATTTCTTCTTCAACATGCGGGCAATAGGTTCTTCTGTATAGATAGTACGACCTACTGCTGGAGAAGCATGGGTTAATCTGGACAGCGAGGACTGAGGGTTAAGTCTTTAGCCATCTTGGTAGTAGACATCAGAGGAATATCCTAGGACTTAGGCCTGGCTGGAAATCTTGAGAAGAAGAAAAGGACGAATCCCCCTATGCTTGGAGCCTGGAGGAGGTGAGGAGACCCCTCACATGAGGTCTGCTCTGTGTCACATCTTGTACCTGACTACTTTGGGGACTTTCCAGACCTCTGTCTTGTCTAGACAGAGACTGGAGGTAGCGTCTCCTATTGATCCTGGTGACAGGATCACTGACCAATAGAATCAACGCTCAATTCTGTGTCAGATTTTACATTGTGAAATTGATATAAATCATACATTTCACCAGCAGATGGTGCTGGAACATAACAAGTGAAAAGTGATTTAATAGAACCACTGCAACACATACCTGAAGAAGATATGAGATTAGGGCGTTTCAGATTCATTTAAACCCATATGACAGTAGAAGGATAACTAAGGAGTGAGCTGCAGTGCACAGAAGCGGCTCAAAGTCCAGGGTTACGTAAAGAGACATACACAATCTGGATTGGGTAACTACACATACACTTGTATTGAGCGAGGCCGCACGCAATAGTCGGGGGCTCTGGCTGGAAACATGCATAACGAATAATTGCTCTCCGTTCCTGGCTTAGAAACCAGAAAAATCCTTGCAGTGCACACTGCGGGCCCTGGGAGCATTGAATTGATAAGTCTGCAGTCACAGAGTGGTACATACAATGACTGCAGAATTATAATTTTAGACCGGACAACCCCTTTAAGAAAAAAAAAATGCTAAAATAACCTCCTCCTATGATTAGTATACATTTCCTAAAGGGATGAATACGAAGAGTTTAAGAGGATTTTGGAGCAAAAAAAAAAAAAGCCTAATATAAACCTCTGTCTGAATATAGTCTCTTAGTTACAACTAGGATGCCCCCTTGTGGTGGTGTTAAGAATTACAAGTGGATGACTCTTCCAAGAATTTAATATATTCATAGTTATTTTATGTTTCTACTGTATTGGGACCTGTAAGACCCCTCCGGCCCTGGGTCCAGGTGTACATGATACTCTGCACCCCCTATACCTGGGCCCCTGACTTGTAGCGTCAGGCTACATGACTGACATCATGGGCGTTTGTCCTTTCTTTATCCTTTGCCAAAATGTCTGGAGATCTTTCTTCTCTGGAGCGGTGCCAACACCATTGGCGGAGTTAGATGATGTATTTTTCGACCTATATAAATATGTAACTTCCTTCTGATATATGCGGCTTTTGTTTCTGCAGGCCCTGAGGGGACACAGCAGCCTGAAAGGGATCATTTATTCTGTACAGGAGCAAACAATCTTCTGACTGTGAATTATAGTGTGATGGTGACAACAGATAGAGACGCCATCGGAGATGGTGAAGACTCATTCCCGTTCAATAATAAAGTTGTCACCGAAATATATTTATTCCACGTGAAGAACGAACGCTGCACAGACCCCTGCAAAGCGGACGCCGCCTGACTCTAACCCATATACTTTGATATCCAACGCTTCGTTATTATTTATATAGGTAGCCATTGTTTCGTTTTGTAAATTTCCCCTTTTTTTTCAACCCTGGCCTGAAATGTAATATGTGTATAATTATAACTGTACGGTTTATGGTACGCAGGTGGGAGCACAGCCCTCTGTGTAACACCAATGTGTGATACCCATCCATGAGAAGATAACTTTCACCTACTCAGGAAACCCATCCATATGGGAAAAGCATTTATATAAGGCTCCACCCACAAAGAAGTATTTCTATAAGCCCCACCCACACAGAAAAATGCTTTATATAGGCCCCACCCACAGAGAAAAGTAGTTGTACAAGTCCCACCTACATAGTGAAAATACTTGTATAAACCCCACCCACACAGTATTTATATAAGCCCCACCCACAAAGGGAAAAATGTATATAAGCCCCGCCCACAGAATAGCATTTGAACAATTGTCACACACAGGAAAAACCTCTATATAAGCCCCACCCACAGAGAAATATTTTTATAAGCCCCACCCACACATGAAAAGCATTTATATAGCTTCACCCACAGATGTATTTCTATAATGCCCCACCCACACAGGAAAAGCTTTATAAAAGCTCCACCCAATGAGAAAAGTAGTTGTACAAGCCCCACCTACATAGTGAAAGCACTTGTATTAACCCCACCCACACATTATATAAGCCCCACCCACATAATAGTATTTGTATAATTGTCACACACAGGAAAAACCTTCATATAAGACCCACCCATAAATGTAATTATATAAGCCTCACCCAAAGATATTTATATAAACCCCATCCATAAAAGTATTTGTATATACCCCTCCCATCCAGAAGTATTTATATAAGCCCCTCCAATGCAAAGAAAATTGTATAAGCTCCACCCACACGGAAAGTACTTGTATGAGCCCCACCTATCCACCTGAGGCCAGTTGGTAGTGGGTATTCCTTTACTTTTCCATTTAGAATCACTGGTTAGATATTGCTGATGCAGCTGATATAGGGAACCTGTCACCTCGATCTACCCCCCTATTCTATCACTACCTGTCCCTGCACTAGCTGATTCCTAACCATCCCTGTCTCACCTAAAAGGGCCCTATAAAGATTAAGAAAAAGAGTTATATACTTATATGTAGTCTGGATCCATAGTCTGTGGTGGGTGGGCTCCGGGGCTCCATTCCTCATCCTCGCTTCAATATGAGCACTGCACATGCGCAGGAACTGGGCCGTACCATGTGATCAGCCCCCACAATGCATCGGGTCGGATATGACGTTCCGGCCGGTGCATATACATCAGAAAAGGCAGGAATTTTCAGATGAGTAGGAGATCAAGGGATGGTTCGATGACGCACAGTGGGGCGTGATGCAAGAAAGCGAGGAGGAGCCCGCCCACCGCAGACTATGGATCCAGACTACATATAAGTATATTACTCTTTTTCTTAATCTTTATAGGGCCCTTTTAGGTGAGACAAGGATGGTTAGGGATGAGCTAGGAAGGTCCAGGGACAGTTAGTGATAGGATAGGGGGGTAAGATCGAGGTGACAGGTCCCCTTTAAGTGCTCCCTCCTATTTTAGGACCTTCTCTTGTGTTATATGTCCTAATGTGGAAGGAATGAGCCTTATCTGACCATATAAGCATCTAATCTGCTTAAAGGGGAACATCGGGGACATAAAAAATTTTAGTACTGTCCCCACCCTCCTACATGATGAAGCTGAGCTGTCCACTACAGTTCTAGGATCTATGGATCACTTGTAAATCAATAAAATCATATCTGCTCCGCACTTCTCAACCCTCTCTCAGGGGACAGAGAAATTCAGTCTTACACAAGGGCGTAACTACAATAGATGCAGGGGTTGCGATCGCACCCGGGCCCTGCAGCCTAGAGGGGCCCCAAAAGTCCCTTTGGCCTATAGAAAAAGACTAATACTATTAAAGTTTTGCAATAATTGGGGGCCCTGTTGGAGATTTTGCATCGGGGCCCCTGGCCCTGAAGTTATGCCACTGGTCTTACATAGTGCTAAAGTTTCAGGGGACAGGAAGCTACCAAATTGATATGGGGAAGGGAGACCTTGGCAGTGCTGAATCAATCAATGTAGTGCTTTGCCTCTGCACCTAGCCTGAGGCAAGACAGCACACATTATGTACGATCATATCATTGTACAGCAAAAGATAACAGCATGTATATATATCTGCTTGGTGACATGATTGCTATTTAAAGGGAGCACACCAATGTTCTTACATTACATGAGATGGTATATCGGGGGCAGAATTGTGTGACCATGGGGTCGATGGCCACGCCCCCTGCCATGCAGAAGTATAAGGGGATGGGAATGTAAGATAATCCTGGATGTCCCAGGGTCCAAGCCTCCGACATACCTCCTGTCACTTCTGCAGCATGAGGCTGACTTTCTCTGTCCCCGAAGAGAGAGGTGACAGCTGAGGAGCAGATATGATTTTATTGATTTATAAGCAATCTATAGATCCTAGAACTTTAGTGCCCAGCTCTGCTTCATCATGTAGGAGGGCAGGGACAGTACAACATTTTTTTTTATCTACCCAGAATTGCTCTTTAAAGCATTTAAAAAGTGTAACCATGTTGGTTCCCCAGAGATCATCTGCGATCTGTAGGGATACCTGGCAATAGGTGTTTTGTTTCCCTTTAGCACCACCACAGGTGAATGCAGAAATTACATACGGCTTCCATTCACATCAGTAGGTTGTCTTTGTTATGTAGGATAGGTCCTTCAATACTGATTGTAAGCTGTGTGGACAAGAGGTGAGAAGGCTGAACAAAGGATCCCCTGTGCTAACATAGAATTACCTAATCCCTGTCCTCCGACATTTTTTGTGGACCTTAATAAGGATATTGATTTATAGAGTTGCTCCACTAGGCGGCACTAGTGAGAGTTTTCTTTCTTTCTGGGGAAAGCCTTATTTGCATACTTGGTAATTAGACTCCACACATTAGCCAGATTCTTAAACTAGTCTCCCCACGGTGTATATAAATCTATATGTGATAATGCTTGTTCTGGTGAAAAGCCCTACAAATGCCTCACATCTGTGATAATGTCTATCCATAAACTGAAATTCCTGATGGATATTTGTTATCTCAGTGACTTGTTTGACATTGGCTTCTGATTGCTGGCAATGGAGCATGTTGTGGGCAGAATGTTATTCCTTATGACCATTGTTATTCTATGTAGGTCCCGATCATCATGAGCGGAGCCTGATAATAAAGTGATGTGTGTAACCCAAAATGTTGTTTTACTGCTTCATTTCATTAAATTTCATCAAAGTGGAAAACTATCTGTCTAAAATCCCCTGCAGGTTGTCTTGTCTTGTCGATCTGGCGCCTGCGCAGTGAGTCGCAGTGCTTTTGCCATACATTCAGTTTTGCAATATGTTTGTGCTAAAACTTGTAAGTCTAAAGGATTGTCATCTGTAAATCAGTGGTGCAGGGGTGATTGACGTGTGCAGCATGACATCACTATGTGGGTTTTTTTTATTCCTCCCCTGTGGGCTTGACTTTCTGCGGTAAGCCAAACCTCCTCCCCTCTCATCCAGACTCATGCATGGGGGGTTCTGCTTACAGCAACTTATCTGCGACTTGCTGTTGCTCAACTATTTTAGAGTTGTTTGCTTGAAATAAGACAGGCAAATTGCAGATAATTTGCACACGAGTCACTTTTCACTTGTGACTTCCATTGAAGTCTATGGAAATGAGTCACGTTCCATTTGAAACAGAAGATCCAACACAGTTGGGAACATTTATGACTTTGTGTTGCAGTTGCATTACATTGTAGGTCGCAACAAACACCATAATAAATCATTATGTAGCACCCCAAAGTCGGTTGCCACGATGGCCTTGCCTCCATCGGGGGGTAGGGTCATGCCTGGAAGCAAGAGAGGGTAACTACACCAGGTAAGCCCACAGGACACAACACCTCCTAACTCCAGACCAGAAGGGGGAGCTCTGAAACCCGAGTTCAGGGAGCTCCCCTATAAATTGTGGCCTGGGGGCTGGGTGAGGCAGTCCAGTTCCTAGGAGAACTGGAGAAGACATCCTGTGGACTGGAGCGGTAACAGGCTTGTCTGATGATACTCACTAGCTAATGTGAGGGACCCGTATGAGAGGGACTGAGGAGAGGAGTAAGCCTAGGGAGAGGAGCCTGTTAATGGTTCACCCCATAGCCGGACACCGAAGTCCGAGGTTGCGCTTGTGCTCCAAGTCCAGCAGCCTAAACCGGAGATTCCAAGTCTCTCGACCACCAAAGCACCTGGAGGCACAGCAGTGTGAAGAGCTCAGGGACATTGGCCAGAGGAAAGACACCGGTAAAGGGCTCGAGCTGCCTGCCATACTGGTGATAGACATTTTAGCAGGAGAAGAGGGTCGGAGCTTAGCTACAGGCAGCCAGGACCAGCAGAGAAGAGCGCAGAAGGGAGGCCTCAGATCTCGCCGGGTGATCCTTAACTTGCTTCCAGTCCACCCGGATTCCTAACAACATCTGTGGACTGTACCTTGGCTTCTACCATTTCAGTAAAGGTAAAGGAAACCACCCCTGCGTGTCTGTCGGTTATTCAGCGCCCTGAGTCCTGCACCCCAATGGCCTTCCAATGTCATAGACTTTACAGGTTGCCCCAGGGAGCCGCTCTACCCGTGGGAGTGATATCACCAGTGCTGCCCATCCATCATCCCCATAGGTCCCGCACCACAGCACCAGCCCCAATATCTGGCTACCACGGGTGGCGTCATGACACCTATCTCCTAAATCCTATCCCCCTGAACTTTTAAAGACTGATCCCAGGGTCACAGAGCCAGATCTCACCCCTGTGACATCTCTGGAAGCGCCCAAAGCCTGGTTCCGTGTGTCCCACAGCCCTGGGGTGGGTCAATTACATCCAATGCAGGGCTATGGAGTCAGTAAGCCAAAGATCCGACTCCTCAGTTTACCTGAACCCAACTCCAACTTCACCAAAATGGACACCGACTTCAAAACTCTGACTACACAGCCCTGATCCAATGTTACAATGTGTCGTTGCAATTTCACATGTGAAGCTCAAGACATATCATTAAAAGTGGGGAAAATAAATCCAAGTGGGGTGAAATGGTGAAAAATACTCAGTTCAGTTATTGGGGTTTCATTTATAGGTTATGAACTGTGCAAAATGTGACTTGATTCCTCAGGTCTGTATGATTATGGCAATACCAAACTTACGTACATAGTATTTTTATATTAAATTTCCACAATTTCTTAGAAAACCCTGCACTCACACAAAGTCCTCTTCTCTTAGTTATTTTCATTTTGATAATTCCATTAATATGACACGTTTCGGCTTGTATGTCCAAGTCTTTCCAAGCAATATTTGAGAAAAGGGCTTGGACATACAAATTGAAACGTGTCATATTAATGTATGGAACTATCAAAATGAAAATAAATAACTAAAAGGAAGAGGACTTTTTGTGAGTACCGGATTTTTTAAGAATTTTTTTTTCCATTGATGAAGCCCTTTGAGAGTTGCTTTGTTTTGTGGCAAGCTGTAGTTTTAATTGTTACCATTTTTCCTTTGTGAACTTCAAAATAAAGATTAATTCCATATGTCAATCACAGTGAGTTCTCTGCTGCCCACTCTGCAAGGAATGAATATTCATGCATCACTACACAGCCCTGCCTTTCCTTGATCTGTTATGCTGTGTGTGTGACTCAATGCAGAGCAGAAAGGAGGGGGAGGAGGTGTGTGTGATCTTCGAGCTCTTCATTGTGTGTATCTGAGGGATGTGTGTAGTGTGTGCAATCTGAGATATTCCTATGTGAATATAAGAATATTTGCTCAGCAGATACACACATTACATGTATGCAGGAAAAACCAACCTTTATATTATAGAAATCTTACAGATAGCACCGTGCAGGACAAAACACCTCCCCCTCCCAGCAAAAGGCACAGAGGGGAGGGACAGAACACTAGCTTGGGTGGGTGTAGCTATTTAAATAACACTTATACAGGTCCTGGACTATTCGTTTGTGAATATAATGGAGAGGACTAATGCACCAGCTCCCTGCAGGGTGTGAAAATGCTTATAGCACTGAAACTAAAAAGTATACAATAATGATTTTACATGTTTTTAAAAGGTCTGCCCAGGTCCTATTCCAAGGGTACTATTAGTATCATACTGAAAAATGACCAGACAGAGTCCCTTTAACAGGAAGGTGTAGCGCTCTGGATAATGCTATTAGAGGCAGGTGACTGATGTATAAACTGTTAACAGTTCAAGAGTTTTGCATATAATGGGTCTACGTAGTTGAGTTATTTTGCCACTCAACAATGGTGGAAAGAATTAATTTGTACACAGGAGATGGATCTGGATAAATGTTACACGCAAAAAAGTTACAAGATTGATAGTTACAGAAGCAGTACACTCAAGCCTTGACACACTAATCAGGTCGGGGATTGTCCCATGTTGTCCCGAAACAGACTCAGAGGGGCTGCATCTGGTGGGAATCAGCACCATCTTTGCTATAAGGAGAGAGTGAGTGAAGAAGTATTAGGTAAGTCTAGTATAGCAGAGTATATGTGGCCGGCATCAGAGGGTCTGGGACAACCATGCTGGTGTGAAGCATGGGGGTGATGAGGGCAATCAAATTCTGAAATGATCATTATTATTACATAGTTTACTTTTGCAATGTCCAAGATAAAGCCTCCATGCTGGAAGATTCATTAATTAAAGGGAATCTGTCAATCTGGCCAAAAATCCATATGTAACTACTATCATTTTCTAATTCCTTTCTCTAAGCGCTCTCTATTCATGCATTTCTATTATTTATACTTCCCTCCTATCCTCTGTAAGCTTCAAATAAAATATTAATTCCATCTGTCAATCACAGTGAGTTCTCTGCTGTCCACTCCCCAAGGAATGAATATTCATGAGCAACTACACTGCTCTCCTCTCTGATCTTTCTGTTGTGTGACTCATTCACTGCAGAGGAGAAGAGAGGGGGATGAAGGGTGATCTTAGCTCCAGCTATGATCTTTTCATGTCATTGCGTGTATGAGACATGTGTGTAGTGTGTGCAGTCTGAGATATTTCTATGTGATTATAAGAACAATTGATAATTTGCTCAGCAGATACACACATTACTTGTCTGCAGGAAAACCAATATTTATATATACACATAGAAACCTTACAGGCTGCAGCACAAAAGACCTCCCCCCTCCCAGCACAGAACACAGAGGGGAAGGACAGAACATCACCTTGGATAGGCGTGGATATTTAAATAACTTACACAGCAGACAGACTATTTGTCTGTGAATATAATGGAGAGGACTAATGCACCAGCTCCCTGCAGAGTCTGAAAATGCTTATAGCATGAAAACTACAAATGGTACAAAAATGGTTTTACCATTTAAAAGGTCTGCCCAGGCCCTGTTCAGGGGTAATATTAGTATCATACTGACAAATGACCTGACAGAGTCCCTTTAAACACCTGTTTGTTGTTTACATCTGTCTGTGACTTTCTTTCAGGGAAGCTAAAGCTATGTTTATACGTTGCGTTTTTGCTGCGTTTTTACATGAGTTTTATGCAAAATTAAAAGCTGTTTTTTACAGCGCAAGCAAGAGCTCTGAGATTACCAGAAATCTTATGCTTGCACTTATTTTATTCCTTACTGAAGAACCATTGAAAACAACTGTGTTTTTTGCTATGTTTTCCTGCTATTGCGGTGAATGAAACTACAGTATCTTTACTTAAACGTATGGTGGACAAATGACACCAAAATCACAGCTAAAAAACGCAGCAAAATCTGCTTTTTGGAATCAGCTTTTTTACTGTCAAAACAGCAGGTTTTGCTGCAGAAAAAAGCAGCAATAAAGGAATGTGTAAACATAGCATAAAATTAGAGAGAGGGGGAGCGCACTAAGGCGGTAAATGAGGGACACCAGCGTGTTATTAACAAAGGTAATCCACTCACCTGGTATGGTTGTGAGAGTCACAACCACCTGTAGAAGTTTTGGCCGCTGCAGATCCCGGGATGCAGATACATACAGTAAGGTTTGCTTCCATCCTCGGTTTTCCCTGTGGTCTAGCGCGGACAAACCCCGGCTCTTTTTCTCCTATACTGTAAACATAGCATAAGAGTAGGGCTGGGATTCATTCAGGGAACATATATCTCTGGTGCCCCTCCAACAATCTCACAGTCTCCTTAAAGGGTTATTCCTCTATGTTAATATTGATGGCTAATCCTTAGGATAGGTGATTAATATCAGATATCGGATGCCTCAATATTACTAACCCCTGGGCTTGTTGCCAGTTGACATTATACAGCTGGCATCAACCCCAAATACCATTACCCCATTTACCAATGCAGCAGGGCAGCAGGAAAAGCCTGGAAAAGCACCAGGATTGTCGCATTTAATGGACGCACCACTCTGTGGTGGGTGCAGCCTGTTATTTTTAGACTGGGGAGGGCCAATAACCATGGCCATTCCCACCCTAAGAATACCATTTCCTAGCTGTCAGCTTTACCTTAGCTGGTTATCCAATTTGGGGGGGACCAAATTTTTTTTTAAATCTATTTATAAAGAAAAGATTTTAAAATACAGCATGGGGTGACCTCTGTTTTGGATTCTCAGCCAAGGTAAAGCTGCCATCTGTGGTCTGCAGGCTTCAGCCGTCTGCTTAACCTTTAGCTGGCTATCAAAAATAGGGGGTAACCCACATCGTTTTTTCATTAATTATTTTGTGGCTAAATACATGGCTAAACACCCTTTAATGACACATGAAAGGCACTAAAGGGTTCAAGCTTATTATATGTAGGGGTGGGACATTATATAGCTATTTGACATCTATTTATTATATCCTATTTATTCTACTATCTATATCAAGCTATTATATCTACCTATCTATCGTTCTTTCTGTTATTATTTATCTATTTTTGCACTTCATTTGCACATAAAAAAAACATTAATTTGAGTGACATGGGTTTTTTCTGGTACGTGTCACAAGGATATCTCCTCCTTAGGTACTCTGTCACCCATTTGTTCACCAGCCCATTCAACACATCACAACAAAGACGTTTATTGCAGCCCGCCAATCAGGGGCGTAACTACAACAGGTGCAGGGGTTGCGATCGCACCCGACCCCAAAAGCCCATTTGGACTATAGAAAAAGACTACTGCTGTTAAAGATTTGTAATAATCGGGGGCCCCGTTGGAGCTTTCACATCGGGGCCCTTGAGCTTCAAGTTACGCCACTGCCGCCAATCCTGGGCCGAGGTGTAAGGCTGGAGCTACAATGCGACATGTATCATGAGGCAGGAACTCGCAGACAAGGTGCATAACCAAAAAAGTCTGTGCAACGTTCTGTGACTTGCTGTCATACAACTATGGTATTGTAGAGCCGAGCTGCAACTTTGCTGAAAAACAATTGCTGAATCGCAGATAAGTCGCTGGCCAGTTATAGTCGCACATGTCTTACATAGAAGTTTATGGCAAGAGTATGTATGGCATGTGAGTTGCAACAGCAACAGAAAATTCCACACATTTGTAAACACTGTGATTTGAGGGTCATGCGATACATGAGACGTGTAACCCTAAGGGTACCTTTACACGCCGCTACAACATGGTAGAAACAACCGGGTGCTTCACGTGCACGAGCACGCACCAACGTTACAAACGGTACCCGCACGCCTTTACACGTCGCTATAAGGTGCTTTACAGAAGGTTGAATCTATCTCTAGATGCACCGCCGGGTGCCTAAAGTTACCTTCTGTAGAGCACCTTACCTCATTTACACGCCACTACAACAAGGTAATATGGGAGGACCTGGTGCAGCAGGGACAACACATAGGCGTGCCACAATTGTGGATTACGAGAATTTCGTACGCTGATAGGACAAAGCAATAGCATCATGATTGGGCCAGCCAGCACAGGAGGCTTACTATACATGACGCTCGAGCAATTGTATAGTGTGACTGGTCAGCTCCTTAAATATGCCGCCCTATGCAGCGTCTACCAATCGTAACGCAGGAGCTCCCTCCAATGATCGCTGAAGGGGGGTGGTTTCACGGAGCCTGTGTCAGCCCCGGGGAGTTATCTAGGTGACGAATAACCCTTACCCTACCGTATTTTCACGCCGTTACCACCAGGTTGAAATCAACCTGTTTTAGAGCTTGGCTCTGAAACAGGTGCTGCAAGTGACGGGTGGAAACAACCTCTTTACACGCCGCTACCTCGGGTTGATTTGGCGGCGCAAGATACATTTCTCTCATCTACCCGATTGTTTCCACCATGTTGTAGTGGCGTGTAAAGGTATCCTGGTGCTTGGGTTAGGAAGGGTTCTAGAGGAGCCTAGCACGCCTACCTAATCTATGTGTGGCAGGGAAAGTCGCAATGTAGCCACATCTTCTGGGTGATGAGAGCTACTGACATCATATAAATGAACAGCAGAGCCTGGACCACAGCTGTTCTATGGGATTGCTTATAAGGGCAATACACTATATAATGAAGGTGTTGTTCACCACTGATGATCAACTGTTAAGGCCACGTCACACACACAGATATCTGTTCAGATATTGGTCACAGATCTCTGGTTGCAGTGAAATCATGGACACATTGTTCTATTTTGTGGCTGTGTACAAATGTAACAATGTGTCCATGATTTCACTGCAACCAGAGATCTGTGACCAATATCTGAACAGATATCTGTGTGTGTAACGTGGCCTTAAGACTACGTCTACAGCATCAGATCTGTGGGGGTCCAACATCTAACACCTTCACCAATTTCCAACTTTGTTGGTGTCCGAATGTTAAGAGTGAACCTTAGCGCATTGCCCCATTCCATATGTAGTGGCCATTGCAGCTCCCCCCATTAGCTCCTTCATGACCCTGGAATTTTTCATTTTTGTTTTTTGCTCCCCTGCTTCCAAGATCCATAACGTTTTTATTTTTCCATCAATATACACTGTGTTCCAAATTATTATGCAAAAAGAGTTTAGGAGTGATAAGGGTAGAATTTTTTTGTTTGTCATTTAAACTCATTGATGGTGATGTGTGTCAGGGCTCTTTATATCACTGAAAGCAATTGCAGATACCTGTGCAAATTAGTTTGGCAGGTGTGTCCAAATAAAGGCAAGACTACTTAAGAAGGCTGTTCCACATTATTAAGCAGCCTACATTTTTTGTCAAATGGGAAAGAAAAAGGATGTGTCGGCTGCTGAGAAGCAACAAATTGTGGAGTATTTAGGTCAAGGCATGACTACAATCAACATTGCCAAGACACTTCATCGTGATCATCGCACAATCAAGAAGTATGTAGTTGATTCCCAGCACACACGTGTGCGTGCTGATAAGGAAAGATTGAGGACTTCTCCAACAGGCAATTGTGTCAGGTTAAAAGAGCAGCTGTTAAAAATGCCTTGTTATAGCAGCAGACAAGTTTTTGAGCTGCGGTGCCTCTAACTCCCCCGAACAACAAGATGCAGGTTCCTTCAGAGGTTTGCAGCTGTGCGTAAGCCATCCTATCGACCACCTCTATCCACTGCACACAAGCAGAAATGGCTCCAGAGGGCCAAACCATACATGAAGACTGACTTCCAAACTGTTTTGTTCACCGATGAGTGCCGTGCAGCACTCGATGGTGCAGATGGATGGAGTGGAGGATGGTTGGTTGATGGACACCCCATGAAAAACATGCTAAGGGCCAACAAGGAGGAGGTGGAGTAATGTTTTGGGCTGCAATCATGGGGAGAGAGATTGTCGGCCCCTTTAGGATCCCTGAAGGAGTAAAGATGAACTCCATAATCTATGTGGAGTTTCTAAAACAGCACTTCCTGCCATGGTTCAAGAGGAAGAACCGTGCTTTCCGCAGCAAGATCATTTTCATGCATGATAATGCACCGTCTCATGCTGCAAATAACACATCTGCATCTCTGGCTGCTATGGGCATAAAAGAGGATAAACTCATGGTGTAGCCACCATCTTTCCCTGACCTCAACCCCATTGAGAACCTCTGGAGCATCATCGAAAGGAGTGTCTATGATGGCGGGAGGTAGTTCACATCTAAGCAACAGCTCTGGGAGGGTGTTCTGTCCACATGCAAAACAATTGAAGCACAAACCATCCAAATCTGACAAATTCAATGGACGAGAGAGTTCAGAAGCTTCTTTCGAACAAGGGGTCCAATGTGCAAATGTAACATCACCTAGAATACAGTTTTGACTTGAAAACTGTTTGATTTCATTTTGTAATAAGCTGATAATGCTTATCATTTCACAAGTGACCATTTTTTTGTTCAAAATAAAAATAAAAAGGTTGAAAACTCTGCTGTGCATAATAATGCATAAACATGCATTTTGAGTGTTTATTATTTTTAAAAATATACTGTTTTCATTGGCAGTTTGTTCAAAAAAATTCCAATTATACTAGAAAAGTAGATGACTGGAAAATAACAATGACTGCAATTCATATAGGTAATTTAGAGAAAATATGAGGAAATATTGTTTGCCTAATAATTTGGAACACAGTGTAGACATATGACGGCTTGTTTTTTGCAGGACAAGTTGTCCTTTCAGATGCAATGATTTATTTTACCAAATAGTGTACAGGGAAATTGCAAAAAAATTCCAAGTGCAGTGAAACTGCAAAAAAAGTGCAATCACACGTTTGTCTTTTAGCACTATATGGTAAAACCGACGTGACAGGATCCAAAGGGTTAACAGCACCGATGTTAACAGCATTGGAAGCTTATTCTTGTACTTTACGATACTGGTGTTGACGTTCTGTATCCCAATCAGAATTTGGTGAATGTACATCAGGTTTCACTATTCTCATATCCATGTCAATGGGTAATTTGCCAGGTCTCGCTCTCATGAGATATACTGGAGTACAATTGGTGGAACTCACTGGGACATGATTGTACAGGTCCACTAAATCTGGCAACTTTTCTGGCCACAGGTTTCTTTCTTCTAAAGGCAATGTTTTAAACAGGTCTATTACTACCTGGTTCATTTTCTCGCACATTCCATTTGTTTGTGGGTGATACGGTGTAATTCTTATCTTCTTACACCCATACATGTTTCAAAATTCTTGCAATATCTCTGCTTCAAATGCTGGTCCTTGATCTGTTAACACCTGTTCAGGATAACCATGAGGTCTACAAAATAGGCTTGAAAGGCTCAGGCCGCGGTTTTGGCTGTTAAGTACTTCACTGGTACTACTACTAAGAAGCAAGAGTAGTGATCTACAATAGTGAGGGCGTAGACATGGCCTGATCTACTCGGAGGCAAATTCACATGATCCAAAGCCAAAAGTTCAAGTGGTTGCTTTGTGACAATTGGCTGTAGTGGAGCTCTCTGGCTATCTCGATCCTTCCTCCTCAGGTTGCATGCTCCACAGTCTCTGCACCAGTTTTCAATGGCTTTCAACATGCCAACCCAGTAGAATCTTTCTCTTGGCAGAACCTGAGAACCTGCAACTTTTTCCACCCGAAATGCCCTGCTCCATTGTGGTATCCTTCTAGGACCATCTGGAAATCTCTCCTTGGAACTACTATCTGCCAGACATTAGCACTCTCTACTTACATATTACATGCCCCCTATGATCACTAGCACTCTCTACTTCCATATTACATGTCCCCTATGATCACTAGCACTCTCTACTTACATATGACATGTCCCTTATGATCACTAGCACTATCTACTTACTTATTACATGCCCCTATGATCACTAGCATTCTCTACTTCTCTACTTACATGTTACATGTCCCCTATGATCACTAGCACTCTCTACATACATATTACATGTCCCCTATGATCACTAGCATTCTCTACCTCTCTACTTACATGTTACATGCCCCTATTATCACTAACACTCTCTACTTACATATTACATGTCCTCTATGATCACTAGCACTCTATACTTACATATTACATGTCCCCTATGATCACTAGCACTCTCTACTTACATACTACATGCCCCCTATGTTCACTAGCACTCTCTACCTCTCTACTTACATATTACATGCCCCCTGTGATCACTAGCACTCTCTACTTCTATACTTACAAATTACACGTCCTCTATGATCACTAGCACTCTCTACTTCTCTACTTACATATTGCATGTCTCCTATTATCACTAGCACTCTCTACTTACATATTACATGCCCCCTATGATCACTAGCACTCTCTACTTACATATTGCATGTCCCCTATGATCACTAGCACTCTCTACTTCTCTACTTACATATTGCATGTCTCCAGGGGCGTAACTACCGGCATAGCAGACGTAGCAGTCGCTTTGGGGCCCGGCCCTTGTGGGGGGCCCGGACCCAGCGCCGCTACGCTGCTATCCGGTCAGCTACAGGCCCCCAGTGTGTATATACAGGTCCCCCACTCCTCCTCTGCTGCACACGTCACCTGTAAAGGAATACATCATACTTACTTATCTCTGCCGGCTGCCGCCGCTCTGCACCGCGCTCCGTCTTCATCCAGCTTCTTCCTGGTTGTGACGTCATTTCCTGCGCCCGGCGGTCACAACCAGGAAGAAGCTGGATGAAGACAGAGCGCGGTGCAGAGCGGCGGCAGCCGGCAGAGATAAGTAAGTATGATGTATTCCTTTACAGGTGACGTGTGCAGCAGAGGAGGAGTGGGGGGCCTGTATATACCCACCAGGGGCCTGTATACTACCACCAGGGGCTCTGTATACTACCACCACCAGGGGCCTGTATACTACCACCAGGGGCTCTGTATATACCACCAGGGGCTCTGTATACTACCACCACCAGGGGCTCTGTATACTACCACCACCAGGGGCTCTGTATACTACCACCACCAGGGGCCTGTATACTACCACCAGGGGCCTGTATACTACCACCAGGGGCTCTGTATACTACCACCACCAGTAGCTCTGTATATACCACCAGGGGCCTGTATACTACCACCAGGGGCTCTGTATACTACCACCACCAGGGGCTCTGTATACTACCACCACCAGGGGCTCTATATACTACCACCACCAGGGGCCTGTATACTACCACCAGGGGCTCTGTATACTACCACCACCAGGGGCTCTGTATACTACCACCACCAGGGGCTCTGTATACTACCACCACCAGGGGCTCTGTATACTACCACCACCAGGGGCCTGTATACTACCACCAGGGGCCTGTATACTACCACCAGGGGCCTGTATACTACCACCAGGGGCTCTGTATACTACCACCACCAGGGACTCTGTATATACCACCAGGGGCCTGTATACTACCACCACCAGGGGCTCTGTATACTACCACCATCAGGGGCTCTGTATATACCACCACCAGGGGCCTGTATATACCACCACCAGGGGCCCTGTATACCACCACCAGGGGCCTGTATATACCACCACCAGGGGCCCTGTATATCACCACTGGGGCCTGTATATACCACCACTGCGGAGGCTGCTGTAATACTGCTGGGGCCTGTATATACCACTGGAGAGGCTGCGGTATACCACTGGGGCTGCTGTATATACTGCTGGGGCCTGTAAGGGGGTGTGTCTTGAAGGGGCGTGTCATTTGGGGGGGGGCGTGTCTTGGAGGGGCGTGTCATTGGGGGCGTGTCTTGGAGGGGGCCCCGTTCAAAAGTTTGCTATGGGGCCCTGCCAGTTCTAGTTACGCCCCTGCATGTCTCCTATGATCACTAGCACTCTCTACTTACATATTACATGCCCCCTATGATCACTAGCACTCTCTACTTACATATTGCATGTCTCCTATGATCACTAGCACTCTCTACTTACATATTACATGCCCCTATGATCACTAGCACTCTCTACTTCTCTACTTACATATTACATCTCCTCTATGATCACTAGAACTCTCTACTTCTCTACTTAGATATTACATGCCCCTATGATCACTAGCACTCTCTACTTCTCTACTTACATATTACATGTCCCCTATGATCACTAGCACTCTCTACTTACATATTACATGTCCCCTATGATAATTAGCACTCTCTACCTCTCTACTTACATATTACATTCCCCCTATGATCACTAGCACTCTCTACTTCTCTACTTACATATTACATCACCCTATGATCACTAGCACTCTCTACCTCTCTACTTACATATTACATGTCCCCTATGATAACTAGCACTCTCTAATTCTCTACTTACATATTACATGCCCCTATGATCACTAGCACTCTCTACTTACACATTACATGCCACTATGATCACTAGTACTCTCTACTTCTCTACTTACATATTACATGCCCCTATGATCACTAGCACTCTTCACTTACATATTACATGCCCCTATGATCACTAGCACTCTCTACTTCTCTACTTACACATTACATGCCCTCTATGATCACTAGCACTCTCTACTTCTCTACTTACATATTACATGCCCCTATGCTCACTAGCACTCTCTACTTACATATTACATGCCCCCTATGATCACTAGCACTCTCTACTTACATATTACATGGCCACTATGATCACTAGCACTCTCTACTTACATATTACATGTCCCCTATGATCACTAGCACTCTCTACTTACATATTACATGCCCCTATGATCACTAGCACTCTCCACTTCTCTACTTACACATTACATGCCCTGTATGATCACTAGACCTCTCTACTTCTCTACTTACATATTACATGTCCTCTATGATCACTAGCACTCTCTACTTACATATTACATGTCCTCTATGATCACTAGCACATTCTACTTCTCTACTTACATGTTACATGTCCCCTATGATCACTAGCACTTTCTACATACACATTACATGTCCCCTATGATCACTAGCACTCTCTACTTACATATATACATGCCCTCTATGATCACTAGCACTCTCTACTTCTCTACTTACATATTACATCACCCTATGATCACTAGCACTCTCTACTTACATATCACATGCCCCTATGATCACTAGCACTCTCTACTTCTCTACTTACATATTACATGCCCCCTATGATCACTAGCACTCTCTACTTCCATATTACATGTCCCCTATGATCACTAGCACTATCTACTTACTTATTACATGCCCCTATGGTCACTAGCATTCTCTACTTCTCTACTTACATGTTACATGTCCCCTATGATCACTAGCACTCTCTACATACATATTACATGTCCCCTATGATCACTAGCATTCTCTACCTCTCTACTTACATGTTACATGCCCCTATTATCACTAGCACTCTCTACTTACATATTACATGTCCTCTATGATCACTAGCACTCTATACTTACATACTACATGCCCCCTATGTTCACTAGCACTCTCTACCTCTCTACTTACATATTACATGCCCCCTGTGATCACTAGCACTCTCTACTTCTATACTTACATATTACACGTCCTCTATGATCACTAGCACTCTCTACTTCTCTACTTACATATTGCATGTCTCCTATGATCACTAGCACTCTCTACTTACATATTACATGCCCCCTATGATCACTAGCACTCTCTACTTACATATTGCATGTCCCCTATGATCACTAGCACTCTCTACTTCTCTACTTACATATTGCATGTCTCCTATGATCACTAGCACTCTCTACTTACATATTACATGCCCCCTATGATCACTAGCACTCTCTACTTACATATTGCATGTCTCCTATGATCAGTAGCACTCTCTATTTACATATTACATGCCCCTATGATCACTAGCACTCTCTACTTCTCTACTTACATATTACATCTCCCTATGATCACTAGCACTCTCTACTTCTTACTTAATATACATCCCCTATGATCACTAGCACTCTCTACTTCTCTACTTACATATTACATGCCCCTATGATCACTAGCACTCTTTCTACTTACATATTACATGTCCCTATGATCACTAGCACTCTCTACTTCTCTACTTACATATTACATGCCCCTATGATCACTAGCACTCTCTACTTCTCTACTTACATATTACATGCCCTATGATCATACTCTACTCTCTACTTAATATTACATGCCCCTATGATCACTAGCACTCTTACTTCTCTACTTACATATTACATGCCCTATGATCACTAGCACTCTCTACTTCTCTACTTACATATTACATGCCCCTATGATCACTAGCACTCTCTACCTATACATATACATGCCCTATGTCATACACTATCATAACTCTCTACTTACATTACATGCCCTATGATCACTAGCACTCTACTCTTACTTACATATTACATGCCCCTATGATCACAGCACTCTCTACTTCTCTACTTAATATTACATGCCCTATGATCACTCAAATTACTGCCACTGTCTCTACTTAATATTACATGCCCCTATGATCACTAGCACTCTCTACTTCTCTACTTACATATTACATCCCCTATGATCACTAGCACTCTACTCTCTACTTACATATTACATGTCCCCTATGATCACTAGCACTCTCTACTTACAATTACATGCCCTATGTCACTGACTCTACTTTCTATATTACATCCTTGATCCTAGCCTTCTACACATTTACATGCCCTATGATCACTAGCACTCTCTACTTACACATTATGCCTATGTCCTGCACTTCTACTACAATTACATGCCCTATGATCACTGCACTCTATTACATACATGCCTTCATGATTCCTACTCTATGCCCTTGTATCAACTAGCCCTCCGTTTTTTTTTTACACCCATTGGTTCCTTTTACACAGTATAATAGACATAGCCCCTTAGTGACCCAGCTGTGCTGAGCTTGCTCTGGGAGCATATTCAGTCTGATGGCACTAGTCTGCTGAAATATAGCAGCATGATACGCTCTTCTCAACAATTCATGGCCCCTTGATCAGTAGGACTCTTATCACTGCTCAGTCCCCATGATGACTGCATCTACAGGAAGGGAATGTCTATGGCACAGAACCCAGATTGTCAATACATCCCTGATCATCTCATAGCAGCCATTATGGCAGGCTTAATCCCTGCAACACTGCACTGCTCTGCTCTGCTGCTTATATAGGACTTTTATTGTAGTTCAGCACTTTATTATAGCTAGCAGGGTTTATACAGGCACCTCCAGGTGATAACATGTGAGGGCTCTGGCTTTGTTCAGGCTTTCTTTTTTGTTCTACACTTTGCACAAAGGTTTTACTTTTATTTTCCTTTTTATTCTTATTTATTTTTTATCCTTACCCCCCCCTCCTTGAAATAATGAACCAGCTCTCAGTTTATTTTATATATATATTTTTTTTTGTTTACAATTTTATGAATTCTAAATGTTTATTTACAAAACATAGATACTTTATTCTTTATTTTATGTTATTATTAAGCGACTATTTACGCTACAGATCTCTTTAGTGGATCCCAACGTGTCGATGGCAGCTCTGAGACGGACACACCTTTTTTCTTTTAGACGTCCATAGTGTTTGAACACTTCAGTAAAAAGGATTTTTGTAATAAAAGATCAATGAAAAAAATATACATAAATAAAGCATAGTTTGGTTGATGATTTGTTTAGTGCCCGGCTCAGAGAAATGCATTGTTCTTTTGTTTGAATTTAATATATTGACTAAAATAATAAAAAAAGGGGTATAAAATGGATACTAAAATAACACAGAAGGGGTGAAGAGATGGATATTAAAATACACTAAAAGGTATATAAATGGATACTAAAGTAACACAACAGGGGTATAAAATGGATATTAAAATAACACAAAAGGGGTGTAGAGATGGATATTAAAATAACACTAGTAAAAGGTATATAAATGGATATTAAAATAGCACAAAAGGGGTATAAAATGGATACTAAAATAACACAAAAGGGGTATAGAGATGGATATTAAAATAACACTAGTAAAAGGTATATAAATGGATACTAAAGTAACACAACAGGGGTATAAAATGGATATTAAAATAAACAAAACAGGTATATAAATGGATATTAAAATAACACAAAAATGGAATATGAATGGATACTAAAGTAACACAAAAGGGGTATAAAATGGATACTAAAATGACACAGAAGGGGTGCAAAGATGGATATTAAAATAACACTAAAAGGTATATAAATGGATACTAAAGTAACACAACAGGGGTATAAAATGAATATTAAAATAACACAAAAGTGGTGTAAATATGGATATTAAAATAACACTAAAAGGGCGTAAAGATGGATATTAAAATAACACAAAAAAGGTACAAAAATGGATACTAAAGTAACACAAAAGGGGTATAAAATTAACACAAGAAAGGTATTAAAATGGATGATAAAAGAATACAAGAAAGGTATAAAATGGATATTAAAAGAACACAAAAAATGTATAAAAATGGATAATAAAATAACACAAAAAGGGTATAAAAATAAATATTAAAAAAACCCAAAAGGGTCTAAAAATGGATACTAAATTAACACAAAATTGCAATCAGAGGCCTATGGAAAAGAGTGACAAATTAGTAATTTGTAACACAATGTGCAAAACTAAATTCCAAATTTTGCAAATTTTGTGCAATCATGCAAAGGAAATAGTGTAAGGGGCGATATTATATAGGCACAAGCTGCAGCTAGGGTGTTTACTGGGCTCAATGGAAAATGTGTGAAATGTCTCATTTTGACTGTAGTGTGGGTGTAAATTGTGAATACGTCTTTAAGTACTGCTCTCCTCCTGAAGCTTTGCAGCGGCAGGAGGTCCTTGAATGTCTGGAGGAGACAATGTGGCACAGCAGAATTTTAATAATTCTACTTGACAAAGGCCCCGTGTCATATTCCTGCATTCTGCCTCAGAATACAAATTTCGGAGATCCATATCGGAGGGTGTTGCGGCGTCCCCTACTAAATTATCGACCTAAAATATTGCTTCGTCGTCTACTGTCCTTTTTGTTACGGTAAATATCTACAATATATATATATATTTTATTTTTTTAAAGTATTAAAACTGATTTAAAAAATGAAATGATGGCAACCGTTTTTGTTTTTTATTTAGTGGCATCTAGCAGTTCTTCAGATTGTCAGTGTCTCAGCTGTTGTGTAGGATTTGTAGCCCCAGTCCTATTGTTTGTCTTCTCCGGCACCATAAGACAGTTTGGGGTTAGCAGATGCAGCAGGTATCTGCAGGAAGGAAGAAGGAATGTGGTGAGACAATCTGGTATTAACCAGGTCGCTGCTGGTTGTTTTGTAAGACAAAGGGTTAACGTGATCCTTTTCAGCCATTCAGCTGGGGCATGACCCCCTTATAAAGGATCCTTATTTGAAGTGACCTCTTCACCATTGTATGATCTCTTTTGTTGTTGTTTGTATTTTGGCTTTATTTCCAGGTTTCATGGTAAGACGTCTTCATGTGAACATCGCCTTAGATCACTCACTATAGCTTGGCTTTACTTATTTTAATTCTTCTTTCTATAATTGCTTTCTGTTTCTTTGCTTCCAATGTAGATGCGTTATTGTCCCCTCCCCGGGGTCATAACCGATTGTCCTGGACTTCGTAAATGGTAGAAACGCACTCAGGTCCCCCTGCCCTGCGGTGACGCATGGAAGCCGCAGGATGCAACAAATGAGTTAAAGCTAAAGTCCAGTAACCATCTGTTACAATGAACCCAGCAGAGATCCGTTCTTTTTTTTTTGTCCATTTTCCAAAATTGGTTTCTACACCATCCGTCTTTTTAACATTGGAGTCTATGGAGAACGGATCCAGTAACGGATCACTATTTATCTTCCATTTGAAACTGATCTAGTAAGAAAGAAAAACGGATCCTTTACCAATAAAAGGAAAACGAAGGCTGATAAGCAATCAGTTACAGGATCCGTTCTCCATAGGCTCCAATGTTATAAAAATGGATCCTGCAGAAATTGATTTTTATAAAGCGGACAAAAAAGTTGTGTTGCACAATGGATTATGCTGATGATGATTGCTGGACATGTGAGCCAGAGAGAGGCATGAATTTAGCATATCTTACTCCAGCGTCTTTATCATCTTCCTTAAAGGGGAGCTTTTCCCACGGACAAGGTTAATAGATTTTGGAATAATAATAATAAGTTTCACAATTGGATGTTTAAAAATAAATGTTCCTGTGCTGAGATAATCTTATATACAGTCCCTGTACGGTCAGACACATCCATTACACAGTACATAGCAGGGACACATATATAAGATTATCTCAGCACAGGACATGTGGTATGATCGGACCATGTCACTGTACGGTCAGACACATCCATTACACAGTACATAGCAGGAACTTATATATAAGATTATCTCAGCACAGGAGCTATGGTATGATCAGACCATGTCACTGTACAGTTAGACACATCCATTACACAGTACATAGCAGGGACACATTTATAATATTATCTCAGCAGAGAAGATGTGGTATGATCAGACCATGCTCCTGAATGGTCAGACACATCCATTACACAGTACATAGCAGGGACACATATATAAGATTATCTCAGCACAGGAGCTATGGTATGATCAGACCATGCTCCTGTATGGTCAGACACATCCATTATACAGTACATAGCAGGGACACATATATTAGATTATCTCAGCACAGGAGATGTGGTATGATCAGACCATGTCCCTGTACGGTCAGACACATCCATTACACAGTACATTGCAGGGACACATATATAAGATTATTACAATCATGCTGCTTGTATATGCATAGTGGGCTATCATTGAGGAAAACTTAAAAAATACTACTTAAACACTTTGCAGACTTTTTTTTGCTTGTTAAAAACACCAGAAAAAGATGGAAGGGAGACCGGCAAACTTGCAGACTCAATGTCCGAAAGTGAATGCCGCGACGGGGCGGAGCTAACAGAAGAGGCATCATAGCTCGGGCACAGTGGGTGGAGAAGGAGGAACATTGGGCGTGACTGACCTGATGTGGTGGGTAGAATTAATTGTTAAGTCCACGTGGACATAGACTTGATTATAATAGTAGCAGGGGTCTGGGGGTAAGACCGCCAGGCGGGGTGGAGCAGCGGAGGGTTATGCAAGGGGGGGGCTTCGGTACCTTCTGCACTCCTCCTTACCCGTGGGTTTTACCCTCAGACCCTGCTTCTCTTATAATCAACCCTACGACTACGTACGACCACCCTCTGTGCCCGAGCAATGATGCCACCAGTTAGCTCCGCTCCCCCGGCGCTCTACTCACTTTGGGAGACCTATTCTGCAAGATTGTTGGGACATGTTCCCCCCCCCCCCCCCCGCCGCAAAAGAAAATGCACCAAAAATTTTAAAGGAAAAATGACTGAAAAACGCAGTTCTTTAGATAATTCCTGTTGTGTTGTGTCCTGAATTATAGAAGCAGGAAACGGGTTTTAGTGGACACTGTAATGAGTAATGGCGTTTTTGTCCAGATCCGGCCGATTCGGACAAAAAAACACATGTACTGCTTAACGGCCGCACTTGCGTTACACTTGCAGCAAGCCCCATGCATTGTCTATGGGGCTTGCAGCAGGTGCGGCAAGTGCTGTATTGCCACGATCCGGCACTTGCAACAGTTGTGGCTGCAAAACCAGCAGACCGCGTTTTCGCATTTTTTTTTTTAGTTGCCGCAAGTGACGGATCGTGGCAATACCACACTTGCCGCACCTGCCGCAAGCCCCAAAGAGAATGCATGGGGCTTGCCGCAAGCGTATTGCAAGTGCGGCCGTTAGGTGGCAGATGCGTTTTTTTGCCCAGATCGTCCGGATCCGGACAAAAACGCTAATATGACAGGGCCCTAGGAGAGGAGATGACAGTTGTTGATTAGAAAGCTCTATGGAGACTCTAGATAAAGTGTAAGGCTGCTTTCACATCAGCGTTTTTTTGAAATCGCGGCAGATGCGGGTAAAAAAACGCATCTGCCGCGATTACTGCATACTGGCTGCACTTGCGGCACACTTGCGGCAAGCCCCATGCAATGTCTATGGGGCTTGCGGTAAGGGTGCGGCAAGTGCGGTTTCCGCACTTGCGGCAGGTGCGGCCGCGAAAAAAAACGCGGTTTTTTTCTCTGCCGCACCTGCCGCAAGTGCAATACCGCACTTGCCGCATCTGCCGCAAGTCCCCCTATACTTCCTATGGAAAAAACCGCAACCGTGCCGCAAGTGGAACCGTTATGCGGCAGTTGCGGCAGATGCGGTTTTTTCACCGCATCTGCCGCAAATTTAAAAAAACGCTGATGTGAAAGGGCCCTTATGCGGTTATGTCGCATCTGCCGCGATTTCAAATAACCGCTGATGTGAAAGTACCCTAACTGTTGTGTCAGACGAACTTGCAGCAGAATGTCTGTCTGTTTCTAGCTCCTCCTGCTCCATCTCCATAGAACTTTGAGCACCAACTGTCAAACGGATGATCAGATTGTAATTAATATAATCAGGCCATGTGTGCCCACCCTAAGGCTTATTTAGTCATCCTTTTCTTTTTGCATATAAGGGTGCATACTCGCGGTCAGGGAACACAGCGTTTTGAATGGAGCGTCTTATCGCAGCGTCGTTAGTGTTTCTTGGATGAGTGAAAGAACAACGTTTTTACGCTTTATCCTATCTAGCAGTTGTAAAAAAACGGATTGTACTCATACGCCATCTGTGTTCTGTCCAATTTTTGTCTGATTTTTCTTTTTCGGAGACCCATAGACTCGTATTGCCAATTTTAATCAGACAGTACGATCAATATTGGCCATGTCTCAGAAAATAATAATTATAGTTACCGTATTCACTTTTATAGCTGTTAATTCTACAGCACTTCACATACATCATCTCTGTCCCCATTGGGAATCACAATCTGCATTCCCTATCACTATGCCTTTGGAGTGTGGGATAAAACTGGAGATCCTGGAGGAAACTCACGCAAACACAGGGAGAACATACAAACTGCTTGTAGATGTCGTCCTTGGTGGGATTGGAACCCAGGACCCCAGCAAGAATCGGACATGTGAACAGACTGTCATAGGTACTAGTGCTATCCGTGAAAAACACAGAACTCGTCCATAAAAGAACAGATGTCTGAATGAACCCTTAGTGAGTGGAAATCAGGTGACCCCCTCTATAGATTTTTTTTTTGTTGTCAGTAGTCAGGATCATCACTGTCCACTATAAGTCTGATCGGTAACCCTGTCGTGGTTGCACGTGTTCAGGCTTTTGGTGGCTTTCCAGAGTTTGCTCTGCTGTTTCTCGGCTTCTGTTGATGTCCTCGACGGAGCAGTCTCCATAGTCTGTAATATCCTCCTGTGACTTGTGGGAGGGAGCGATGGAGCAGACGGTCTCTCTTGTGTTATGTGACATCTGCTACCGGGAGCTGACTGTATGGGTAAATATAGTGCGGGGTAAGGTGCGATTCTTGGTCCGTATCCAAATTTTAGTAATCTCTCCAGTAGTTTATGGATATTCCCCTTAAAGGGAACCTGTGATGTTTTGTGATATTAAATGATGCAATGTGCATTACTAACATGGTTTTCTAAAGACAAATTTCCACTCATTTATCTTTACAAAAGCCTTTATACACTGAGGTGACTGCGCACACATACCTGGCATCAGTCATAGGGGAGGTGACTGCGCACACATACCTGGCATCAGTCATAGGGGAGGAGACTGCACACACATACCTGGCTTCAGTCATAGGGGAGGTAACTGCACACACATACCTGGCTTCAGTCATAGGGGAGGTGACTGCACACACATACCTGACTTCAGTCATAGGGGAGGTGACTGCACACACATACCTGGCTTCAGTCATAGGGGAGGTGACTGCACACACTTACCTGGCTTCAGTCATAAGGGAGGTGACTGTGCACACATACCTGGCATCAGTGATAGGGGAGGTGACTGTGCACACATACCTGGCTTCAGTCATAGGGGAGGTGACTGTACACACACATACCTGGCATCAGTCATAGGGGAGGTGACTGCACACACATACCTGGCTTCAGTCATAGGGGAGGTGACTGCACACACATACCTGGCATCAGTCATTAGGGGAGGTGACTGCACACACATACCTGGCTTCAGTCATAGGGGAGGTGACTGCACACACATACCTGGCTTCAGTCATAGGGGAGGTGACTGCACACACATACCTGGCTTCAGTCATAGGGGAGGTGACTGCACACACATGCCTGGCTTCAGTCATAGGGGAGGTGACTGCACACATACCTGGCTTCAGTCATAGGGGAGGTGACTGCACACACATACCTGGTATCAGTCATAGGGGAGGTGACTGCAGACATACCTGGCATCAGTCATAGGGGAGGTGACTGCACACACATACCTGGCTTCAGTGATAGGGGTGGTGACTGCACACACATACCTGTCTTCAGTCATAGGCGAGGTGACTGCACGCACATACCTGGCATCAGTCTTAGGGGAGGTGACTGCACACACATACCTGGCTTCAGTCATAGGGAAGGTGACTGCACACACATACCTGGCTTCAGACATAAGGGAGGTGACTGCACACACATATCCGGTTTCAGTCATAGGGGAGGCGACTGCACCCACATACCTGTCTTCAGTCATAAGGGAGGTGACTGCACCCACATACTTGGCTTCAGTCATAGGGCAGGTGACTGCACCCACATGCCTGACTTCAGCCATAGGGGAGGTGACTTCACACACATACCTGACTTCAGTCATAGGGGAGGTGACTTCACACACATACCTGACTTCAGTCATAGGGGAGGTGACTTCACACACATACCTGACTTCAGTCATAGGGGAGGTGACTTCACACACATACCTGACTTCAGTCATAGGGGAGGTGACTTCACACACATACCTGGCTTCAGTCATAGGGAGGTAACTGCACACACATACCTGGCTTCAGTCATAGGGGAGGTGACTGCACACACATACCTGACTTCAGTCATAGGGGAGGTGACTGCACACACATACCTGGCTTCAGTCATAGGGGAGGTGACTGCACACACTTACCTGGCTTCAGTCATAAGGGAGGTGACTGTGCACACATACCTGGCATCAGTGATAGGGGAGGTGACTGTGCACACATACCTGGCTTCAGTCATAGGGGAGGTGACTGTACACACACATACCTGGCATCAGTCATAGGGGAGGTGACTGCACACACATACCTGGCTTCAGTCATAGGGGAGGTGACTGCACACACATACCTGGCATCAGTCATTAGGGGAGGTGACTGCACACACATACCTGGCTTCAGTCATAGGGGAGGTGACTGCACACACATACCTGGCTTCAGTCATAGGGGAGGTGACTGCACACACATACCTGGCTTCAGTCATAGGGGAGGTGACTGCACACACATGCCTGGCTTCAGTCATAGGGGAGGTGACTGCACACATACCTGGCTTCAGTCATAGGGGAGGTGACTGCACACACATACCTGGTATCAGTCATAGGGGAGGTGACTGCAGACATACCTGGCATCAGTCATAGGGGAGGTGACTGCACACACATACCTGGCTTCAGTGATAGGGGTGGTGACTGCACACACATACCTGTCTTCAGTCATAGGCGAGGTGACTGCACGCACATACCTGGCATCAGTCTTAGGGGAGGTGACTGCACACACATACCTGGCTTCAGTCATAGGGAAGGTGACTGCACACACATACCTGGCTTCAGACATAAGGGAGGTGACTGCACACACATATCCGGTTTCAGTCATAGGGGAGGCGACTGCACCCACATACCTGTCTTCAGTCATAAGGGAGGTGACTGCACCCACATACTTGGCTTCAGTCATAGGGCAGGTGACTGCACCCACATGCCTGACTTCAGCCATAGGGGAGGTGACTTCACACACATACCTGACTTCAGTCATAGGGGAGGTGACTTCACACACATACCTGACTTCAGTCATAGGGGAGGTGACTTCACACACATACCTGACTTCAGTCATAGGGGAGGTGACTTCACACACATACCTGACTTCAGTCATAGGGGAGGTGACTTCACACACATACCTGACTTCAGTCATAGGGGAGGCGCTTTTGCTTACAGTTACTCAAATTGATTGAAGATATTTTTTTTTTTATTTCGTCTTGCCCCCTGTATTATAATTGATTGACATCACTGCAGGACCTGTGATGATGTCCCGATCATGTGACTGTAACCACAGATCCTGCAGTGTGAGTCAATTACAATGCAGGGGGCATGACAAAATTAAAAAAATATCATGAATGAACTTAACAGTAAGCAAAAGTGCTTCCCCTATGAATGAAGCCCAGATTCTACTGCTTGGATATATGGTGCTGATAGAAATGGATTAGTCATGGTTTCCATATATGCCATAGACAGTGGCATAACTTGAAGCTCATGGGCCCTGATATGAAAGCTCCAATGGGTCTCCAATTATTGCAAATCTTTAATAGGACTTTTGGGGCCCCCTAGGCTCTCTGCTGCAATTGCAACCTCTGCACCTATTGCAGTTACACCCCCTGGCCATAGACTTTATTGGAAGGCATTATGGGATATGTAAGTTGGTACCAAGGTTCGAATCCCCCCAAAGTCATACATCTACTGAATTAGCATGTTTTTTGTATGGTTGATGAGGGGTACATCGCTGACTGTCTACTTTTTTTTCCGCTTGGGATAATCCTTATTTAGAGAATGGTAAAAGAAGTGTTTGATCCTTGTCTCCCTCACTAATAGATTATGTGGAGGATCTGTCTGAGCTCATAGACATCCCATTGATACCGGATATCTAATGTCCATGGGCAGAAAACACTCATGGACTCGATAAGTGAAAAGTAGTTGCCAATAGCAACCGATCAATTACGGTACTTTCATTTTCATCCTGTTCTGTATTGTAAATCCTGAGGTGACTTTATCTAGATGAGACCCATATTGTATATCTTGGTGTGCAGAGGCGTAACTTGAAGCTCAGAGACCCCAATGTTAAAACTCCAACGGGGCCCTGAATTATTGCAAATCTGTAATTGCAATAATCTGTCTATAGGCCAAAGGGACTTTTCGGGCCCCCTAGGCTCCAGGGCCCAGGTGCGATTGCAACCCCTGCACCTATTGTAGTCATACCCCTGTTGCTGTGTGATATCTCAAATAAGAACCAATGTGTTATTTATTAGGTTGGATCTGTCCTTCTTTTTTTTGAGCATTCATTTACTAGTTTAGAACACCCCCAGTCAGGACTGTAAAGAATCGCATCCTGCTACTATGTGTGAATAAGAGGAGCGTCCGCCATTTTGTATCTTCATCGCTCTTTTTAGTGTAGACCGATCTGCAGGTTATGGCTCTCTCATGTCTATGTGTTGTTGTGGACCATTAGGTGTTTTATGCTGTTTTGTGTGAAGGTGTAAAAGGCTTGTTTCACAGTTTCACAAGGCCTCCACTTTAATACGGACATTTTTTCTGTCAGATTTTGTGTGACCTCAGCCACAAAAGGGACGGGCTTACAAATGTCCAGAAATTTGGTATTCAGGTGTGTCTGGCTGGGGTCTTGGGTGAGGACTGTAATAGATAGCGTCCTACTAATTTGTGTGAATAATGTCGACCGTTTTGTATTGTCATCAGCCTTTTTAGTGTAAGGCTGGCTTCACATCACGGTATAATCAGGTCCGGGGCTGTCCGGGGTGAACCTGACAGCCCCGGACCCGATTTTGGGGTAATGTTGCCCTATGGGGCCGGATGGCAGCTATCTGCCATCCCATTTCCATCTGTCCAGGAGGATCCGGGACAATTCGGATTTTTCTCCCGGACACAAAAACATTTTTGTGTCGGGGGCGACAAATTGCCCAAATTGGATCCTCCTGGATCCGTGGCAATCCAGCGCTCCCTAACATGGGAGTCTATGGCGCCGGATTGCCCAGATTCGGGAGGATCCGGGATCCAGACACCGGCGGCTGCAGTTCAGCGTGAGCTACACTAAACCTCAGCACCAGGGAGCTGTCCCCTGTGAAGTGGTTCAGCACCATTTCAGCAGGGGACAGCTCCCTCAGCTGCACTTTGCAGCATCCGGCTACAAACAGGACCGGAGGGCTTATTTGCCCTCCGATTCTGTTTGCAAATCAGGTCCGGGGCTGTCAGGTTCACCCCGGACAGTCCCGGACCTAATTGTACCGTAATGTGAAGCCAGCCTTAGGCTGGCTTCACGCCATGGCAAGATCCAATCTGGGGCTGTCCAGGGTGAACCTGACAGCCCCGGACCTGAGGGAGGCTTCAGATTTTTCTGCCGGACACAAAAATGCTGCATGCAGCATTTTTGTGTCCGGGGAAAAAAAGCTGATCTTCCCGGATGCTCCCGCATCCTCCCGGTCTGGTGTGATCCGGGGGTCTATGGCGCCGGATCGCACCGGAGAAGCACCAGGTGCTGAAGCTCAGTGTCGCTCAGCGCTGAACTTCAGCACCACGGAGCTGTCCCCTGCTGACAGTTCAGGAGCCTCGGTCCTGAATTATCAGCAGCTGCAGCTGCAAATGAACCATCCGGCTGCACACCGGACCGGAGGGCATAATTGGCCCTCCGGCTCTGTGTCCAGATCCGGTCTGGGGCTGTCGGGATCACCCCTGACAGCCCCGAATCAGATTTCACCGTGGTGTGAAGCGGCCTTAGGCTGGTTTCACACAGCAGGTTTTTTCCCTGATCAGGTTCGATCAGGCTTGTGTGTCAAAACCAGGAGTGTCTCCAAAACTCAGAACAGGTGTTAAGGCCACTTTACACACACAGATATCTGTGTCCAACTTCTGAACAGATCTCTGGTTGCAGTGACATCATGGACACATTGCTCCATTTGTACACGGCCACAAAATGGAACAATGTGTCCATGATTTCACTGCAACCAGAGATCTGTGACCAATATCTGAACAGATATCTGTGAGTGTAACGTGGCCTTTAGAATTGTGCGATATCAGCCACAAATGGGGCGGGTTTGCAAATGTCAGTAAATTTGGGATAAAAGTGTTGCCTATACAGACATAAAATACAGGAGGAGTCTGGCCAATAAATAACTATCTGATCTATATCACAATGTCAACACTGAACACCTCTGGTTCGTGGCCCCTGTGGTGGTATAGTTTGGAGGATAAATAATGCATAAGCAACATGAGCTTAGGCTGCCTTCAGATTTGCAGATGCCTCCGCAGCGTTTTGCGGAGGCATCTGCAAGCATCTGCATGCAGACCGCAGCCCCTATGTTTATAATGCGTCCCTGGTGCGGGCGGGAGTGTGTGATTTGTGCGCAGGCATCCGCCTGCGCACAGATCACATATGGCGGGCAATGGGAGCGCACGGCGGTCTGCAAGCATCTGCAGACTGCCGTGCGCTCCATTATAAACATAGGGGCTGCGGTCTGCATGCAGATGCTTGCAGATGCCTCCGCAAAACGCTGCGGAGGCATCTGCAAATCTGAAGGCAGCCTAAGTTACATAAGGCCTCATTCAGACACCTGTTTTTCTTTTAGTTTTTTTTTTTTTTTTTGTTTCTTTTTATGTATGGCCTTGTTCACACACACCAATGCGTTTTTTTAGTACTTTGAAAAACTGATCAGTTAAGGTGCCAAATAGTGTCCCCTCTTGGTCTGAATGAATGTTTTTGAGAAATTTTTGGACTTAGTCATTGTTTCACTAAAAACGCATCTGCGTTAACGCAAACGTTAATGCAGGTGCCTATATGTGACATGCCTTAACGCATGCGTTTCCCATAGGGCCCCATGTTAAAAAAATGCATGCGTTTTTTGTAAACAACCCCTGCATTTTTTTACAGTACCCAAGGGCCTTGTTCACACATATCAGTTTTTTTGGCTTTTCCAGCGTTTTTTTGCTGTTAAAAAAAACACACATGCGTTATCACGTGGTGCATTTGAGTGTAGCTGCGTTTTTTACCAACACCTGCGTTTTTTCTAACCAATCCAAAAAACACTGCATGCAGTGTTTTTTTGGTGCTGTAAAAAAACGCAGGGGTTTAAAAAAGGCATGCGTTTTTTTTAACATGGGGACCTATGGGAAACGCATGCGTTAACGCAGGGCATACATAGGCACTTGCGTTAACGCAGATGCGTTTGTCCAAAAACTTCTCAAAAAACGTTCAGACCAACAGGGGTCACTATTTGGCACACTTAGAAAAACTGATCAGTTTTTCAAAGTGCTAAAAAAACGCATTGGTGTGTGTGAACAAGGCCAAAAAAACACTGCATGCAGCGTTTTTTGGAATGGGGGAAAAAAACGCATGTGTAGCTGAAAAACGTATGTACACTTAAGTGTACCATGCGTTAACGCATCTGCGTGTTTTAAAAACAGCTAAAAAACGCAGAGAGTGCCAAAAACGCAGGTATGTGTGAACAAGGTCTATGATTTCTATTTATGTTTTTCATAGAACACATACACATTAGGCCATGTGCACATGTTGAGCATTTGCTGAGTTTTTTACCTCAGTATTTGTAGCCAAAACCAGGAGTGGGTGATAAATACAGAAGTGGTGACGTGTTCCTATTATACTTTTCCTCTGATTGTTACACTCCTGGTTATGGCTACAAATTCTGAGGTAAAAAATTCACCAAATACCGTACTTAATGTGTGCACATTGCCTTATAGCGGGTGTGGGGAACCTCAGGCCCCAGGCCCTCTGACTTTTATGTGGCACCCAAGCAGATTCCTGGGGACCGCAGTGCTCAGGCTGGCAGACACATTTTTTTTTTGTCTGAAGCATTTTCTATGCCGTGTTTTTAGTTGTTTTTTATATTTTATTATTTACCAAATGAAATATTGAGTGTAGCTGCCTAAAGACTGGCCAGGTCACTTGGGTGTGTGCCCACGCTGCACATTTGATGCATTTTTTTGGTGTAGAAAAAAATCTGCTGCATGTGGCCTTGTGCATACACTGTTTTTTTTTGGTGCAGATTTGGTGCAGTTTTATGACAAATCTGCATGTTTATCCTGAAGCCAGCAAAGTCAATGAGAATTCCAAAGTGTTGTGCACTTAGGTTTTCCCTGCAGATTTGTTTGCAGAGGAATTCTGCAGCATGCCAGTTTTTGGTGCCGATTTGCTGCATTTTTCAGCCCATCCATCCATTGACTTTAGCGAGTTTTTGTGCCAGAGGATGCAGATTTGCTGCTGAAAATTTCTGCACCAAATACCTAGTGTGCACAACTGCAGAAAGAGCCTGAAGGGCCCGTTACATGCTACAATATCGTTAACGATATCATTGATACGTCACGGGATTTGGGTCAGAGTAACGACGTCGTTGTGTGCGACAGGTAGATACGACCAACGATAAGTTGGCTGATCGTTGATGGGAGGTTTATGAACCGAACCATAAATCAGTTGTTGATCATCCGTCCAACCTGCAGCATCGGTGTGTGTGACACCTTGATAACGATGTTGTTAACGACTTCGCCTATTCAGAACTGAAGGACGTAGGCGATCAAACGACCGCAAGTATTGTTGCTGTGTCGTTCACAATATCTGTACGTGTGACATTTCACTATCGATCATTGAACGTCGTTCCAGCGATCCAGGTCAAGCCAGATCATTGATCCGATTGCTTAGACATTGAAGCATGTAACCCGGGCTTTAGCTGCTTCACTGCTTTTGAAGCCTGGAGAAGTGAAAGAGGATTGAACATATGAACAGCAAGTTGGTCTGACATCAAAGTGCATTACATTTTTTCAGTGGTGTGCTCATACCGTAATGGGTAGAAAAAGCTTGGAATTGTTTATTGTATGATTTTATCATTTATTTTCTTGCATAAAAGAAAAAGTCCATCTCATCAATGGTAAAAATGGACTGATGAACCAAAACTGGATGACGGTAGGAGCCAGACCACCTATGGGAAAACAGTCCTTTTTGCATATGGCAAAAGCAAACTGGACATCTTAATGATGCCTATTGTTTCAAAATCATCAATACACTTTCATAATTTTTTTTCTTAATCTTTCAGTGCAGATGTAATCCGGGACGTGACGACTTTGTGATGTGCGGCTTCTTTGAAACCACCAGCAGCTCACAATGAATCTGGTAAGTGAAAAATCAACCCGAGTTCTATAAAACATCCTGTGCTTTGATCAGATGACACATGCAGAAATCAGAACGGTTGCATCTAGAAAAAAGGGTTAATATGAATCTCCATTGTGCGCACCATGCTTTTGTGATTCCAGGTTTGCGCCATGTTTTTACAATGCAGTGTGGAACAAGATGGACTCGTGCACAAAGGATGGCTCGCCCGCAGGAGTCATTGGCACTTGTTTAGGTTTTTTTTCCATAGCTGTTCTATTGGCACAATGTAATAAGTGTGTGCCCCACAACAATACTGCTGTCTCTTTCCAGTTATGTACCTACCAACCATTGCAGCATTTTTTGTCATGAGTGGGGTGTGATAAGTTTTTGTAAAAAAACAAAAACATTGTACACCCGTGTTACTTTTGCATACCTGTTGTACTATTTCAATTTTGCAATTGTACACCTCACAACTGTACTGTTTGCTGTTGCAGCATTTTTATGCAGAGTTCTTACATATGAGGGTGCATACGCCCAATCAGAGAATGCAGCGTTTATAATGCAGCGTCTTGCCGCTGCGTTGTACAGTAGCAGCATAGTGGATAGGATTTGTAGAAATCCCATGCTCACTGTGCTTCCCTGGACAGCAGCGGGTTTTCAGCTGCATTACGGGTTTTTGGACTCTTCCATCTCCGCAGCATGTTCCTTTCATGCTGCGGAGTCAAAAGTGGTCCCCATCGGCTGCACGTAGGGGGAAGCCGCCCTGTACCCACCGCAGATCATGGGCACAGGATGGCTGCAGTCTACATGCACTCCCCTGCGGGTTCCCTCAAGTCCAAGAGGCATTGCCTCCGGATCGTGAGCACATACCCTAAGCATTTGTTGGTAGGTAGGCTATTTTCAGGGGGATGAAGGTTAAACCTGGATTCCCCGTGACCCTCCAGAATTGACAAACTGGATGCACCCGCACCGCTATTGTCACTGATCCATCTCATGGATCAACAATAATACCGGTGAGGGAGCTTTCCGTTGCATCCGGTTGCGTACCTATTTCTGCCAGATCTGGTTGTAAATGATACGCACCCTAGGGGTCATGTCATTTAGAACTGCGTTCAGGTCATGCACAGACCAAAAACCCAAAGTCCGAATACATAGGGACACATTTTAATTCAATCCGAAGTGCCCTGATCCGGATGTTCACAGTTTTTGTCACGGAGACCAAATTCGCAACAAAATGGTATCGGTGCAAAAACCATGAGCACCCCAATCAGGGGAAAATGGGAAGAACTGGATGCCATCTGCAAATGTGTGCGGGTCTATTGAATGTGAATGGGGCTGAAGACGGATGCTAATGCATGCAGTGTTAGGCTGGTTTCACACTACGATATTTGAATTTCTGATGCTGTCCGATAAAAATCGGACAGCATCGGATCCGAATTTGGCCCCATCCAGCCCTATGGGCATCGGACTGAATCGGATGTGCACTAAATGGCATCTGATTTGGTCCGATCAATTTATCATGGGGCCCTATCTCCTCGGACCCGATTTTACTGTACTGAGCATGCTCAGTACAGTAAAACTGCTCCAAACTGGAAAAAAAAAAAAGTCTATGCTCACCTATCCCCGAGCCCCCGCCATCTCCCGCCGTCTCCTACCGTCTCCCGCCGGCTCCCGATGTCCTCGCGCTGTCTGCAGAAGTCTTCTACTGCAGTACAGGACCTGCTGTGATGTCACAGTCATGTGACCGCAGGTTACCATGGTGTAACCTGCGGTCTTGTGACTGTGACATCATGGCAGGTCCTGTACTGCAGTAGAAGACCTCTGCAGACAGCGCGAGGACACCGGGAGCCGGCGGGAGAGGGCAGGAGACGGCAGGAGACGGCAGGAGATGGCGGGGGCTCGGGGATAGGTGAGCATAGACTTTTTTTTTTTTTTTCCCCCAGACTGGAGGCTACGATTTAATGCCGGAATCGGATGCCTATTTGGCATCCGATTCCAGGCATCAGTAGGGAGCCGATGCTGTCCGAATTTATCAGACAGCATCGGCTCCCTTCAAAATCGTAGTCTGAAAGTAGCCTTAGGCTACCTTCACATTACGATTTTTAGGGAGCCGATGCTGTCCGATATAAATCGGACAGCATCGGCTCCCTTCTGATGCCTGGAATCGGGTGCCAAATAGGCACCCGATTCCGGCATAAAATCGTTCCCTGCGGGGTGAAGAAAAGAAAAAAAAAAAAAAGGTTATTCTCACCTCCCCCCGAGCCCCCGCCGTCTTCCGCCATCTTCTTGGAGGCTCCCGGTGGCTCTCGCAGGCTGCCGGTGTCAGCAGAGCGCTTCCTCTGCTGTTCAGGACCTGCGGTGATGTCACAGTCACGTGACCGCGGGTTCACCATGGTAACCCGCGGTCACATGACTGTGACATCACCGCAGGTCCTTTAAGGCAGAGGAAGCGCTCTGCTGACACCGGCAGCCTGCGAGAGCCACCGGGAGCCTCCAAGAAGATGGCGGAAGACGGCGGGGGCTCGGGGGGAGGTGAGAATAACCTTTTTTTTTTTTTTTTAACACTTGTGCTCCTAGTTAGGAGCAGTTTTACTGTAGTGAGCATGCTCAGTACAGTAAAACGGGGTCCGAGGAGACATAGATGTTTCCTCGGACCCTTCTCCATAGGGCCCCATGTTATAGGGATCGGACCTAATCGGATGTGCACTCAATGCCATCCGATTTGGTCGATCCGAATCTGTCAGATTTTATTTTCGGTGCTAAAATCAGAGCAGGCTCCGATTTTAGCACCGATAATAAAATCGGACAGAATCGGATCGGACCAAATCGGATGGCATTTAGTGCACATCCGATTCGGTCCGATCCCCATAGGGATGCATGGGGTCCGAAAATCGGTCCGATGCTGTCCGATTTTTTTCGGACAGCATCGGAAATGCAAAAATCGTTATGTGAAAGCAGCCTTAGCCGGATTCACACTGATGCCAAAAAGAGACCGTGTGAAACCAGCCTTTGTCATATTTGGGCAGAGGAAGTTAATCTACTTTAAAGCACCATTCCAGTGTTTTTTATTTTTAGTGCACTGCTGGAGTGGTGCTTTAAATGTAACTCGCCCGTCCCCTGTATTATACTTGACTGCTGCTGTCTTTATCTTACCGGTTGGTTTACTGTAATTTGTGATCTGCTGGCAGCTCCAGTGTTTCATGGAGCATGCTGGAGGTGACAACTCAATGCAAGTCTAAGAGAGCCTCAGAACGAGGGTTCTGGTATCTGACAGAAATGCTTTGGGAGCTTGTGATGTAACTGGCCAGATAGAAATTATGGGACTGAAGCGAGAGCTTAAAAATACTGAAGTTGCCAAGTATAGCATAGGGGGCAGGAGACACATTTAAAGCAGTACTTCAACTCGGAAAAACAAAACGCTGGAGTGATGCCTTAAAAATAATCTATAAAGTATTGCACTAAATCGAGAAATTTAAGTGTGCAGTTATTTTTTGGCACAAATGTTTAAATTGCTAAACTGGAGACACATGGACGCCAAACAGATATTTGGGCACACCGGTGTTGCAGTAGCCTTTTTGACAATAACATGTACCTGTACCCTGCCTAGCATCCACACCCTCCATGAGAGTGGTTGTCTGATTGGTCCCTGCATTTATCATGGCGTTCTGCATCCTGCATGTGCATTTGAACTTGTGTTGGTCAATGGCTGTGTCTGGTGAGTATTTTTTTTTTAAGTTTGGAGAAGCTGGGGAAACCGTTATTAAAAAGATCCACTTATATCAACAGTCTCGCCTCACTGGAAATCACATCAGGATAACACAGACCCACACAATATGTTGTCGTTTTCAGAACATAGACAGTCTTTGATTTTTTTGCACATTCCTTCTTCCTCTTCTTCCTCTTCTTCCTCTTCTTCCTCTTCTTCCTCTTCTTCCTCTTCTTCCTCTTCTTCCTCTTCTTCCTCTCCGCCATTAATTCGGCCATTGAGTTTTGGGTTTTGTTTTTATGGTATTCACTGTCTGACAACAATGACCTGGTAACATGATTTTTTCAGTTGGGTAAGATTATACCTATACTGTGACATCACTGTGTGTCTTATCCCTGTACTGTGACATCACTGTGTGTCTTATCCCTGTACTGTGACATCACTGTGTGTCTTATCCCTGTACTGTGACATCACTGTGTGTCTTATCCCTGTACTGTGACATCACTGTGTGTCTTATCCCTGTACTGTGACATCACTGTGTGTCTTATCCCTGTACTGTGACATCACTGTGTGTCTTATCCCTGTACTGTGACATCACTGTGTGTCTTATCCCTGTACTGTGACATCACTGTGTGTATTATCCCTGTACTGTGACATCACTGTGTGTATTATCCCTGTACTGTGACATCACTGTGTGTATTATCTTTGTGTTGTGACATCACTGTGTGTATTATTTCTGTACTGTGACATCATTGTGTGTTATTATCTCTGTACTGTGACATCACTGTGTGTATTATCCCTGTACTGTGACATCACTGTGTGTATTATCTCTGTACTGTGACATCACTGTGTGTATTATCCCTGTACTATGACATCACTGTGTGTATTATCCCTGTACTGTGACATCACTGTGTATATTATTGCTGTACTGTGACATCACCGTGTGTATTATCCCTGTACTGTGACATCACTGTGTGTATTATCCCTGTACTGTGACATCACCGTGTGTATTATCCCTGTACTGTGACATCACTGTGTGTATTATCCCTGTACTGTGACATCACTGTGTGTATTATCCCTGTACTGTGACATCACTGTGTGTATTATCTCTGTACTGTGACATCACTGTGTGTATTATACCCTGTACTGTGACATCACTGTGTGTATTATCCCTGTACTGTGACATCACTGTGTATATTATTGCTGTACTGTGACATCACCGTGTGTATTATCCCTGTACTGTGACATCACTGTGTGTATTATCCCTGTACTGTGACATCACTGTGTGTATTATCCCTGTACTGTGACATCACTGTGTGTATTATCCCTGTACTGTGACATCACTGCGTGTATTATCCCTATACTGTGACATCACTGTGTGTATTATCCCTGTACTGTAACATCACTGTGTGTATTATCTCTGTACTGTGACATCACTGTGTGTATTATCCCTATACTGTGACATCACTGTGTGTATTATCCCTGTACTGTGACATCATTGTGTGTATTATCCCTATACTGTGACAATACTGTGTGTATTATCCCTGTACTGTGACATCACTGTGTGTATTATCCCTGTACTGTGACATCACTGTGTGTATTATCCCTGTACTGTAACATCACTGTGTGTATTATCTCTGTACTGTGACATCATTGTGTGTATTATCCCTATACTGTGACAACACTGTGTGTATTATCCCTGTACTGTGACATCACTGTGTGTATTATCCCTATACTGTGACATCACTGTGTGTATTATCCCTGTACTGTGACATCACTGTGTGTATTATCCCTGTCTTGTGACATCACTGTGTGTATTATCCCTATACTGTGACATCACTGTGTGTATTATCCCTATACTGTAACATCACTGTGTGTATTATCCCTGTACTGTGACATCACTGTGTGTATTATCCCTATACTGTAACATCACTGTGTGTATTATCCCTGTACTATGACATCACTGTGTGTATTATCCCTGTACTGTGACATCACTGTGTGTATTATCCCTGTACTGTGACATCACTGTGTATATTTGTGTATATTATCCCTGTACTGTGACATCATTGTGTGTATTATCCCTGTACTGTGACATCACTGTCTAAATTAACCTTTAGTCTCTGGACTATCACTGATTACATTGTATACAGTTTGCATTTTTTCCTCTTGCTGACAGGCATTTTCTTTTCTGCATCAGTAACATCCCGCCTTATGTTTCATTTCTCATTCATGAGAGACATCTGAGCTGTAATTTTTTCCCTATTCATTCTCTCATCTGTGATGTTTGGTATAAAAACATCTCTGACTGTCAAAGGCAGAAATGCTGGGAAATGTGTCGTCCGCCAAAGCCAGTCCTGCTCTGTGAGCTCACTGTGCTCAGTGCTGATAGAAGAGATGTTTAATTAAAGGTTACATTGATCCTGATTAAACTCCTAGAGGAGAGTGAGAGCTAAACCAATGTGCATCGATTTCCTGCCGCCCACAGGTTATATCAGTTGATAAACACCAATTTCCACTTTTAAAGAGGAGATGATGTATATTTTTAATGTAGGTTCAAACGTTGGTACCTTCCGTTAAAGTAAAACATAAACACAATGGTCACTGAAATAACTTGAAACTAAAAAAAAAAAGTAATTTTTAGTGTAAATTTACTGACAACTTAAGAGAATGAGACATTTTGCTTTTGAATTTTGGCTCAACAGAAAAGAAAACAAAGTAATTGGCCTTGCTAAAAATTATAGTTTCCCTAGAAAAGACTGAAAATAATGTGACTGTAGGGACATGTGAAACTAAGGTTTGTCCTGTAATTGCCATCACAGGTGTTTACAAACTTGTATACCATCACTCTACCTAATTTAATGGGTGAAAAGTAGTCAATGTGCTGTTTGGTATCATGGTGTGCACCAAATTAAACATGGAGCACAGAAACCTAAGGAGACAATTGTATCAGGAGATGAGAAACATGTTAACCCCTTCCCGACCCATGATGTAGTACAACTTCATGGGCCGGTATCCGGGGTTTAATGTGAGCTCTGGCGTGGAGCTCACATCATTTCCCCGACATTCCAGCTGATCTCATCAGCGGAGATGTCGGGCTTCCAGTACCGATCGAATCCGGGATCCGATTGGTGCTGTTAAGGGCCACTTTACACACACCAACTTCTGTTACCAACTTCTGAACAGATCTCTGGTTGCAGTGAAATCATGGACACATTGTTCCATTTGTACACAGCCACAAAATGTAACAATGTGTCCATGATTTCACTGCAACCAGAGATCTGTTCAGAAGTTGATCACAGAAGTTGGTGTGTGTAAAGCGGGCCCTTTGGATCCTGTTGTCGATTACTGACAGTGAGATCCAAAGCCGCGGCGGTGGGGGAACGCGCTGTTCTCCTCCTGCACCTGAGATCCCGCGATAATATCGCGAGATCTCCAGTGCTCACATGACAGGCCGGGGTCCTGGCTTGACCCTGGAAGCTGTCACGGAGCACTTCCTGTGAGCGGTTGGCAAGCACTACCAACCACTCACAGTACGCATTTGCGGCAGATCCCGATGTGCTACTCACTCCAAGTGTATAAAATGGAAAAACTTTATTTAAAAGTAACACAAAAATAACTCCAACGATCAGTGCATTACCACCCAAACACAATAGACAAGACAGAATAAAAAAATCAGAAAAATGCCTATTTGCACAGATAATCACTTATACCATAGGTGGGGGCTCCTACAGCTCTCCCTACCTAATAGCGGAGCTTTGCTTCACCCTAATTTATATTGGTGTTTCCGCTCCCCGGAGGCTTACCCTAATATCATTAGAGGATACCTCTAATGGTACCTTTACACGCCGCTACAGAAGGTTGGAAACAACCGGGTGTTTCACGTGCACGAGCACGTTCCAATGGTTGCAAACGGTACCCGATACCGCCTTTACACGCCGCTACAAAGTGCTCTACAGTAGGTTTAATCTATCTCTGGAGGCACCGCCGGGTGCCACAAGTTACCCTCTGTAGAGCACCTTACCTCATTTACACGCCGCTACAGAAGGTTAGAAACAACCGGGTGTCTCACGTGCACGAGCACGTTCCAACAGTTGCAAACGGTACCCGATACCGCCTTTACACGCCGCTACAAGGTGCTCTACAGAAGCTTTAATCTATCTCTGGAGGCACTGCCGGGTGCCACAAGTTACCTTCTGTAGAGCACCTTCCCTCATTTACACGCCGCTACAGAAGGTAATATGGGAGGACCTGGGGCAGCAGGGACAACACATAGGCGTGCCAGAATTGTGGATTACGAGACGCTCGTACGATGATTGGCCAGCCAGCGCAGGAAGGCTGGCAAATACATGATGCTATTGCAATTGTGTAGTGTGACTGGTCATCTCCTTAAACAAGCCGCCCTATGCAGCTACAACCAATTGTAACGCAGGAGCTTCCTCCAATGATCGCTGATGGGGCGCGGTATCCCGGAGGCTGTGTCACGCCCCAGGGAGTTCACTAGGTGGCGAAAAAACCTTCCTGTACCTCATTTAGACGCCGCTACCATCGGGTTGAAACCAACCTGTTTTTGAGCACTGCTCTGAAACAGGTGCCGCAAGTGACAGGTGGCAACAAGCTAGTTTACACGCCGCTACCTCGGGTTGATTTGACGGTGCAAGATACATTTGTCTCATAAACCCGGTTGTTTCCAACCTTCTGTAGCAGCGTGTAAAGGTACCATAAGTGGGGAAATCACGATAAACCTAATTTACAGTTCACCAATACGATCATATAAGATATTGTTACATGTTATATGATCATATTGGCGAAGTGTAAAATAGGTTCATCGTGATTTCCCCACTGCAAAGTACCGCTGTTAGGTAGGGAGAGCTGTAAGAGCCCCCACCTATGGGATAAGTGATCATCTGTGCAAATAGGCATTTTTTTTAATTTTTTTTTTTTATATTCTGCCTTGTTTATTGTATTTTGGTGGAATTGCACTTTTGTGTTACGTTTAAATAAAGTTTTTCCATTTTATACACTAATGGCCACTTTACACACACCAACTTATCTGTCCAACTTCTGACCAACTTACTGGTTGCAGTGAAATAATGCACATATTTGGTATCTCTGCGTTCAGAAACGCCCGATCTATCAAGATATAAAATCAATTAATGAGAGCCGTAAACCGCGTAACGAGAAAAAAAGGTCCAAACGCCAAAATTACAATTTTTAATCGCCGCAACATTGTATAAAATGCAATAACAGTGCAGCCACCCAAAAATGATATCGTTAGAAACGTCAGCTCAAGACGCAAATAATAAGCTGCCACACAGCCCCAGATCCCGAAAAATGAGGATGCTATGTGTCGCAGAACATGGCGCAAAAAGTGCAATTCTTTTTTTTTTCAAACTTCAGAATTTTTTTCCACCACTTAGGTAATAGTAAAAGTATACATGTTTGGTATCTACGAACCTGAGGCATCACAACGTCACGTCGGTTTTACCAGATAGAGAACATGGCGGTTAAAAAACCCCAAAAACAAATGTGTAATTGCACCTTTTTTGCAATTTCACTGCACTTGGAATTTCTTTCCCATTTCCTTGTACACTATTTGGTAAAATAAATGCATCTGAAATTACAACTCGTCCCACAAAAAACAAGCCGTCATATTATCTATATTGACAGAAAAATAAAAAAGTTATGGCTAGGGATGGGCGAATCCTGAAATACTCGGAATCGCTGGACTCTAACGAGTCCGGGTCCGAGACTCGGTACTCGTTGCGAGTCCAGCGAGTCCAAATAGTAACCTGTACTTTTGCAGTGTATCTATACAGATACACTACAAAAGTACCCTAAAAGTTAATCTAAGTTGTTAAAAACAATAAACATTCAAACTCACCTTCTGTGGGGCCTGTACCTTATGTTCTGGGACCGGTACCGAAGACCTCCGGACGTCAATAGACCTCAGATCACCGGGAGAAGATGGGCTGAAGGACCTGTGAGATTTCAGCCAATCAGCATGTGGCTAGCGGTCACATGGGTTTGTCACGTGGCCGCACTGCCAGCCAATGAGCGATCTGGCCAATCTGATTGGCTGGCAGTGTGGCCACGTGACAAACCCATGTGACCACTCTGCCGCATGCTGATTGGCTGAAATCTCACAGGTCCTTCAGCCCATCTTCTCCCGGTGATCTGAGGTCTTGTGATGTCCGGAGGTCTTCGGTGCCGGTCCCGGTACATAAGGTACAGGCCCCACAGAAGGTAAGTATGAATGTTTATTGTTTTTAACCCCTTAGATTAACTTTTAGGGTACTTTTGTAGTGTATCTGTATAGATACACTGCAAAAGTACAGGGACTCGCTACCCCCGAGAAATTCCTAAGGAAACTCGGCGAGTAGCGAGTCCCCCGAGTCCGCTACTATTCAGGCGAGTCCCGAATAGTAGCGAGTAGATTCGCCCATCCCTAGTTATGGCTCTTGGAAACAGGGGACAAAAAAAACAAAAATGAAAAACGAAACCGGGTCATGAAGGGGTTAAAGGTATAGACCATCTCCAAACAGCTTGATGTATCTGTTACTACAGTTGTATTTATTATTTATAAGAATAAGATTTATGGCATCGTAGCCAACCTCCCTGGACGTGGACGCAAAAGGAATATTAATGACAAATTGAAGGAACAGGTAACACGATCAGTAACCAAAGAGCCTGGAACAATTTCCAAACAGATTAGAGGTGAACTCCAAAGTCAAAGTACATTATTGTCAGATTGCACAATCTGTTGCTGTCTTGGCCAAAATGGACATTATGTTAGAGGACCAAGGAGGAAACCATTGTTTAAGGAAAATTGACGAGCTACAAAGCTTCTGTGAGAATGTCCCTTGGACAGATGAGACAAGACTAGAGCTATTTGATATCAAATCTGCTCTATGTTCACAGATGCAAAAGTGAAGCATTCAAAGAAGAGAACATTATACCTGCTGTGACACATGGAGGAGGCTCAATAATGTTCTAGGGCTGCTTTGCTGCATCTGGCACAGTATATTCTGAATTTGTCCAGGGTACAATAAAATCTCAAAACTTAGAGGTATTCTGGAGCCATATGTGCTGCCGAGTGTGAGAAAGCTTGGTCTCAGTAACAGGTCATGGGTCCTTCAACAGGATAATGACCCAAAACACAGCAAAAAACATCCAAGAATGGCTCAAAGTAAAGCATCAGTCTCGTCTGAAGTGGCTTCTATGAGCCCTGATCTAAGGGTACCGTCACACCTGGCCATATCAGCGGCTATTTTATAGGCGATGCAGGGGCGTGACCTATCGCTTCCGACATCGCCAGTGCGTCGCCTAATGTAAAGAGGCGACAACAACACCTTAAAGTGGTCGCCTGGTTTCTCAGCACAGTTCTGAAACCAGGCAAGCATTCTGGGGCAATGTGTACACATCGCCCCATGTAACATGCCGATCGGCGATGTTACAGGCAATGGGAGCCATAGGCTCCCATGTTACAGCATCGTTGCTGGGGTTTGTAGACAACTCAGCGGCGATGCCGCCTGTAACATCGGCTGTGCGTCACCGGAGGTATCGCCGCGTGTTAACACGCAACGTCGACGCTGCCGGGGTTGCAAAAACGTGCGCGATCCCGTGCGTTGCCGGTGATATCTCCGGCGACGTCTCCAGGTGTGACGGTACCCTAAATCCTATTGAACATCTGTGGAAGGAACTGAAACAGAACAATACCAACAATTTTGTTCTCATCTGAATTTATTGCCTGCAGGTAAAGAGAATAGGACAGTCACCATTCTTGTGAGATATCTATTAGATGGAGCGTTACCCATATCATGCATTTTGCTTGGGGGCTTCTAATGACAAGTTACGGTATATGTTTACAGATAGTAATTTGCTCTTGTATTCATGCTCTGACTTGTAGGATGCAGTAAAACCTCCAGAGGTAGCGGAGACATTGGCTGAAGTGCCTGAACATGTTCATAGGGGCTTCCTGAGGAAGTAGCTCTGGCCCCCTCCGCAGTTGATCAGTTGAGACTGGGTAAGTTTATAATATTGCTGTGATTTATTATTTTTCTTGTTAAAGTGATCCTGTCACCAGATTTGGGTGTTTTAAACTAAAAACGCCACCTTCAACAGCACCTAGGCTGCATTTTAAGAAGGTGGCTATTATGACCTGTCTCCCCCTGTACACCTAATAAATAAGTTTTAAAAATATCTTGTCCTGTATTATAATTACCTGTTTCTGGTCCGATGGGTTTGATTTCTCTTTGGTCTGCCGCGCCTCTCCTCGCCCTCCGTCGCGCCTCTCCTCGCTGCCCGCCGTGCCTCTCCTCGACGCCTGTCGCGCCTCTCCTTGACGCCCGTCGCGCCTCTTTTCGACGCTCATCACGCCTTTTTTCGACTCCAACACCTGCCACCTTATAGTCATACCAACGCCATTTGGCCTCCAACACCTGCCACCTTATTGCTTATAGTGTAGCCTGTAGACTCTATTCCACCTTTATTAGCACATATTATAACCTGCATCCACATTGGTTAGGTGGTTTTTCAACTTGACGCAGCATACACAGGCACAAACACAACCTGCTTTGCCAATCATTCTTATAATTTCAGTTAGGCTGTGGTCACAGTACCATTTTTCACATGCATTTTTGGAGACCTGCGTTTTCAAAAACGCATGTAAAAAACGCACCCATAGGCCCCCATGTTAAAAAACGCATGCCCTAATAGCCAAAAAGCATGTGTGACTGTCCCATGCGTTTTTGGAGCATATCCAAAAACGCATGCGTTTTTTAATAAGGGGCCTTATGGAAAACGCATGCAAAAACGCATGTACAATTAGTGCCATTCAAAAACGCATGCGTTTCCCATAGGAGCCCATGTTAAAAAAACGCATGCGTTTCCGGAAACGCATGCGTTTTTTTTAACATGGGCTCCTATGGGAAACGCATACGTTTTTGAATGGCACTAAAAGGTACTAATTGTACATGCGTTTTTGCATGCGTTTCCCATAGGAACCCATGTTATAAAAACGCATGCGTTTTCTACAAAAACGCATGCGTTTTTCAAAACGCTCAAAAAAATACTACAAGCACTATTTTTATGTGCAGATTCAAAAACGCAGCCAAAAACGCAGGGAGCCATCAGAGACCTTAAAAAACTCATGCTGACATGAAAAACGCATGTAAAAAAGCATGCGTTTTTAAAAGGCACTAAAAAAACTGTGACCACAGCCTTATACTCAAATATTTGATTGTCCCTCGGTCTAATCTAGCACGACTCCTGCGGGTCATTCAGCTGGGCCTCCTTGTGTCTAAACATCACCATTATTTGCTGGCTACCACCTGATATCATGGGGTCTAAGGTCTTATGATACCTACAGATACTGGGCAACTTGGACACCTTCTAACACCACTTGAGCGTTTTTACTGGTTTATTAACCCGTGTCCCTGTTACATGGTTGTTGACTTGACCAATCCTTACCATTGAGCTCCTTCATAGGTCACTCTGGTGCCCCATACTGGCCTGCACTAACTTTCCACAATTGGCACATTAACAGCCAATCACACTACGTGTACAAGCACCCTCGTGTATATAAATTGTTATTGATTTTTCTACCCCGTATACTTCCTATGGTCATCACATTACCGCCATCTTGATTGTCTATATTATCACTATTTACCATCTATGTCGGGCACTTTAGTTCCTTCCATGTTAATTATATCAATTGTGTTTTGCTGTCAATTGACCATGGGTGTGCCCCATGATTTTAAATGTTTTTATCCTCCATTGCATTGTACATGAATAAAGTTCTTTCCTTTTTACACTCTAATATTGATTCCTTGTCTTGGTGTTGCTCCCTTAATGTGCCACGTCTTCTCCCCCTTACTGTCCACACATGGCACGGTGAGCACTCTATTTACATTATATAGTGTGGTTCATCCATATAGCTTCCCCTTCTGTCTTTTCCTCAATGTCTTCGCGCCTCCTCTTCGTGCGTGTTTTGGGTGTATGAATCTCGCACCTGTACAGAGGCTTGTCCAGATTGCACAGGTGCACTGTGTGCTTGCACAGAGATCCCAGCTGTTCGCGCATGTGCTGAAGAGTTTTATGTTCTCCCACAGTAGGGCAGGGCGCAGGCGCGATCTGGAGAAGCCTCTGTGCAGGTGATTCGAATATCACTCAGAAGAGGCTGTAGGACAGCAAGAAGAGGTTTGACAGATCAAGCTGCAATTAAACCCATTGGACCGAAACAGGTCATTATAATACAGGGTGGGAAGTTTTAAAAACATATTTATTTGGTGTACAGGGGAGTCCAGGGCATAATAGCAGTTTGAAATGCAGCATGGATGCTGATGAAGGCTTAGTTAAATCACCAATCTGGCAGATCACTTAATGAGTTAATGCCTTTAACGTCCCAATCGTTCGATATTGTATACAATGGCACGGGCGCACTTTTGCAGATCAGATCGCTAGAGAGTCACACAGGAGATATCGGCATAACACTGCGATGTATCGCCCTGTACAGGACCAGGAACTTGACCATTTAACAGGGGAGAGATAGGAAAGTCTTCCATATCGTTTGGGCTGTCACACAGCATGATCTGCATCGTCCATCAATATGCAGTTGGAGCTGCCATCTTCCCGATAGTTTGCATCTTTGCATCAATTTCAATTTACACCACACAACTGACAATCTGCGCATACGCAGAACCATGTGACTTTTCATCGAAGTGGACCGATATCGAGTGTAAAGCGCCATTATTCTTTATCCATGGCTTCATAGTACCTGATGGATATAACAATCATATTAAATTGTATAGGTATTCCATTTTCTTATTTAAGGATTTCACATCAGTCATGATATGAAGGAATGCATTATTGTGAGTTCCCAAATCTCTGGGGATCTCTTGGTGATCCTGAGAACGGCTCCATAACTCCTGAGATGGTGCTTGGCAGAGCCTTGCTTGGATGGAGCAGAGGAGACCTTGTAGACCTCCGCTCCATTGATTGTCTACGGGAAATAGCAGACCGCTATTTGACTTTCTTCAGAACCATAGACCATGAAAGGAGTAGAGGTCAGGCATGTGCACTCTCACCATGTCGGACATATGATTGGTGCAACCTGCGTGGCCGCACAGGGGCCCAAGAGGTAAGGGGGCCCATTTCCACCTCCAAAGAAGGAGGTTTTGCATGTTAATGAGCTCTTGGGCTGTAAAGGGCCCATATTCTTATATATTCATATTCTTGCACAGGGGCCCTTTTCTGGCTGTGTCCGCCAGTGACCCTGACTCCATTCATGATGGATCTTTGATGAGTTGCGTTTTTGGGACGGCTGGGGGTCCCATGAGTCAGATCACCCCCGTGGTCAGCAAGTTATCCCATATCCTTATCAGTAGATAATAATTGCAGATTTTATGAAAGCCTCTTTGATGATCATTGGAAAAATAAGCTCTTAGGGCCCTCTTGAATCCTGAGAATAAAGGGGCATTAGCTCTGCTTTACTGCTACATCTTTTTCATAGTTTTTTCCTGCTCAGTGATGCACTTGTATGGTGCCCTGATACTGCTAGTGGCCCGTGTAGATTGGGATTGCAGCGGTACACTTGTACTGTGGTCCCTTCATTTTCCAGATCAATTGTATCAGGACACGGTGATTATTATACAGAATCTGTCTGAGTATTTGCTATGTCACTTAGACAACATAATGTAGGGCTGGACCTGATTCCAGCGATAATATACTTACTAGGGTGCTACGTGCAGTTTTGATCAAACCTTTTATCTGCTTAATGCGCGTGCTCGACTGCTGTGTTGATAGAACCACAAACCACTGATTGGCAGCTTTGTACTATCCATTTATTTGGACAGCATGCTACCAACAGTTGAGCAGGTTTATACTATCAATGGTTTGCACGTGACAACCTAGTCCGTGGTAGGATTCTGCTAGATAAAATTGGATTGTGTTAAACAACAGCAAGCTGCTGAGCAAGTGACACAACACTGGAATCTGGGTCTCTGCCTCTACATTATGCAGCCCTTATATTAATTAGCAAAAACCTGCTAACAGATTCCCTTTAATGACTATTCTTGCAATAGGCCACCCAGTGATGTGATAGGAAATTCCTTCCGCTCTCAAGAAAGACAAGGGTTGTTTTATGGCGTTAGAAACATTATGGTGTAGATGGCAACATGGAGAACCCCTTTAACAAGGTTTCATTGATTGGTCTCTCTCTTTCGTGGGAATAAGTTTATTTTCCCATTGACATCTACAATGTTTTTAGAATGGATCTGAAGGATTCCTGATTATGTATCTATCCTTAAAAATAACAAATAGCAAACTCACTAAAAATATGATGTGTGAGACCCTTTTAGGCTGTGTTCACATTTATATTTGAGACCATGTTGAAAATTCCATGAGATGTGACACTAGGAAGGAACAGTACTACATGTAACACTATCCGTCTTGTGAATTTGATAGACTTATAAGGCATAAGGGCCCCATTATAGATTGATGGACTTGTTGGGCACTGTGGTTAATATGGCCTCCTTGTGAAATGTTTGAACATGTCCTTATTTAATATTGGAGTCTGTCAGATTTTGGTATTTTTTTTTTCTAATTGAATCTTTATGGTGCCAACATTTCATACAGACATCATCACTGTCCCCATTGGGGGCTCACAATCTGAATCTCATTCCCTTGGTAACCACTGAGCCACCGTACAATGCTAACCACTGAGCCATCATATACAGTGCTAACCACTGAGCCACCATACAGTGCTAACCACTGAGCCACCACACAGATCTAACCACTGAGCCACCGTACAGTGCTAACCACTGAGCCACCATACACTGCTAACCACTGAGCCACCATACAGTGCTAACCACTGAGCCACCACAAGATCTAACCACTGAGCCACCGTACAGTGCTAACCACTGAGCCACCATACAGTGCTAACCACTGAGCCACCATATACAGTGCTAACCACTGAGCCACCATATACAGTGCTAACCACTGAGCCACCATACAGTGCTAACCACTGAGCCACCATATACAGTGCTAACCACTGAGCCACCATATACAGTGCTAACCACTGAGCCACCATACAGTGCTAACCAGTGAGCTACCATATACAGTGCTAACCACTGAGCCACCGTATACAGTGCTAACCACTGAGCCACCGTATACAGTGCTAACCACTGAGCCACCGTACAATGCTAACCACTGAGCGCCACACAGATCTAACCACTGAGCCACCACACAGATATAACCACTGCACCACCGCACAGATCTAACCACTGCGCCACTGCACTGTGCTAACCACCAAGTGCTTCACACTATGGTATATTTGCTTTGCAGAATACCAAAACCACTAAAAGAAAGGATAAAATGTTATTGACACTAGTTTTATAAGCTTTCATTTTTACCAGAGCCATGATAGATATGTTGTTTCGTTCTGATCCAATTATTTGTAAAAACCTGATAAACCCCCCAAGAAATTTTGAATAGTCCAAACGCTGATGACACTCCCCTTTACGTCTCTGGCCCACATTTTCCGCAGTTCCCAAAGTCCCCTGTTTGGAGTAACCTTCAACTCTTCCTTGTCCCTCAAACTGCACATCTATTATCACGCCACCTTCTGCTGCCTACAGCTCAAAATATATTTCAACAATCCTTCCTTTTCTCGACCCTGAATCTACAAAAATGCGTGTACATGCCCTCATCATCTCCCGCCTGAACTACTGCAGCATCATCCATTGTAGCCTCCATGCTAGTACACTCACAACTCTCCAGTCTGTCCTTTACTCTGCTGCCCGACTAATCCATCCCTCCCTCGCTACTCCTCTGCTTCTCCCCTCTGCAAATAGCTTCATTGGATTCCAATTGCACAAAGTATCCAATTCAAACTACTAATACTGTCCTACAAAGTCGTCTATAACTTGTCCCCTCCGTATAGCTGCAAACTAGTCTCCTGTTATACTCCAAAACGTAATCTCTATTCCTCCCAAAACCAAAACTCCTCTCATCCACACCTATCCGTTCGTCATCAAACTGCTTTGAAGACTTCTCCTGAGTATCCACCATCTCCTGGAATTTTGCACCCCAGCATGTCCGAATATCAACTATACACTTGGATTCTTGAAATGGAACTTGAAAACCCATCTGTTCAAGAAAAATGAGAGCCTGCAATGACCCCATTGCACCTCACCACCACCAGAGCTGCTGCAATCCCCCCGACCTACTGTCTCCTACCCATCATCCGGTAGAACGTAAACCCACAAGGTCAGGGCCCTCTTCCATCTGTACCAGGCTGTCATTGCTTGTTTGTTCACTATTAGTTATAATCTGTATTTTGTATGTAACCCCTGCATCATGGAATTAATGCTATATAAATAATAATAGATGATGTGAGACTGCATTCACAGATGTCAGAAGCATTGAGAGGTGGTGATCTTGCTGTGACATGCGTTATAACTCCACTCATGATGGATCCCACCAGTGGCTGAATACTTTGACTGCAATAGCATCTATCCTGGTTTCTGTTGCTTGAATCTCACAATAACAATTGTATACTGTGCCAAACATGGATAAGAATCTGAAAGCGTTGTCAAAACCTTTTAATCAGAGGTGTTGATGTAGAAGTACAATTACCAGGCTATTATTGGCAGGGTCCACAGAAAATCCTACCTGATTACACCTCTCAGGCTTTGTGCAGCCATCCTGGCGCCCCGTCTATAGACTTGTGGAACTCCCCAGACCTATAGATTTCAGAGACAGCAGAGTCTAATATTGAGAAAATGCCCTAGAGAGCTCTTGTGCCAAGAGCCGTGCCACATGTACCCTAGGCTGATGCTTCAACTTCACTAAATGGCAGAAAGATGATTTCAATCCTATATAGCATGGTGAAAAGTGAAGGGAGATGCACCCTGTTACTGCACATGATAACCCACAAAGTCTGTGGGAGCTACTGCTCCGCCACTCTGATGCCTCCCATATAATGCGGGATGGAGAATATGCTCCCACCCCAACTATAATACAAGAGAGCGGTTATATGGTACCATATCAGGTACCTTTAAAAGGTCCAGATAAACCATATCAGCTGTATTACCAACATTCAGATTTGCACTTACATCCTCATAGAAACAGCTAACTTTCATGAATTCATGTTGGTTGACCATTATTATATTCTCTGCAATATATTTTTGTTATTCATTTCATGAATCTACTATCTATCTATCTATCTATCTATCTATCTATCTATCTATCTATCTATCTATCTATCTATCTATCTATCCACACACAAATACACAAATAGAGCAGCACTTGACATTTGAACACAGTTCAGGGTGCATAAGCCTCAATGCTCCCTGCAATTGTAAAGTTGAAGCAAGTCCAGCAACTTTGGAAAGTTTTTCCAACTGAAACATTGGGCCAATAAAAGGTCGGTGAAAATGCATATTCCTGGAGTGCTGCCTTCATTATTTTTTGACATAAATATACTAGCTGTAGAGCCCGGCGTTGCCCGGGTATAACTAACCGTTCTTATAAGCTGAGTATATGTCTGTGTGTGTGTATGTATGTATGTCCACTATATGCATCAATCCTGCCCCCCATAGCTCTCCCCAACCCGCCTTGTCCACCCACGCTCCCCACCAAACCTAACCCTCACCTCCCGCACCCCCAACCACTTAGCCACCCTATAGTGCTAACCACTGAGCCTCTGTACACTGCCACCAGAGGTGTCTGTCGTCCCGTTGAGAGCATGTTTGGCTATACTATACATCTGTCTGATTTATTATAATTAATCATTCTTTGTTTAAAATGAGGCATTAATATTATTTATTTGTCAAGAATGGATGATGCTATGTAACCGTCCTCCAGCTGCTGGGGACTTTGTATTATGTACCATTGGGGTTGGGGATCCTGGGGTGGGGGGGCCTCTTGGTGCTCACTACTTCTGCCACCTTTTGTATGAACTATATAGTGGAACATACCAAAAAGAATGAAGAAAAGGAATATATAAAAAGAATAAAAATAATAAGTTATTAGGCATATATTATGTAGATGTATAAAAGGTTTCTTGGGCATCTTAGACATGGAATGAACATGAAATATCTGTAGATAATAGGATAATGAACACATCCCATAAAAGCAGGTGTATATTATGTTACCTGAGCTTTACAGGTGAGGAATGAACATGAAATATATGTAGATAATAGGGGAATGAACACATGTCCCATATAACCAGGTGTATATTATGTTACCTGAGCATTATAGGTGGGAATGAACAGGAAATATAAGTAGATAATAGGAGAATGAACATATATATCATATAACTAGGTGTATATTATGTTATCTGAGCTTTATAAGTGGGGAATGAACATGAAATATATGTAGATATGGTTATATGGGATAAGTGTTCATTTCCCTATTGTCTACATATATTTCATGTTCATTCCCCACCTATAAAGTACAGGTAACATAATATACACCTGGTTATATGGGATATGTGTTCATTCCCCTATTATCTACATATATTTCATGGTCATTCCCTGCCTATAAAGCTCAGGTAACATAATATACACCTGGTTATATGGGATATATGCTAATTCCCCTGTAATCTACAGATATTTCATGTCCATTCCACACCTATAAAGCTCAGGTAATATAGTATACACCTGGTTGTTTGGGATACGTGTTCATTCTCCTATTAAATACAGATATTTCATGTTCATCCCCCACCTATAAAGCTCAGGTAATATAATATACACCTGGTTATATGGGATATATGCTAATTCCCCTGTAATCTACATATATTTCATGTTCATTACACACCTATAAAGCTCAGGTAACATAATATACACCTGGTTATATGGGATACGTGTTCATTCTCCTATTATCTACAGATATTTCATGTTCATCCCCCACCTATAAAGCTCAGGTAATATTATATACACCTTGTTATTTGGTATATGTATTCATTCCCCTGTAATCTACAGATATCTTATATTCATTCCATGTGTAATATGCCCAATAAACCTTTTGTACATCTCCATAATCTTTCTCTAATGAGTTATGAAGTTGATTCTTTTTCTTCATTCTTTTTAGTATGTCCCCTTTCTAGTAAATGCTCATTACTTCTCACAATCACTGGGGACCTCTAGTGTTCAGACTTTGAAGCTGTTCTTGTAAAGCATTTGAGGACTATTACAGTTGTTTGTGGTCTTTCTGTCCTTTATTCTCACCACTTTAAAAAATGATGAAAGCAGAATAGAAATCTTCCATATGATCCCAGTTGTAAAAATAAAAATAAAATGCTCACAGCTGTGGGTCTGCTACATTTGCATGTTATTGCTACAAATCTCTGCTGTCCTGATCATTCGCTACAATACACAGGGTGGTTAGAATATCAGCCCAAAGTCTACAGAATATTCTCTAGGCCATATACCGGTATATACGGTAATTATAGCAAATGATCAGCTGGGATAAATGTTTCCATTTGCTGAGAGCAACCAGATCTTAACGAGAGGGAGGTGGGGTGGGGGTTATATATCAGAACGTTGGGGATCTGTAAAGAAAGAGATGAGATCGGGACCGATATGACGTAAATGTGACATCTATTATTGTTCTAGGTATTTGGGCAAGAAAACTGCTCCCAAGAGGCAAGAAATTTGGACCTTTTGCTGGAGAAAAGAAGAAGCGTTCTCAAGTGAAGAACAATGTCTACATGTGGGAGGTAGGGACGTCTGGTGACATGGTGGCGTTATTCTCCTGAATTTGTCAGGAATATATAGTGATTTATATATTTATATTTTGGGCTCTTTTAATAAGAAATTTTGTCTGACAGATGATATCGGATTTAAGTAGAAGTTATAGGGCCTCTCGTGAGATCATACCCTATGCTGTCCTACAGATTTCTGCACGGGAGTTATACAGTCATGGCACCTTTGAAAGTGTTCCAGGAAATGAAGTATAATTTCAAGAAAATGATTGCAATTACACTTCTTGTCGTACACATGTTTATTTCCTTTGTGTATATTAGAACAACACAAAAAAAATGAGAAAAAAAGACAAATTGGACATAATTTCACACAAAACCCCAAACGTGGGCCAGACAAAATTGTTGTCCTCGTCACCTTAATATTTGGATTTACAGTATTTTTCGCTTTATAAGACGCACCTGATTATAAGACGCACCCCCAAATTTGGTGAAGGAAAAGAGAAAAAAAATAAATTTTAATGTTAAATGGGGTCCATCTTATAATGCTAGTGTCCGTCTTGCAAATCATACGGTATATATGTCAATACTGGTATATATATCCCCCATGCAGGCACAGTAGCCCCCCATTGCAGGCACAGTAGCCCCCCTTGCAGGCACAGTAGCCCCCCATTGCAAACACAGTAGCCCCCTTTGCAAACACAGTAGCCCCCACTGCAGGCACTATAGCCCCCCACTGCAGGCACCATAGTCCCCCATTGCAGGCACAATAGCCCCTTTGCAGGCATTGTAGCCCCCATTGCAGCTCCAGCCCCCTTTTGGCCCCCACCTTTGTGGTGATACTCACCTAGCTTCACCGCTGCCTGCTGACTGCAATATCCCCACTATCTGTGCTGTGCCGGCATCCGGGTCCTGAGAGCGCCGCTCGGTGATGGTGTCACTCGCAGCGACGCTCACAGCACCCGGATGTCGGCAGAGCTCAGCTAGCGGGGATATCGCGGTCAGCAGGCAGCGGTAAAGCTAGGTGAGTATTACATCCATGGTATAGTCAGTGCTTTCCACGCAATGCAAGCGTAGAAATCACTGACTATACAGACAGGCTGCAGCTGCGGACCCGGCTCCTGTAATATGTGGTGCTCCCGCTGGTGATTGACAGCGGGATGCAGTGCATATTACAGGAGATAATGAGCGGCCCCACGTGACCAGAGCCTGCAGCTGGAGCCCACTCCTGGCCCCATCCAGCCCCCGGACACCGCTCCTGAGCCGCCTTTCCCCCCCTCCCAAAGCACAACTTTTACTTTCGCCTTGTAAGACGCATCCCCCACTTTCCCCCAAAAGTTAGGGGACTAAAAGTGCGTCTTACAAAGCAAAAAATACGGTACCTTTGGAATAAATAACTGCAATCAGTGGCTTCCTATAATCGTCCACAAGCTTCTTCTCACCTGAGATTTTGGCCACTTCTTTATAATCTGCTCCCGGTCTCTCATATGTGAGGGCATCTTCTCCCAACAGCAGTTTTAAGATCTCTCCACTGGTAATCAGTGGGATTTAAGGGCCCGTTTCACATTTCAATGATCCAACGATCCGATCAGCGATCCGACTTGGCCTGGATCGCTTGAACGTCGTTCAATGATCGCTAGTGAGGTGTCACACGTATAGATATCGTTAACGACGCAGCAACGATTCCGCGACAAGCAAACGATACTTGCGGTCTTTAGATCGCCTACGTCTTCACTTCTCAATAAGCGAGGTCATAAACGACATCGTTATCGAGGTGTCACACACACCCATGCTGCCTGTTGAACGGACGATCATCGTCTGGTTTTAGGTCCGGTTCAAAAACCTCCGATGAATGATCTGCCCAATTATCGTTGATCGGATGTACATGTCACACTGAACAACGTCATTACGATGTCATTTGGACAACTGAAGACCCGTGAGGTTTCAACGATATTGTTAACGATATCGTAATATGAAACATGCCCTTTAGATCCAGACTTGTTGCTGCCACTTCAGAACTCTTCAGCACTTGTTTCCATCTGTTCCTGTGTTTTTGTTAAGTATGGTTGGGGTCATTGCCTGCTGGAAGAGATTGGTGCGTATCCACCATCCAGACTATCTTGCATTGCAATTTTTCATTCACTTCTCTGTGTCATCCACATCCAGGGAGATTAGCTACAGTGCAACCTTCTTGATTATGCTGCTCATCATAAACAAAGTAACATTAAGATCTCTGGAAACAGACTTGTAACGTTTAGATTGTTGATATTTTCAACTAATTTGTTTCTCAAGTCCTTGGACAGTTCTCTTCTCTTTCTGTTCTCCATGCTTAGTGTGGGACACACAGACACACCATGCAAAGATTGAGTCAACGTCTCCCCTTTTTATATGGTTTCAGGTGTGATTTTCATATTGCCCACATCTGCTACTTGCCACAGGTGAGTGTGAACGAGTAGCACATGCAGGAAACAAAGTAGTTTACCCACAATTTTGTTTGGGCCGGGTTTGGGGTTTTGTGTGATGTTCAGTTTGCCTTTTTTCTCTGTTTTTCCAATACACACAATGGAAATAAACATGTATAACGAAATGTGTGTCATTACAATAAATTTCTGGGAGAAATATTTCATTTTCTAGAATAATTTTAGTGGTGCCAACACTTTCAGCCATGACTATATACATTTTTCCAATAATCCAGAATATTTGATACAATCTATTGTCTCACTGGTGTCAAATTAAAGTGGTTTTCCGGCCATAACTAAAGTCAGTAACTCTGAAATTAATAATTTAGTTTGACATTAAGTCCTGTGCTATATACCGGACATGATACCGAGTGTTGAGTATGAAGTGGGGCTTGGTTGTCCACCTATTTCAGTAGCTAAGTCAGCCCCCTCCAACTTCCCAATAGATGTATGGGTAGAGAAAGTTTGTAACTTTACCAATTCTAATTATTTTTTTAAATGTTGTTGGTTTGTATTAGTTTGTGTGTATAATATATATTTATAATAATAATATTATTGGGGGTAGTTGGGGCATGTTATGGTGTGGAGATTAGTAACCCACAAATTTTCCGGATGTTTTTCCTGTTATAGTCGTAACAGCAGGATAGGGGTGTACTTAGTTATTTTGAACTGTCTCCAAGCATGATTATGTATTGACACATCAGACATTGTGGCTTATTCACTGAATATACCATATCTGATGGGTGAGGTTCCAACCTTTAAAGGCCACTTCACCCGCTAGGATCTCGTTAATGATATCGTTGAAACATCACGGATTTGTGATCGTTCAAACGATATCGTTAGTGCGTCATTGCGTGTAAACGAACTATGTTGGAAGGATACATCGTTGGATCGTTCAGCAAAAGTTTGAGATCCGGTCCTCAAATCTATCGTTCATCGTCCAATTAACGTTCTGGGAAGCAGCAACATCGTTGAGTGTGACACCTTTTTGAACGATGTTGTTCATATTTCTTCTATTCCTGCCGCTTTTTAACATCGTTCAATCGTTCTTCTCCAAGTAGCTGGAGTGTTGCCAAATGTAAGTTCCTTAACGATATCCTTGCGTGTGACAATGCACTAACGATGTCAGAAGGATCGCGGTCGCTAGCTAACGATCTCGTTCACCTATGTCCTAGTGTGTGACGGTACCTTTAGACCCCATTTGGGAGATTCAAACCCACTATGTACGTCCTGGTGCCTTACTTGCTACAGTAACGTAAATCTGGTCTCCAAATAATTGTCCTACACTATCATAGTAGTGCTGGACTTACACGCATGGGCATCCTTTATTAAAGTGATGGTCACATGAGAAGAAGTCCATGCAGAACTCCTTACTCCCATGGAACTAGGGATGTGATAACATATAACATATGAGATACATTACTGCCATGCTCCGATCCCCAAGAGAAAGTATGATCTGCTTCTTTTCAGACAACACTTATAGGGTACCTTTACACGCGGCTACATTTCTAGGGTGGCTACAGGTAACTTACTGGTTGCAGTGAAATCATGGAGAGATTATTCCATTTGTACACAGCAACAAGATAGAACCTTGTCTCCATGATTTCACTGCAACCAGTAAGTTACCTGTAGCCACCCTAGAAATGTAGCCGCGTGTAAAGGTACCCATAGGGATTGTCCGGTGAAAATAAAATGATCAGCAATGGATAATTTGTGTTCACTGGACAATGTCTAAGGTTCTTACCAAAGCAGTGACCACTGGGGGAGCTCATTGCAGCTGAAATTATACAGGTATGACAGAAATGGGAACCATAAGTATCAGCATGTACAGAGGTGTAACTAGGGGGTCAGCTCAGGGGGGCAAAAGATCTGAGTGGACGACCTCCTATTAATAACCCAGATTACAACCTCGATTGCACACCTTCATATATAGGTATAGGTGAACCTAAGCAGATGACTGCGCCATTACTTAAAATAAATCTCTTTACAAATATCAACACTGATATAATTTGCGAGACCATTTACATTTTCTTGTTAGAGTAGCAGTTAGGATGTTCTGAATAGGATCCGCTTTTTCTGACCAGTAATGGTGGGAGGAGCCTCTACCTCAGGCCTCTCACACATAGCAATGGTGGGAGGAGCCTCTACCTCAGGCCTCTCACACATAGCAATGGTGGGAGGAGCCTCTACCTCAGGTCTCTCACTCATAGCAATGGTGGGAGAAGCCTCTACCTCAGGCCTCTCACATAGCAATGGTGGGAGGAGCCTCTACCTCAGGTCTCTCACACATAGCAATGGTGGGAGGAGCCTCTACCTCAGGTCTCTCACTCATAGCAATGGTGGGAGAAGCCTCTACCTCAGGCCTCTCACATAGCAATGGTGGGAGGAGCCTCTACCTCAGGTCTCTCACACATAGTAATGGTGGGAGGAGCCTCTACCTCAGGCCTCACACATAGCAATGGTGGGAGGAGCCTCTAACTCAGGCTTCTCACACATAGCAATGGTGGGAGGAGCCTCTACCTCAGGCCTCTCACACATAGTAATGGTGGGCGGAGCCTCTACCTCAGGCCTCTCACACATAGCAATGGTAGGAGGAGCCTCTACCTCAGGCCTCTCACACATAGCAATGGTGGGAGGAGCCTCTACCTCAGGCCTCACACATAGCAATGGTGGGAGGAGCCTCTAACTCAGGCCTATTATACATAGCAATGGTGGGAGGAGCCTCTACCTCTGGCCTCACACATAGCAATGGTGGGAGGAGCCTCTACCTCTGGCCTCTCACACATAGCAATGGTGGGAGGAGCCTCTACCTCAGGCCTCTCACACATAGCAATGGTGGGAGGAGCCTCTACCTCAGGCCTCTCACACATAGCAATGGTGGGAGGAGCCTCTACCTCAGACCTCTCACACATAGTAATGGTGGGAGGAGCCTCTACCTCAGGCCTCTCACACATAGCAATGGTGGGAGGAGCCTCTACCTCAGGTCTCACACATAGTAATGGTGGGAGGAGCCTCTACCTCAGGCCTCTCACACATAGCAATGGTGGGAGGAGCCTCTACCTCAGGCCTCACACATAGTAATGGTGGGAGGAGCCTCTACCTCAGACCTCACACATAGCAATGGTGGGAGGAGCCTCTACCTCTGGCCTCTCACACATAGTAACAGTGGGAGGAGCCTCTACCTCAGGCCTCTCACACATAGCAATGGTGGGAGGAGCCTCTACCTCAGGCCTCACACATAGCAATGGTGGGAGGAGCCTCTACCTCAGGCCTCTCACACATAGCAATGGTGGGAGGAGCCTCTACCTCAGGTCTCTCACACATAGTAATGGTGGGAGGAGCCTCTACCTCAGGCTTCTCACACATAGTAATGGTGGGAGGAGCCTCTACCTCAGGCCTCTCACACATAGCAATGGTGGGAGGAGCCTCTACCTCAGGCCTCACACATAGTAATGGTGGGAAGAGCTTCTACCTCAGGCCTCACACATAGTAATGGTGGGAGGAGCCTCTACCTCAGGCCTCTCACACATAGCAATGGTGGGAGGAGCCTCTACCTCAGGCCTCACACATAGTAACGGTGGGAGGAGCCTCTACCTCAGGCCTCACACACATAGTAACAGTGGGAGAAGCCTCTACCTCAGGCCTCACACACATAGCAATGGTGGGAGGTGCCTCTACCTCAGGCCTCTCACACATAGCAATGGTGGGAGGAGCCTCTACCTCAGGCCTCTCACACATAGCAATGGTGGGAGGAGCCTCTACCTCAGGTCTCACACATAGTAATGGTGGGAGGAGCCTCTACCTCAGACCTCTCACACATAGCAATGGTGGGAGGAGCCTCTACCTCAGGCCTCTCACACATAGTAATGGTGGGAAGAGCTTCTACCTCAGGCCTCACACATAGTAATGGTGGGAGGAGCCACTACCTCAGGCCTCACACACATAGCAATGGTGGGAGGAGCCTCTACCTCAGGCCTCTCACACATAGCAATGGTGGGAGGAGCCTCTACCTCAGGCCTCTCACACATAGTAATGGTGGGAGGAGCCTCTACCTCAGGTCTCACACATAGTAATGGTGGGAGGAGCCTCTACCTCAGGCCTCTCACACATAGCAATGGTGGGAGGAGCCTCTACCTCAGGCCTCACACATAGTAATGGTGGGAGGAGCCTCTACCTCAGGCCTCACACACATAGTAACAGTGGGAGAAGCCTCAACCTCAGGCCTCACACACATAGCAATGGTGGGAGGAGCCTCTACCTCAGGCCTCTCACACATAGCAACGGTGGGAGGAGCCTCTACCTCAGGTCTCACACATAGTAATGGTGGGAGGAGCCTCTACCTCAGACCTCTCACACATAGCAATGGTGGGAGGAGCCTCTACCTCAGGCCTCACACATAGTAATGGTGGGAGGAGCCTCTACCTCAGGCCTCACACACATAGTAACAGTGGGAGAAGCCTCAACCTCAGGCCTCTCACACATAGTAATGGTGGGAGGAGCCTCTACCTCAGGCCTCTCACACATAGTAACAGTGGGAGAAGCCTCAACCTCAGGTCTCTCACACATAGTAATGGTGGGAGCAGCCTCTACCTCAGGCCTCTCTCACACTTCCTGTAAACTGGTGTTTTTAGTCAGGAGAGAGGGAGGAAGCACCTCTGCTTCCAGAATCTCTACCCCAGTCCATGCTGAGAGGACATCATTCTCTCCATTAAATTGCAGTGCTCTCTGACACAACAGTCTATCACTAACTACACATAATACATGATCAATGTATTGTTAGTGTTGTTAGTGTATTCTTAGTGATAGACTCTGTTGTGCCAGACAGTATTGCATGACAGGTAATTTTTGGGACTAATTTATAGTGAGAAGGACTAGTGCAAAGAGACAGAGACAGTTTCTTGTGAAAAGATCAGATAGGGCCCAGTGTGTGATAGACGCAGAGCTAAGGTCTGGCTAGTAGCAGTGCTGTATGATGTGGGTATCCCTGTAGTGAGAGGATATCAAGATTGAGGCAGAGGATAGCATGATCCTGAGTTACAGAAGACAACAGAGTAACTGATGGCAGTACAGAGTACCGAGGGGAGACAAGTCTTGGGGCAGGATACCTGGCAATGCCGCTTCGGAGTTCACAACTCTGAAAAGGTAACGGGACAGGACCATACGGAAACCTGAGACGACGTGACTGCTCCGGATGGGAGTTCTTTAAGAGTCAGGAAACTAAAAGCTAAGTCCTGCCATATTGGCAGATTAGACAAAAGTGGAAAAGATGACTTTCATTGACTGCACCATGGTGCTAAGATGGGTGGTGGTGACACAAGGGATGTTATTGGAGGCAGGAAGAAGTGAGGTGAAAGATGTGGAGATATTTTGTGTAACAGAGACACGTAGAAGTTGTGTACCCGCTGTCTGCTGTACAGTATACTGTATAGCTGCCATGAAGTGGTTGTGCAGTAAAATAATGTTTTTAAAGAACTCTTAGTCTCCCTAAATGACTTCGTTAACATCTGGTCTTGGCCAGCAAAGCCATTATGCAGCCTGCAAAGGTGTATGTCCTCTCTAGCAGAAGTTCACACACCCAGCCATGGCCCTCTCTTTCATGTAGTGTGCTCGGGCACAACAGACAACTACCTCGCCCACATCTACTGCCCCGCACCACTGTACAGCTACAATACTGAACACGCAGTAAACTCCCTACAGTGGGTGAGCTCCATGAGTAGTGATAAAAATGCGGGTATCAGCTAAGGACCTTCACTGCCTAGTACAACAGTCTTGTGGTCCATCTCTTTTGTAGGTTCTCCACTGATAGATGTTGTAGCTCCTAGTTGCGTTGGCCCAGCTTGTCCTGACCCAACTGCTGTTTTTTTGTGATCACCTTGATTGAACCTTCCGCTAGTTGTTGTGTGATGATATTCAGTGTTTGTATTGGGAATCGCTGTAAGGTTCAGAGCTTGCTCACTACTAATATGGGGTACGTTGTATGTAAAGGACAGAAAAGTCATTGATATTGCGTTTCATATCCCAAATCAAATCCTAACCACTAACGGCATTTGATGTTTGCTTCACACCAGGGTTTCACAGCGTGAATACTTATTCACGAGACAAGGTCATAATAATGTCTCACAGACGACTTCTTCCCTTTACATCACAAATGGAGCTGGAACGTTTGATATAAATGAAGCGTATGAAACCCAGAAAGCTTTGTAATAGTCTCCTGCAAAGACAAAGTTCTCGCCGTGCCGACTCCGTAATTGGAAAATGTCCTTGTGCCGTAGCTACCTTCAACATCAAACGGTATAAAAGTGCCCGTCTTACATTCAGTATACTCGTACTGTACAGCAAATGCCAATATAAATGAACTCCTCCAGAAAATGGATCAAGGATCAATCTTTACTGAGTATAGGTAAGAATGAAAATAACAAAATAAACATAGGTTACTACAGAGAAAAAAACAGGAAATGAGGAAAGATAAGTGTGTGATACTTGCCACCAGACTCCTTGACGCACGTTTTGCGAGAATGACTTTCTCCAAAAAGGGGTATACAGTAAGAGTACCATCACACCTGGACACATCGCCGGAGATATCACTAGCGACGCACGGGAGCGCGCACGTTTTGGCGCCCCGCCAGCGTCGCTGTGCGTGTTTACACGCGCGATACCTCCGTTGACGCACCGGCGATGTTACAGGCGACATCGCCGCTGGGGTGTCTACAAACCCCAGCGGTGATGCTGTAACATGGGAGCCAATGGCTCCCATCGCCTGTAACATCGCCGATCGGCATGTTACATGGGTGATGTGTACACATCGCCCCACAGAGGTCGCCTGGTTTCAGAGCAGTGCACTGAAATCAGGCGACCACTCTAAGGCGATATTTCGCCTCATTATCGCTGCGTTACAATAGGCGGTGCTGTCGCCGGCGATAGGCCTCGCCCCTGCGTCGCCTGTGAAATCGCCGGCGATGTGTCCAGGTGTCACGGTACCCTAAGTTCCTGTATCAGGAAACTACAAATGTACATGGACACCCTCATCTTTTGTATTGAAGCATCTAATGAGCGTGTGCAAAGGTCACTGTGCAGGGAGGGAGAGCAGGGTCAGCATTGACATCACATTTTTTGATTGGTGTGTTGAAGTGATACCTGCCATTGTAATTCTGCCACTGATCATAAGGAGCCTGCTGTAAACGTTTGTCAGAAATAACACATCTAAAATAGTCCTAGTGGCCAGTGTGAAAATTCCAAGGTTACTAATTAACGCCTTCAGGACATCTGCTGTATAGGTACCTTGTAAGTCGGAAGCAGGTGTGTGGAGCATGCTCACGGGATAAACTCGCCCCATATTCGGCAGGTAATGGCTGTGTATTCCAGGCAAGATCTGCCTCTAAAAAAAAATGAGCTCCACTATCAATTATTAACCTGCTAAATCCCGCTGTCAAACTCTGACAGTGGCATTTAACAGTACAGGCATGGGGTCACACCATTCTAAGCGCTCATCAGTGCAAACTGTGACGTAATCGCGGGACCACCAGTGGGTTGAAATGACAGCAGGGACTCTGCTGAAAACCTCCATACTTGTCATATAGATATAGAATATATATATATCTATATCTATATGTGGTCGAACTACAAAGGAGACTTTGATTTCCACTTTGTGCAGCAATGTTGTGACAGTGATGTATATAGCACAAATGATCAGACAATTAATGGTTATGGTCCCCTAAAGAGCCTATTAAATAAACCCTGCAAAGTAATGTGAATGTTTTTTAAAAAAACATTAAAAGTTCAAATTACCCCCTTTTGCACGATTAAAAATAAAAATGAATAAATAAAAATAATACACCTTATGTGGTATCACTTTGTTCAAAAAAGTTAGATCTATTATAATATAAAAAATTTAACTTTTAGACCAATCTGTAAATACTGTAATCAATAAAATAAAGACAAAATAATTTTTTTTTGTCACTGCAATACTGCAAAAAAAATGCTGTAACAAGCAATCAAACCGTCCTATCTATCCCAATATGTTATCAATAAAAATGTTGTCTTGCCCTGCAAAAAATGTGCCATCACCCAGCTCCATTGACCGAAACATGAAAACAGGTCTTCACAAATGGTGACACAAACTCCACCCTCCAGTTTTTTGTGTTTGCAAATGTCTGTTTTTTTAATCACTAAAATAATAAATAAGAAAACACTGGACTTGTTTGGTATCGCTGTAATCGTACTGATAAGGAGAATCCGATGTCAACTTGTTCTGCAAAAAAAAAAAAAACCCTCACATGCCTGTAGACAGAAAAATAAACAAGTTATGGCTTTGGGAAGAAGGGGATGAGAAACCAAAATGCAAAAATGGAAATTGACCCTGTCGTGAAGGATAATTTGACTGTAATATAAAAAAAACACGAAAACCTGATTTTAGACAATGGTGAAATCTTCCCTTTAAGAGTCCCTATCGCCTCCCTAACTCTACTGAAATATTAAATAAAAAACACACTACCCCTAGCCTAGAAAGTGATTGAAAAAATTTAAAGTGTTCTTCTGTGCATGCTGGGATTCTCAATCTAAAAATTCATTATTTTTTTTCTAATTACTGGCCAAGAGAACCAAAACTGGAGACCCACCTCACTAAAAACGCTATTTAGCTGCACATATTGGCCTAATCTGCAGGTAAATAACTGTTAAAATGCTATGTAGTCAGCTGACCATGAAGTTCAAAGAGAAAATTAAACCTTGATCATGATATAATCTCCATATAAGGAGTCTCTTCAGAGACACTGGGGTGGTGAAGGGGAGATATTGTCACGGCTCCATATATTGGGAGCGCGGCTGTAATCTCGCCCTGTCACTTTGAATGACATTCTGCCTGAGCCATCACTCAACGTGCCAGGGAGTGACTATGCTCATTAGATCTTAGTTCTTGGTGGACGATTGTTCTGTGTAAACAGGACTCGCTCTGCCAATAACAATGACCGCTTCTGTGCCCTGAGCGATTTGTTACAATCTATAGCGGATCATCCTGTATACTTCTGAACAGTGGTCGGCCTGTGTGAAAATATTTTAAACAATCGGCGGGTCAATTGGTGCCACCGGTCTTCAGGTGTCAAAGGATTCTTACTAGCTGCATGCATTCAACTGAACACTAGATGAGTCATCCAAATTTGCCGATTTCAGTGTTACCAGCCAACCGTCTGATGTCTATAGGGGCCTCCTGACTCTTCCCCAGCAGATGTTATGGAATATAAGGATCAGTGGGATTTTCAATGCCTGATTTTTTTTTTTCTTTTTAGGGGGCCGTCACACGGAACGATATCTTGCCCGATATCGTTTAAGCGATCTCCTTTTTGATCGCTTAAGCGATATCGGGCAAGATATCGTTGCATGTAATCAAGCGATTTACGATGGTAAATCGCTTGATCGTGACATCGCTGATCTGAGGTTCGGTTCTCAGATCTAGCGATGAACGATGCAACGATCTGCATCATCGTGGTGTATGACACCACGATGATCCATCTCCCAGCGACCGCGCCTATGCTGGGAGATGGTAACTATGGTACACGTCGGGTAACTAAGCGACGCGCGGCTCTAGTAACCCGATGTGTACCATAGTAACGAGCGAGATCGCGGCTCCACATCGCTGGTGAGTCTGTCTGTGTGACATCTCACCAGCGATGTGAGCGATATTGTAAGCGATTGCGCGTGCACGTGATCGCTTACAATATCGCTAAAGATATCTCACCGTGTGACGGCCGCCTTAGGTGGGATAAGTTGTTGCCAGAGCTGTCTGGCAGCAGTTTTGCTCTCCCATTGGAAAAACATGAACTGTCTACCAAGCTGAGTGTTCATGTGTATGGGGAAGTGGGAAGGGATAGCGTCTCGTGTGTGGTCAGCTTGAGGCTAGTTGACCGGTTGGTGCATCTGTTGTCCTTTAACTTATGTGGCAAAAAGCAAATTGCCCTCCTTTTTATTTTTACCAGGACCAAACTATTTCTTTATCTGATATGTTTGACGAGACTAAGGGTCCCCAACCTGTCACTTGGGAGCCACATTTGACTCGCAAACTCTTGATGTGTGGCTTGGTGCTGTCATCCAGCTTGGTGCATTAGTACTTGGTCTAGCAAACAGCTATGAAGAGCAGGTCTCCAGATGGTGACTTTTGTGAGTAGCCTAACACAGAAGACCAGCTCTGAATAGGCGTACTGCCTCAATGTGATTTCTGTGAAAAAGTTCTGGCTGTCAATGTACCGTTAATGGAGGTTCTGGATGTCGTTCCTGGATGTGGCTAGCGTCCCTCAGAACTCGATGTGGCTCGTGACTCATTCAAAGCTGAATGTAGCTCTCAATGTCAGAAAGGTTGGGGACCTCTGGACTGGACCTTTGCATCAGTAAATGGGTTACATTTTTAATTTTTTATGATTGATCAGCGTCATCAGATTTCACTTTTTCTAGACATACCCTAGTACCAGACCTGCCCCCCAAAAGAGGCCTTTGGCCATTTACTCTATAGATATCCTCCATATGGCGCACAGTAGCCTTTGATTCCTCTCTCTGTGATGGATGCTATGATACAATTGTAACCTCCTTACACCATTTTTGACATTCTAACTTGTATATATGCAAATATTCAACATAATGGTTTCTATATGGTCTATATCCAATAAGCCTAAAAGGATTGTCCAGGATTGGATAGAAGTTTACATTTTTTTTTAGAAATTGTACCACATCGGACCATGGGTTGTGTTTTTTGGTATTTCCAAATGAGATCCTGGAGATTCACTTTTAAGAAAATAACTTACGGTATCTATTTTTTACTAATCCCGGACAACCCTATAAGAGTATCTAATATTGCTTTCCAGCCTAAGGTTCCTGTCCTCAACTTGGTGTAGTCACAAGTTAATGTTCATCATTGAAAGCTTTCATCTCTGATTTATATTTTCATGCGTTTTTCCTGAAGACCGTGCACCATCTAGTTGCTCTTCTTTCTTCTTCTAGTTTGTTAATACCACTCTGGAGATGTGGTCTACAGAAATGAATGCATTACTCCAGATGTGGCCTAACTAAAGCTCTTTTAAGGTGGATCCTTACCTTTCTCTACCCGCTGGTAATATCCATGCCTGTGTAACCCAGTGACGCTGCCTTCACTCATTGCCTGGCTACATTGCTTGCTTATGTTTAGTCTTTTGTAGTTACATTTTTTTTATTGGTTGTGATTTCTTTCCTAAGGGTGGCTTCACATTGGCGTTCCCCTCCGCAGGGTTCTGCGGAGGGGAATCGCCATGTGTGCGCAGCGGCCGTCAGCTCCTATCTTTATAATGGGAGCGCACGGTGCTGCGCTTGACTGCGCATGACCGTGCGTACCCATTCACTCCCATACGTGATCTGTGCGCAGGCGGATGCCTGCGCACAAATCACACAGTCTCGTCCGCGCCAGGGACGCGACATGTTGCATTCCTGGTGCGGACGAGAGTGTGTGATCTGTGCGCAGGCATCCGCCTGCGCACAGATCACATATGGGTGCGCACGGTCATGCGCTGTCGAGCGCAGCACCGTGCGCTCCCATTATAAAGATAGGAGCTGGCGGCCGCTGCGGTCACATTGCGGATCCCCTACGCAGAAAAATGCATCTCCTTGCTGAATTGTTGATTGGAGCCAGCAGAATCAGAGAGGCGTCTAATTCTCCGTCTCTCACATGTACATGGGAAAAAGTGCCTCTTTCCCAGGATTGTTGAGGGTCGTGGTCAAAAAAATCGTCAGATAACCAACTTATGTGTGGCCCCAATTACTATTAGTCTTTAGGCCAGCTATCATGGGCGTACCCAGCGTTGGGCAGGGGGGGGCAGATGCCCCCCCCTTGAAGCCTGACGGGTTCCAGGGCTCCATTCTCCCTCCTCGCAGGGGCGCACCTGTCATGCGGTGGCAACCAGCTGTCGGCATTGGCAGAGGTTACCTACTGCTAGTGAGGGTTCCCCACAGACGCCGCTCCTGCTCCTGTAGTGTAATACCGGCCGCCGCTGTATGCTGCGCTTCAGATCAGGACGTCGGGGGAGCGATGATGTCATCACTGAGCGCTGGCGCTGCCCGGGTCCTGCAGAGCGGCAGACACGCTGGGGAGACTGGAGTTGTGAGCAGAGAACACCGAGGACTGAGGAAAGGGTTGAGTATTTTCTTTTTTTAATCAATGTGACAACTGATGGGAGATAATATGTATGGGTATGTAATGGGTATGCATTATATGTGATGAAGGTACTATGGGGGTGCATTATATGTGATGAAGGTACTATAGGGGTGCATTATATGTGATGAAGGTACTATGGGGGTGCATTATATGTGATGAAGGTACTATAGGGGTGCATTATATGTGATGAAAGTACTATAGGGGTGCATTATATGTGATGAAAGTACTATGGGGGTGCATTATATGTGATGAAAGTACTATAGGGGTGCATTATATGTGATGAAGGTACTATAGGGGTGCATTATATGTGATGAAAGTACTAGGGGGGTGCATTATATGTGATGAAAGTACTAGGGGGGTGCATTATATGTGATGAAGGTACTATGGGGGTGCATTATATGTGATGAAGGTACTATAGGGGTGCATTATATGTGATGAAAGTACTATGGGGTGCATTATATGTGATGAAAGTACTAGGGGGGTGCATTATATGTGATGAAGGTACTATGGGGGTGCATTATATGTGATGAAGGTACTATAGGGGTGCATTATATGTGATGAAAGTACTATGGGGGTGCATTATATGTGATGAAAGTACTATAGGGGTGCATTATATGTGATGAAGGTACTATAGGGGTGCATTATATGTGATGAAAGTACTAGGGGGGTGCATTATATGTGATGAAAGTACTAGGGGGGTGCATTATATGTGATGAAGGTACTATGGGGGTGCATTATATGTGATGAAGGTACTATGGGGGTGCATTATATGTGATGAAGGTACTAGGGGGGTGCATTATATGTGATGAAGGTACTAGGGGGGTGCATTATATGTGATGAAGGTACTATGGGGGTGCATTATATGTGATGAAAGTACTAGGGGGGTGCATTATATGTGATGAAGGTACTATGGGTATGCATTATATGTGATGAAGGTACTATGGGGGTGCATTATATGTGATGAAGGTACTATGGGTATGCATTATATGTGATGAAGGTTCTATGGGGGTGCATTATATGTGATGAAAGTACTAGGGGGGTTCATTATATGTGATGAAGGTACTATGGGTATGCATTATATGTGATGAAGGTACTATGGGGGTGCATTATATGTGATGAAGGTACTATGGGTATGCATTATATGTGATGAAGGTTCTATGGGGGTGCATTATATGTGATGAAGGTACTATGGGTATGCATTATATGTGATGAAGGTTCTATGGGGGTGCATTATATGTGATGAAGGTACTATGGGGGTGCATTATATGTGATGAAGGTACTATGGGGGTGCATTATATGTGATGAAGGTACTATGGAGGTGCATTATATGTGATGAAGGTACTATGGGTATATATGTGATGAAGGTACTATGGGGGTGCATTATATGTGATGAAGGTACTATGGGGGTGCATTATATGTGATGAAGGTACTATGGAGGTGCATTATATGTGATGAAGGTACTATGGGTATATATGTGATGAAGGTACTATGGGGGTGCATTATATGTGATGAAGGTACTATGGAGGTGCATTATATGTGATGAAGGTACTATGGGTATAGTATATATGTGATGAAAGTACTATGGGGGTCCATTGCATGTGATGAAGGTACTATGGGGATGCATTATATGTGATGGAGTCCTATGGGAATATATTATATGTGATGGAATCCTATGGGGGTGCATTATATGTGATAGAGTACTATGGGGGTGCATTATATGTGATGGAGTCTTATGATGGTGCATTATATGTGATGGAGTCCTATGGGGGGGTGCATTATATGTGATGATGGAGTACTATGGAGCTGCATTATATGTGATGATGGAGTACTATGGGGATGTATTATATGTGATGGAATCCTATGAGGGTGCATTATATGTGATAGAGTTCCATGGGGGTTCATTATATGTGATGAAGTACTGTGGGGGTGCATTATATGTGATAGAGTACTATGGGGGTGCATTATATGTGATGGAGTCTTATGATGGTGCATTATATGTGATGGAGTCCTTTGAGGGTGCAAGATATGTGATGGAGTCCTATGACAGTGCATTATATGTGATGGAGTGCTATAAGGGTGCATTATATGTGATGGAGTCCTATGACAGTGCATTATATGTGATGGAGTCCTATGACAGTGCATTATATGTGATGGAGTGCTATAAGGGTGCATTATATGTGATGGAGTCCTATGGATAATGGGGATGCATTACGGTATATTTGATGGAGTCCCATGGGAGTGCATTATACTGTATGGAGTACTATGGGGGTGCGGTTGAACACGTGATCAGCCCCCACAATGCACCGGGCCGGATATGACGTTCTGGCGGGCGCATCATGGCTTGCCCCCCCTAGTTTTGATCCTGGGTACGCCCATGCCAGCTATATCTTCTGTCCTAAAGAAGTTCAGCTAATGGACTCACAATTGCACAGTCTCTCATATATAATCAGGAGAAGGAAGAGTCCTGAATGACACTGCAAGGGGTCCCGAGGTGTGATGACTATTGGCTTCATCATTGGCATTTCAAGGTCTGTTAAGTTGAATATCTCTTTTAGAAAATTTTCACGGTTAAAGGGGTACTCCGGGGAGCTAAAATATTCTTCCACAGTCTATAGAACCCGAAGAAAAAATGAGTTTTAATTATGGTTCAAAAAAGTGTGACTAAAACCAACTAGTAGGAAAATCACCTAACCAGACTCAAATTATTTCATGCAAAATGTGAGGGATTTATTGTCAGACTCAAAACGTGATTATGAAAGCGTCGGTGAGACAAAAGACACTATATAACAAATCTTAAATTGAACAAGTCAAAGAAAGGGGAGGCAGAAAGAATGACCCTCAGGGGAGAGGAGGACAATTGAACAGCAAAGCAAATAAATCAGAAAAGAGTACTAGCAATTCGGTTCTAACATATTGAAAAGTAGTCTAGGGGGCAAATGTTATTTTATGGTAATTGGCAGTCAAAAATTGCACCTCCAGCACTACCCAACCATAAGCAGGCTCTTAATCAAAACTGACTAGCAATGAGCACTCACCCATAACTTAATACTTGATAGTCCACCAGGCTCCAAGGGTCACCCCTACATGTTTCGTGCCATAATAGCACCCCCTGATGAAGTGCTATTATGGCACAAAACATGTAGGGGTGACCCTTGGAGTCTGGTAAAAAGAACCTGTCACCCCCTTTGGACATTTTAAACTCTGCCCACCAGCATTAATATAATGTAAATGGGGTTCCTGTAACCCCTCTATGTGCCCAAGCGTCTCCCTCATACCAGAGAAATCAGCTATTCTTCTCTGTCACCATGCATCCTATTAGGTCCGGGAGGTATGCTCTTTGGTCCTAGTGGATTAGGTCCTCGCCATCCCTTGCCAGCAAAACCCGCCTTGCAAATTGAAAATTCCCACCCCTCCTGTGGACGGAGTGCTGAGTGACAGGCTCACTCGCGCCTTCGCAGTGGAGCGGGCCAGTCTCCTCCGTTGAAGATAGTACCGAGTTCTTGTGAGATTTGTGAAGTCTCGCGATACTTCGGCAGTTCAATGAAGGAGCACAGTGACCCACTCCACTGCGCAGGCACGATTGCGCCTGTCACTCAGCGCGCCCTCCGTAGGAGGGGCAGGAATTTTCAAATTGCAAGGCGGGTTTTGCTGGCAAATGGCAGTGAGTACCTTATACAAAGGGACCAGAGAGCATACCTCCCAGACCTAATAGGATGCAGGGCAACAGAGAATAAAAGTTGATTTCTCATGTATGAGGGGGATGTCTGGGCACATAAAGGGGTTACATGAACACCATTTACATTATGTTAATGCTGGTGGACACAGTTTAAAATGCCCAAAGAGGGTGACCGGTTCCCATTAACGTTTGGGTGAGTGCTCATTGCTAGTCAGTTTTGATTATTAAGAGCCTGCTTCTGGTTGGGTAGTGCTGGAGGTGCAATTTTTTTACTGCAAATTACCATAAAATAACGTTTGCCCATAGACTACTTTTCAATATGTTAGAACCAAATTGTTAGTCCTCTTTCCTATCTTTTCTGACTTATTTTTTATGAGCCCCCATACTTTCTATCTGATGTTCAATTGTCCTCCTCTCCTCTGAGGGTCATTCTTTCTGCTCCGTCCCCTTTATTTGACTTGTATAATTTAAGATTTTTTATATAGTGTTCTGTCTTACCGATGCTTTTATAATCATGTTTTGACTCTGTGACAATAAATCTCTGAGTCTGGTTATGTGATTTAGCTACTAGTTGGTCTAAGACACACTTTTTTTTAACTATAATTACAACTCATTTTTTCCTCGGGTTCTATGTATGGCATATATGAGTTTTGACATGTATAGCAATAGATCTGCTTAGTTTTCCTAATTTTGTATTATTCTTCAACAGTCTGTGCCCTCATAAATTATAAAGGTTAGATGCCTCCATAATCTTATATTATCTGTACAATACCTGTAATTCAGTGTGATGCTGGAGCTGCTCTTTCTGCTCCCCCCTCTCCTCTGGGATGTTGCTTCACACATCAATGGTGTTGTTATCAAGAGGCTTGCAGTTATTATCAGCAGGAAGCACAACCCCTGATTTATGATTTAAGGACCCAGAGCCTAGAGTGGAGGGCAAAGCAGAAATAGCGGCTTCAGTGACACACTGAATTACAGTTCTTGTGAGGATACAAGAACTGCACTGTGAATCTCTGCTCTACAGCTTATGAGGTCTTGGACTGTGGAAGAGTGTCTTACCTCCCCAGAGACAAAAACCTTGATTAGGGCTCATCGTCAGAGAAAATACAGATGAATGCATCACCATGGGATCTATAGATGGGCTAAAGATACCAGAGATAGCACTGCTCTTCACTCGAATTCAGAGAGGGGGAACACCATGCCTTCTAGCGGCTTCATGGCATATTAGGGAAAGAAGTTTTCTTATTTTAAAAAGTTACGTTAAAGCATCACTCCAGCATTTTTTTTATTGCAACACTGGAGTGGTGCTTTAAATCTAGGTCCTCTGCCCCCTATGTTATAATTTCCTTCCACCATCTTAATTTTCTATTGTGGCTGCTCTGGTCGGGCTCTGATGATTTGTAATCTGGCAGCTGTAATGTTACATGGGGTGCGCCAAAACTCACAGCTTAATACTTCTGTAGGAGAGTCTTGTTCTGTCTCTCACATGGGCACTGGGCGCTTGTGATGTAACGTCTGACTTTCAGCCAGTCAGAAGTTAGTCACAAGATGGCGCCGTGAGAACAAAGTGGCATCTGTAATGGTGAAGTCTCCGGAAGGTGGGTATATGGGGGTTTAGATTTAAAGCCACACTCCAGTGGTTAAAAGAAAAAAAAGCTGGAGTGGTGCTTTAAATGAGTGCACAGGAAGTAAGATACTTACCTGCAGACTATTGGCAGATCAGGCTAAATTAGTGGAGATCTGTTAAAAATGTGACGGTAAGAGGAACAGATACTCATAAAATTAGCTAGATCTGACAATGAACTGCAGATAAACATATCAGACCTGTGGCAGTTTGAGGCTTAAGGCCCCCCTACATTTTAGATGGCCATTGGCCTATCAATAATTTGGGCGATTCCCTGGTTGGCAACTATCTATCGTGACTGTCCCATGCCCCGGAGCACTCACTCTTTCTGAGCTCTTCAGTGTTCTCTTTGAGAGCGCGGCTGCCAGAGATCTGTGGCAGTGGCAGCTTATCTCGCCTACAACAAAAGAATCGTCAGTCTTCCATTAGACATGTCAGATACTTCTCTACCCAACATCTTGTGTCACTGGCCTTCATTCAGATTAGACTGTCATTTGCCAGTAAAGTAAAAATCCTCTGTGGGACCACCCTCTGTCATATGTTCAACTGGCAAAATAAGGCCCCCTTCACACTGCGTTTTTTGCACATCTGTGTGGATTCTTGAATTTCAAGGACCACACGGACAGGCACGGATCTGTGCCAACTGATGTTCACAGACCGTTTTTTTAACGGATCCGTCATCAGTTAGCATAGGGGGTGGGAGGAGCTGGTCCTTGCTTCTGAGCATGCTCAGTACAGCAAAATTGACTCGTTTTACTGATCCGTTTTCTTCACAGATCGACCTTCACAGACCCCCATTCTATTTGACACGGACTGTGACGGATCCGTTTCTGTCCGTTTGTGTTCGATTTTTTTGAAGGCAGCCCAAAATCGGAGCAGTCTCCGATTCTGGGTACATGAAAAAAGCGAACACAAACGGATCCCTGACAAAAATGACACAAACGGATGGCCATTTTGGATCAGTCTGGCACCATAGGGATACATGAGAGGCGCAGTTCGTTCTGCCCTGCCAAGGACAGAACAAAGTGTTGTAGTGTGCATGAGTAGGTTTGCTTTGGCCTTTATCAGGACGTGCGTGTTACAGTACTTTGTTCTGCCCTTGGCAGGACAGAGAGAAGTGTGCTTGAGAAGGAGCACAATGGAGGACTGTGTGGATGATGTAGAACAGCCGGATCAAGATCAGTGGCGCCCATCAGACAGGACTACCCCACAAGTGAGAATAATAAAAGGTCTTTAGTGGTATGCAGATCGCATAGGTGACATATCTATTATATAATCGCGAATCGGAAAAGCGCCCCTCCGCGCGCTACTTCCGGCGTGGTCATGTGGATACGAATTTAACATTGGGCGCGAAGCGCCCAATGCTGCGCGAGCAATGGCCGCGAGGCCATTGCGAGTCGCTGGCCCAGGGCGAGCAATGGCCGCGAAGCGGCCATTGCGAGCCGCTGGCCCAAAATCCATCCACAGGCCCGGCTACAACCTTAGCGATTTACCGCTCAGGTAGCGCGAGCAATGGCCGCGAGGCCATTGCGAGTCGCTGCCTGAGCCGCAAATCCCTACCCGGGGACCATGGAGCGGAGGCGGCACTGCCGCCTCCGCTCCCCGCTACCCACAATTCGCCACCCCCCCCCCCCATGTCCTCACAGCCCGCCCCCATCAATGTCCCCACAGCCGACCCCCATGTCCGCACAGCCGACCCCATGTCCGCACAGCCCACCCCCAGCAATGTCCGCACAGCTCACCCCCATGTCCGCACAGCCCGCCCACATCAATGTCCGCACAGCCCACCCCCATGCCCGCACAGCCGACCCCCATGCCCGCACAGCCGACCCCCATGCCCGCACAGCCGACCCCCATGCCCGCACAGCCGACCCCCATGTCCGCACAGCCGACCCCCATGCCCGCACAGCCGACCCCCATGCCCGCACAGCCGACCCCCATGTCCGCACAGCCGACCCCCATGCCCGCACAGCCGACCCCCATGTCTGCACAGCCCGCCCCCATCAATGTCCGCACAGCCCACCCCCATGTCCGCACAGCCGACCCCCATGCCCGCACAGCCGACCCCCATGCCCGCACAGCCCACCCCCATGCCCGCACAGCCCACCCCCATGTCCGCACAGCCGACCCCCATGCCCGCACAGCCGACCCCCATGCCCGCACAGCCGACCCCCATGCCCGCACAGCCCACCCCCATGCCCGCACAGCCCACCCCCATGCCCGCACAGCCGACCCCCATGCCCGCACAGCCGACCCCCATGTCCGCACAGCCGCACCCCCATGCCCGCACAGCCGACCCCCATGCCCGCACAGCCGACCCCCATGCCCGCACAGCCCACCCCCATGCCCGCACAGCCGACCCCCATGCCCGCACAGCCGACCCCCATGTCTGCACACCCACCCCCAGCAATGTCCGCACAGCTCACCCCCATGTCCGCACAGCCCGCCCCCATCAATGTCCGAAAAAACCCCCATGTCCGCACAGCCGACCCCCACTAATGTCCACACAGCCCCCCCATGTCCGCACATACTTACATGTCTTCTTAGTCATCTGATCGTCCGTCCGGCCAGGCGTCCTCTTCGTCCGGCCCCGGGGATCTTCTGTCTTCTTCCAGCTCCGACGTCCTCTTCTCTTCTCATTCAGATACAATGGACGACAAATCCGCCATTGTATCTCAATGAGATATGAGCGGCTCTTCTGATTGGTCGCTGTCTACTGCCCTCAGCCAATCAGAAGAGCCCCTCATTGAGCTCGAATTCTGATTGGTCGGCGTCCAATCCGAAATCGGGCTCACTGCCCATAGACATGTATTAGCGGTGTGTCCGCGATTTTACGGCCGACAAATAGAACCAGGTGGCCGGCCATAAAATCGCCGACACACCGCTAATGTATGTCAATGGGAAAAATAGCGGACCTGAATGAGAACTGTCTCACTTAAAATAAATAATAAATTAAATAATAAAAAAAATAATTTAAAAATAATTAACAAATAATAAAAAATAATAATAAAAAAATAATAAAAAATTAAATAAAAATAATAATAAAAAAAATAAATATATGCTAATCAGCTCAGCCATTTTGGCGGACCTGAATGAGAACTGTGTCTCACTTAAAATAAATAATAAATTAAATAATAAATAAAATAATTTAAAAATAATTAAAAAATAATAAAAAATAATAATAAAAAAATAATAAAAAATTAAATAAAAATAATAATAAAAAAAATAAATCTATGCTAATCAGCTCAGCCATTTTGGCGGACCTGAATGAGAACTGTGTCTCACTTAAAATAAATAATAAATTAAATAATAAATAAAATAATTTAAAAATAATTAAAAAATAATAAAAATAATAATATAAAAAATAATTAAAAATTAAATAAAAATATATAAAAAAATAAATAATATTGCTAATCAGCTCAGCCATTTTGGCGGACCTGAATGAGAACTGTGTCTCACTTAAAATAAATAATAAATAAAATAATTTAAAAATAATTAAAAAATAATAAAAAATAATAATAAAAAAATAATAAAAAATTAAATAAAAATAATAATAAAAAAAATAAATATATGCTAATCAGCTCCAGCCCTTTTGGCGGACCACAAGGAGAACTCTGTGTCACTTAAGATAAATAATAAATTAAATAATAAATAAAATAATTTAAAAATAATTAAAAAATAATAAAAAAATAATAATAACAAAATAATAAAAAATTAAATAAAAATAATAATAATAAAAAAAAAAAAATGCAGACCTGAATGACAACTGTCTCTCACTCTCACTTAAAAAAATAAATAAATTTAATAATTAAAAAAAAAAAATTAAAAAATAATTACAAAATTATAAAAAAAAAAATAAAAAAAAATAAAAAAATAAATAAAAAATAATAAATAATAATTAAAAAAATAAAATGCTAATAATAATATTACTGCTAATAATAATGCTATTAATGCTAATAATTATGCTATTAATGCTAATAATAATGATATTAATGCTAATTAATTATGCTATTCATGCTATTAATAATGTTATTTATACTATTATTTATGCTAATAATGCTATTATTAATGCTATTTATGCTAATAATAATGCTATTAATGCTATTAATAATGCTATTAATGCTATTATTTATGCTATTAATGCTATTAATGCTAATATTTATCCTATTAATGGTATTATTAATGCTATTAATGCTAATAATAATGCTATTAATGCTATTAATAATGTTATTACTACTATTATTAATGCTAATAATTCTATTATTAATGCTATTTATGCTAATAATAATGCTCTTAATGCTATTAATAATGCTATTATTTATGCTATTAATGCTAATATTTATCCTATTAATGGTATTATTAATGCTATTAATGCTAATAATAATGCTATTAATGCTATTAATGCTAATAATAATGCTATTAATGCTATTAATAATGTTATTAATCCTATTATTAATGCTAATAATGCTATTATTAATGCTATTAATGCTAATAATAATGTTATTAATAATGCTATTAATGCTATTAATTATGCTATTAATGCTATTAATGCTAATATTTATCCTATTAATGGTATTATTAATGCTATTAATGGTAATAATAATGCTATTAATGCTAATAATAATGCTATTAATGCTATTAATAATGTTATTAATGCTAATAATGCTATTATTAATGCTATTAATGCTATTATTAATTCTATTAATGCTAATAATAATGCTATTAATGCTATTAATAATGTTATTAATGCTATTAATAATGCTACTAATGCTATTAATAATGCTATTAATGCTATTAATGCTAAGAATAATGCTATTAATGCTATTAATAATGTTATTAATGCTATTATTAATGCTAATAATGCTATTATTAATGCTATTAATGCTAATAATAATGCTCTTAATGCTATTAATAATGCTATTAATGCTATTAATTATGCTATTAATGCTATTAATGCTAATATTTATCCTATTAATGGTATTATTAATGCTATTAATGCTAATAATAATACTATTAATGCTAATAATAATGCTATTAATGCTATTAATAATGTTATTAATGCTATTATTAATGCTACTAATGCTATTATTAATTTTATTAATGCTAATAATAATGCTATTAATGCTATTAATAATGTTATTAATGCTATTATTAATGCTAATAATGCTATTATTAATGCTATTTATGCTAAGAATAATGCTATTAATGCTATTAATAATGTTATTAATGCTATTATTAATGCTATTAATGCTATTATTTATGCTATTAATGCTATTAATGCTAATATTTATCTTATTAATAGTATTATTAATGCTATTAATGCTAATAATAATGCTATTAATGCTATTAATGCTAAGAATAATGCTATTAATGCTATTAATAATTTTATTAATGCTATTATTAATGCTAATAATGCTATTATTAATGCTATTAATGCTAATAATAATGCTCTTAATGCTATTAATAATGCTATTAATGCTATTAATTATGCTATTAATGCTATTAATGCTAATATTTATCCTATTAATGGTATTATTAATGCTATTAATGCTAATAATAATACTATTAATGCTATTAATGCTAATAATAATGCTATTAATGCTATTAATAATGTTATTAATGCTATTATTAATGCTACTAATGCTATTATTAATTTTATTAATGCTAATAATAATGCTATTAATGCTATTATTAATGCTAATAATGCTATTATTAATGCTATTTATGCTAATAATAATGCTATTAATGCTATTAATAATGCTATTAATGCTATTATTTATGCTATTAATGCTATTAATGCTAATATTTATCTTATTAATAGTATTATTAATGCTATTAATGCTAATAATAATGCTATTAATGCTATTAATGCTAAGAATAATGCTATTAATGCTATTAATAATGTTATTAATGCTATTATTAATGCTAATAATGCTATTATTAATGCTATTAATGCTAATAATAATGCTCTTAATGCTATTAATAATGCTATTAATGCTATTAATTATGCTATTAATGCTATTAATGCTAATATTTATCCTATTAATGGTATTATTAATGCTAATAATGCTATTAATAATGCTATTAATGCTAATAATAATGCTATTAATGCTATTAATACTGTTATTAATGCTCATAATACTGCTAATAATGCTATTAATACTGCTATTAATGCTAATAATAATAGTATGGCTTATATTATTGCTATTGATAATGCGATTATTATTTAAAAATCTTTAAAAAAACAATAAACATATTTTAGATACCCGATGCATTTCCATCAGCCTAACAGCTATAACTACTATAATCAAATTAAGGCACGTTCTAGAATCCCGATGCATTTGCATCGGGCTCACAGCTAGTATACAATATTCACGAATGCCGTATACAAGGGCTTACCAGGGGGTGGCCAAATATACCGTAATATGAGGAAAACCTGGTGACAGATTCTATTTTAAGAAAATCTGCCTAATTATACATTGGTTTGGGAATTGTGGGTGTTCCACTCTTAGTTTTCTCAGGAATCTGATGCAGAGCTATTACAGTGTCTACATTGCTCAGATTTACCACGGATAGTTAACTGCTGAACAAAAAAAAAACACCTTGGAAAAGTTGACAACTCAAGGACTCTATTGATAATACTGCGTGGTGATTGTATTTTATTTCTTTCAGTGCCAGTCCACTAGGTTGATCTGCAATACCAGTCTCAGCCTACATACAAAAGGCACTACTATAATTTAAAAATAAATAAAGAAGAAGAAAAAGCTAATTTATTATTTCTTTGAATTATAATTTGTCCTATTTATGCTTCTTTGCATTGATATGCCTGTAATATTTCAGCATTGTACCGGGCTGCTCTTTGGATATGTTATGTTTGCTTGTGCCACTTTTGAAGCTGCCATCCGCACAGTTATTGATCCCATGCTAAGTGTTACCACCAGCCGCTGATTTTTTTACTTTATTTTGTATTGGGGATCTGGGTCGGGGACATTCTGCATTGTTTTTGTATTTGTTACATCAGAGTTCCATTTGTTCCCTTGTGTTTTAGGTGTATTACCCAAACCTGGGCTGGATGTGTTGTTGATGCCACAGATCCACAGAAAGGCAACTGGTTGCGGTATGTGAACTGGGCTCGATCAGCCAAGGAGCAAAACCTCTGCCCGCTGGAAATCAACCGAGCCATATACTATAAAACACTGAAGGTATGATGTGATCAGTGCTGTGCTGTATTTTCGCTCTTTAACCTAGTAAAGGGAATCTGTCAGCAGGTTTTCGCTACTCCAGGAGATCAGCATGATGTAGCAGCAGAGACCCCAATGCAGAGATATGTCACTTGCTGGACTGCTTGCTGAAGTTTTGATGAAATCCCTGTTTTATCTACCAGTTGTCTGAATGCTGAGCCCTCTATAACCCTGCCCACACCACTCATTATGATTCTTCTTCAGGAAGCATAACAAATGTACCAGGCTCTGAAACGCGTAGAAATAAAATCAATGTTCATTATAATGCAATGTTTTATTTGATACAGCAGCATGGTATTTTACCCCTTTTCCTTTTTGTCCTTGTGGTGAATCCGGATAGATGGGCAACGAATGAGTTGAAACTTTCCCAAAGGATTATACAAACATTCCAACATGCATATCACAGAAAGTACATTAGCCTCATCAGCTCTAACATCTACTTACAGAATGGATGCAGTTTGTATTTTTAAAGGGAACCTGTCAGGTCGTGCTACACCTCTAACCTATCACTAGCGGTCCCTGCACCTTCCCATCTGATCCCTAACCATCCCTGTCTGAGCTAAAGGGGCCCTATAATGAGGGAGTAAAATAACTTAAATACTTACAAACAGTCTCCAGTTGGAGACTGGAAAGGCGTGCTCCGGGCTCCATTCTCCCCTCCTTGCTTTATGTCTGCACGCCCCGCTGGGCATCCTCATTCCTCTTGGGCTGTGCATTCAAAATGCCCACCTCTTGTGATCATGTGATGCCCGGGCCGGAACATCATATCTGGCACAGTGCATTGTGGGGCTGATCACGTGGTACTGGCCGGGCTCTGGCACATGCGCAGGGCGCATTTCGAAGCCGGCCAATACCATGTGATTAGCCCCATAATGCACTGGGCCGGATATGATGTTCCGGCCCGGGCATCACATGATCACAAGAGGCGGGCATTTCGAATAGAAGGTGGCACAGCCCAAGGGGAATGAGGACGCCCAGCGGGGCGTGCGAAGACAAAGTGAGGAGGGGAGAATGGAGCCTGAAGCACGCCTTTCCAGTCTCCAACTGGAGATTGTAAGTATATGTTATTTTTCTCCCTCACTACAGGGCCCTTTTAGCTCAGATAGGGATGGTTAGGGATCAGATGGGAAGGTGCAGGGCCAGATAGTGATAGGTTAGAGGGGTAGCACGACCTGACAGGTTCCCTTTAAATGTGTTATCAGATTTGCTTGAAATATATTCAGTAAGACTGTAATGCTAGGGTAGTTGTTGAATGACTGGACTGCAGTTCAGCAAATGCAGTATGCCGGTCATACTTTACTCTAGCGGTCATGCTACTGCACAACCTTAAAGTGTAAATGTCATTTCATTAAAAATGGGAAATGGGGAATAGATACTAGCAGCATAACTGGCCACCAACCATTATTTATAATGCATTTGAGACTGGTGGAGCGGATAGGCTATGTATAAAAAACAAATGACTTTGACTAGAGATCATGATAGGCCACCCTAAAAAGATGTGTTTTTAGTGAGCGCCTGAAATTATCTAAGTTGTAGATACACCTAATTTCTTGGGGTAGAGCATTCCAGAGAATTGGTGCAGCTCGGGAGAAGTCTTGGAGCCGGGAGTGGGAGGTTCGGATTAATGCAGATGGTTACATGCCCCGTATTCAGTGTGAAGACGGATCTGACTGATTATAAACATACAGTATGTCTGCTTTATACACAGTGTAGTGGGGACACCTTGTGGAAGGTTTATGAATGGTTTTTAACCAGATTTCATTAATAAAGTATATTTGAAAGTTTATTATAATCAATTCTGCTACATTATTAAATACAAATTTACGCTTTAAGGGCCAGGGTACTTTTTACTCGACTTCACATCCTGGAAGGGGAGACTTTGGCAGAGCTCTTTTCAGATCGCAAATAGTGTGGTGGTTTATGACTGGACACACAGGCCACAGTCTCATAGAACACACCAGTGAACCAAATAAAGCAGTGCAGTACAAAAACAAGTGAGTTAAAATGGGGACAAAGACAAGACCTAACAGTCAGAGCAAGAGAGCCCACCTGAGAATCACAAAAACTGCTAACCTCTACCACTTAATACAACTAAAATAATCTGCACTACACAGAGGATATGGCTGGATTATATCTGCCTCTCAGAGATCACCTCAAATCACTGAGGTAATGCCCAATCTCCAACCTCAGCCCGGAGAGGCAAAGGCACCTAGCTGGCACTAGGGGACCTGTATCTGCTGGCAACAGCTGACACTAGGAGAGCCAAGGTCCAGGAGCCAGCATAATCGCTGAGAACAATGGCGTCCCACCTCCCGGCAATACTGGAAGAAAATCTCCCAGAGCACAATACACGGCCAGATAGAGCACCTGCACTAGCTCCACCGTCCAGAGGCAGCACCCAACCCTCATGGCTAGTGAGGGGCAACAGGCAACCTGACGGAGAGCCGGAGGGTGCCCAGAAGTGCAAGCGACCCAAAAACAATTGATCAAAAGTGCACAGTCTGAACATAGCCTAAGTGTTCACTCACATCTGTGTATAATGCTATATTCACACACATTCTGCTCTGTTTTTATAAAAAAAAAAAAAACGCACCAAAAAATGGATCACCCATTTCTGATTCGTTTTGATCCACTTTTGGTGATGTGTTTTTTTCTCCATTTACAATGGTTTGAATGGGAAAAGCAGATCAAAAAAACGACACAGAAACTAACATGCATTTTCTTTTTGAGGATCACTTTCAAGGGAATATACGGATCAGATCATAAATTCCCTGTCTGAACAGCAAAAAATGAAAACCCATTGACTTTGCTGGGATTCCATTTGAGTGATCCGTTCACTGCAAAAACGGATAGAAAAAAATGGAGCAAAAACACAGTGTGAATATAGCCTAAAGCAGTGGTCCCCAACGTTTTTTGCACCGGGGACTGGCTCTGTGCAAGACCACTTTTCCGGGACCCGGAAGGGCAGGGTTGCCCAGGGGCAGGGCTTTGATCATATGAGTGGGACTATGAACAAGGGGAGGAGTTTAGTACCCTGTTTCCTGGAAAAATGCGTAATGTCTTATTTCTCCATCCTCTTGCAGCCCCCAATATGGTATCCCTATCATCCCCTTGCAGACCCCAATATGGTATCCCTATCATCCCCTTGCAGCCCCCAATATGGTATCCCTATCATCCCCTTGCAGCCCCCAATATGGTATCCCCATCATCCCCTTGCAGCCCACAATATCCCCATCATCCCCTTGCAGCCCAAAATATCCCCTTGCAGCAGTCCCCAATAACCCCATTATCCCCTTGCAGCAGTCCCCAATAACCCCATCATCCCCTTGCAGCAGTCCCCAATAACCCAGTCATCTCCTTAGAGCCCCCTAATAACACAGTCATCACCTTGCAGCCCCCCAATAACCAATCATCCCCTTGCAGCCCCCCAATAACTCTATCATCCTCTTCCAGCCCCCGAATAAGACACATCACACATAGTGATGAGTGAGCAGTAAAATGCTCAGGTGCTCGATGCTTGGGTTGAGCATATGCTCTGAGCCCAATGTTATCCTATCAAGAATCCCGAGCATTTTGCCGGCGGTACCACCAGCGCACTGTCAAAGGCATAAATGTCACTTGCGATCCTGCGGCCGCCGGCTCCTGTAGCCACCTGGTGCCATCCGATTACTCCCTGTCACCTGCTGCACAGGTGGCAGGCATGGGGGATAGGGATGATCAGATGGCACCAGGGGGCTGCAGGAGCGGCAGCCGCTTATCTTTTGGCGGTGTCGGCGCGGGAGCTTTAAACACATCTGATCTGACAGCTGATTCAGGTCCTAGAACTGATATTGATCATCTGATCGGTTTGCCAGGCAGATGATATTGGATCCGAATTGGACGTCGTGGGTTCCTCGAACCTGGACTATGTCGGAGGGGATGGGGTTCTTTTCTTTAATAAGGAATGGAGTTCCTAATTGTATTCTGTATTATTTCTAATGAAAATATTTTTTCTCAGTGTTGCGTTTTCTTCTATAGGAATACTAGAAATTCATGGTGGTCATGTCTAATATTGGCGTGACCCCATGAATTTAGGCCTTAGGGCCAGCTGATAGGGCCAGCTTTGTATTTAACTCCTTTATAACCCAATAAGCCACCGCATCAGGGCCCTGGATGAGTCGGGTACAGCCCAGAAGATGGGGCTTCTATGAACGCACCATTTTCTGGGGCGGCTGTGGACTGCAATTCACAGCGGGGGCCCCAGATAGCTTGGGCCACCCAGCACTGCAGATTCCAGCCCCCAGCTGCCTAGTTGTATCTAGCCAGACCCAAAAATAGGGCGAAGCCCATGTCAAATATTTTTTAATTATTTCATGAAATTCATGAAATAATTAAAGAAAAGGGCTTCCCTATATTTCTGGTTCCAAGCCGGTACAAATAGGTATCTGTTTAGTATTCCATATTCATCTGAACGCTGTGAGAGTGCGCAATTTTTTTATTTATTATTTTCACGCCTAACATCGTTATACCAACTGTATACAATGTGTTTTTTCCCAGCAGCTATTATTCTACAATCATTTACAGGATCATTTACACTGCTCTGTGTTACAGAATGGTGATATCAGTAAAAATCTGACGGCATATGGATGGTCCGTGTGATCTCCATTTTATTTTTTGCACCTATTGACCTGCATTGTGCGAATCTCGGCTGTTTTATGCGGCCATATGCAGCATGCTCCAATTTTTTTCCTCAGGCCGAAACAGCAAGGAAAAAAATCCCAGATCAGCACTGACTGATTGAATAGATCGGTGCGCGAGCAATGTGTTTTTTATTTTATTGGACTGTACTCGACATATTTATACGCAGATATGAGCAAGCCCTAAAGGTACCTTTACACGCGGCAACTTTTCTAGGAATTTCACTGGCAACTTACTGGTTGCAGTGAAATCATGGACACATTGTTCCATTTGTACACAGCAACAAGATAGAACAATGTGTCCATATTTCACTGCAACCAGAAGTTGCCAGTGAAATTCCTAGAAAAGTTGCCGCGTGTAAGGGTACCTTAAGGGTACCGTCATACCCGTCGACATCGCCACCGATGTAGGGGAGTTGCCTATCGGCGGCGACATCGCCCCTGCGTCGCCTAATGTAAAGGGGTGATGTCGGCGCCTCTGAGTGGTCGCCTGGCTTTACATCAGTGATGTGAAACCAGGCGGCCGATCTGGGGCGATGTGTCCACATCGCCCCATGTAATTGGCCGCCGGCGACCTGACAGGCGATGGGAGCCATAGGCTCCCATTGTACTGCATCGCGCTGGGGTTTTGAGAGACCCCGGCGGTGATGCAGCCTGTCAGATCGCCGGCGCGTCGCTGGAGGTGTCGCCCCATGTAAATGGGGAACGGTGACGCTGGCGGGGCGCCAAAAACATGCGCGCTCCTGCCAGTCGCCGCCGACATCTCCAGCGCCGTCGACAGGTGTGACAGCACCCTAAGGGTACCTTTACACATAGCAACATTGCATGCAATTTCACTTGCAACTTACTGGTTGCAGTGAAATCATGGACACATTGTTCTATTTTGTTGCCGGGTACAAATGTAACAATGTGTCCATGATTTCACTGCAACCAGTAAGTTGCAAGTGAAATTGCATGTAATGTTGCGACGTGTAAAGGTACCCTTAGGGAGAATGTTTCTCCTTCTGGAGAGTGACAAAGCAACACCATAATAGGTCAGGCAATGCTCCTCTGGTGCATGCTCCACACAGAGAAATCTTCCCCGTTAATGGTACTTTTACACGCCGCTACAGGATGGTGGAAACAACCGGGTGCTTCACATGCACGAGCACGCACAAACGGTTGAAAACGGTACCCGCACCGTCTTTACACGCCGCAACAAGGTGCTCTACAGTAGGTTACATCTATCTCTGGATACACCGCCGGTGCCACAAGTTACCTTCTGTAGCTCACCTTACCTCATTTACACGCCGCTATAACAAGGTAATATGGGCAGGACAAAGGCAGCAGGGAAAACACATAGGCGTGCCACAATTGTGATTCCGTACGCTGATAGGACAAAGCAATAGCATCATGATTGGGCAGCCAGCGCAGGAGGCTGATTAATACATGACGCTCGAGCAATCGTGTAGTGTGACTGGTCAGCTCCTTAAATATGCCGCCCTATGCAGGGACAGCCAATCGTAACGCAGGAGCTTCCTCCAATGATCGCTGATGGGGCGCGGTAACCCGGAGCCTGTGTCACGCCCCAGGTAGATAGCATGGTGTCGAAACAACCCTCCTGTTCCTTATTTACACGCCGATACAGGCCGTAACCATCGCCTTGAAATCAACCTGTTATTGAGCACTGCTCTGAAACAGGTGCCTCAAGTGACGGGTGGAAACAACCGTCTTTACGCGCCGCTACCTCGGGTTGATTTGGCGGTGCAAGATACATTTCTCTCATCTACCCGGTTGTTTCCACCATCCTGTAGCGGCGTGTAAAGGTACCATAACACTTTATTGAACATTTTAGTTTCCCTTATATAAACATACATAAATCAACCACAAACAGTATGAGTTCCACAAGGAAATGAAAACTATCCTGTAAGGCAGTGTTTCCCAACTCCAGTCCTCAAGGCACACCAACAGGTCATGTTTTCAGGATTTCCTTATCATTAGACAGATGATGGAATTATCCCTGTGCAAGTGATTAAATTATCACCTATGCAATCCTAAGGAAATCCTAAAACATGACCTTTTGGTGTGCCTTGAGGACTGGAGTTGGGAAACACTGCTGTAAGGCTTCATTCAGCATAAATTATAATTTAAATCCGTTTTTGGAAGTGATTTTCATCACCAATCCGTTTTTTTCTGGGTGCTTTTTGAGCCTCCTGCACTCCTGAACGTTTTTGGAATTTTCATTAAAAAAACGCATGCGCGAACGCATGCGCAAACGCAAGTGCGCGTTTGCATGCGTTCGCGCATGCGTTTCCCATAGGGCCCCATGTTAAAAAAAACGCATGAAAACGCATGCGTTTCTTAACTGATGCCAAAAACGTTGCATGCAACGTTTTTGACTCAAAAACGGACAGGGCAATGTTTGGAGCTCCATAGAAAAACGGACAGGGTGTTTATTACACCCAATCCGTTTTTCTGTCAGTTTTTGGACTTAGAAAAAAAAAATGAGAAAACTGAAGCCAAAAACGGACTGAGGGCTTATGTGGAACCCCAGCCTTAGGCTGTGGTCACACATAGAAATCCGTTTTTGGAAGTGATTTTCATCACCAATCCGTTTTTTTCTGGGTGCTTTTTGAGCCTCCTGCACTCCTGAACGTTTTTGGAATTTTCATTAAAAAAACGCATGCGCGAACGCATGCGCAAACGCAAGTGCGCGTTTGCATGCGTTCGCGCATGCGTTTCCCATAGGGCCCATGTTAAAAAAAACGCATGAAAACGCATGCGTTTTTTAACTGATGCCAAAAACGTTGCATGCAACGTTTTTGACTCAAAAACGGACAGGGCAATGTTTGGAGCTCCATAGAAAAACGGACAGGGTGTTTATTACACCCAATCCGTTTTCTGTCAGTTTTTGGACTTAGAAAAAAAAAAAGAGAAAACTGAAGCCAAAAACGGACTGAGGGCTTATGTGGAACCCCAGCCTTAGATGTGACATTCAGGAGTGTTCAAAAGCTGGGTGATGACCCCCATGTGAGTAGTAGTGGTGGTGGCGGAAGCCATATTGTAAGGGCCACGTTACACACACCAACTTATCTGTCCAACTTCTGAACAACTTACTGGTTGCAGTGAAATCATGGACACATTGCTCCATTTTGTGGCTGTGTACAAATGGAACAATGTGTCCATGATTTCACTGCAACCAGAGATCTGTTCAGAAGTTGGACACCGATATCTGTGTGTGTAAAGTGGCGATCACAACCTGAGACCGGACTGCGAGGCTGGGTCCTCACCTGACCCCTGGTTATTTATTACCTCCCTACCGTATTCCATGTTATTGCTGTCATTGTGCGGATACAACTTGTCAAACAATAACTTGCTGTACCCAACAAAAAAAAGTTATATATTGTAGACCAATACTTACAGAGGACATGACACCTCCTGAAAATGACGGCTATCGTTAACCCTTTCACGACGTGTGCACATGGACGGCTCAAGTTGGAGGCAGGTGTATGCAGTGGGGTGAGGCAGGCAATGGCTGTGTTGCGATGGTCTCTCCTACCTAGCAGAATTGTGACTGATTTAGGACCTCTGTCTCATTCCTTTATTGAGACTCCATTTTAAATGTATTTCTTTACTTTGGCAGTTCAGGAGGTAATGTCAGTTTTCTGCTGCTAGCATACTCCTTAGTTTCTTTACTAGGTGTGGCCACTCTGTGATCACTCACTTCCCCTTTATATGGTCACATGATTCCAGCATGCTTTTGCTGGAGATTGAACATTCCGAGCCAAACTTCCTATGGTGAAGGAGGTTTTCTGGAGTGCTAACTATGGCTAAGCCGTCTGCTGCCAAGGAGCGAGGCAGCAGGCGTGAAGTTGCTGTGTTATTTCCCTTTCTGTCAGCCCTTCCCTCTTGTCTTCTTTATTGCAGTGGTTGGGACTAGTGCTCCCGTTAGCCATTCCCTATTGAGAGCTAACATCAGGGCCAGCAAGTTCCTAGGTTCAGCAGCGAGTTGAATGAACTCGTATAGGGTTGGTAGGGAGATCAGGGCATAGCAGCAGGTGAGTGCAGGAGGTCACCTGTTCCATATGAGCAGGGCCTTCCACTGTATTTGTAGCCCCTGGTGCCTCCCTGTCAGTTGTTTTGTGTTGTGTGCCGGACAACATTGGTGCAAGCGTCACTTTCATGCACGGTAGCTGGACATCCCCCTTAGTCCAAGCGTGACAGGCTGTGTGTTACAGCCTGGACCAGCCTCTAACATTCACAGGTTTTGCAAAGCTCTGTCAGCGGCATTTAACGTGCGCTGGCAATAGGGCACGTCATTCTATGCGCTGATCAGCGTGCCCGTAACAATGAGCTCCACCCGTGCTCAACCTGTTAAATCTCACTGTCAAACTTTGACAATGGCATTTAACATGTGCCAGCATGACAACGCACCATTCTAAGCTCGAATTGGTGCACCCATGGCATGATTATGACAGCCGAAGGTCTGCAAAAGACCTTAGTGCTGGCATTACAAAGCTCCCTTTAAAGCTACCTGTGGCTGAACTACAAAGGAGACTGTGATTTTTACTATACACAGCATTGCTATGGTATTGTCACATATAGCACAAACAATTAGACAATCGAAGGTTATAGTAGCCTAAAGAGGTTAACAAGTGCAGGGAAAAGTAAAAAAAAAAAAAACTCCAAAACATAAATTAGCAATTTTAATTTTATCGCACTTGTAATTTTTCCCCCGTTTTATAGAGCATTATGTAGGAAAATGCCATTCTAAAGTAAAACTCATCCACAAAAATCAATCCTTGGATGTCAACATGGACGGAAAAAAAAAGTTGTGGCTCTGGAAAGAAGGGGAGGAAGAAACAAAAATTAAAGAATTGGAATTGGTCCAGGCGTAAAAGGAAGTTGAAAGTTTTTGTTTTTGGCGTAACGGACGACTTGCGGCACCGATCCGGCAAAGCCCCATTCATTCTATATGGGGCACGCGGTCAGCTGCGGCAAGTGCGGTTTTGCCGGATCCTGCTGATCTGGGACTTGCTGCCACGCAAAAAAACGCTGCTGGCAACGTTTTTTTTGCGGTTTTTTATGCGGTGCCGCAAGTGCCACACATGCCGGATCTGCCGCGAATTCACCCTACCGCAGATGTGAAAGCAACCTAATTCATCTTGAAAAACTGAAAAAAAAACCTTGTTAACTAACCATTCCCATTCTCCTAGTCAATAGAATTTGTCCCTACACAGTTTGACACAATGATAAGGCAGTCTCAGATTGTTAAGAGACACACAGCTTTAAAGGGAAGCTGTCAGGTCAAAAATCCATATGTAACTGCTATCATTTTCTAATTCCTTTCTCTAAGCTCTCTCTATTCTGGTATTTCTATTATTTATACTTCCCTCCTATCCTTTGTAAACTTCAAAATAAAAGACTCATTCCATCTGTCAATCACAGTGAGTTCCCTGCTGCCCACTCCACAAAGAATGAATATTCATGTATCACTACACAGCCCTGCCCTCCTGGGTTTTATGCCGTGTAACTCATTACTCAGGAGTGAAGGCCCTGCTGACTGGCGCTGCTTACAGACAACAGCAGCGCCGGCAAGCAGGAGTTAACTCTGCTCTCAGAGTTAACTCCCTGCTTCCCAGCGCTACTGTCAGCAGGGCCTTCACTCCTGCGGCTCCTGTATGAGCCGCTGTTCTGTCATCGGCCATCGTTGCCATAGTAACCGCTTATTAGGTTACTTATGGAAACGGTGTCAGTGATGTTGTCATCGCTTAGCCGCCGCTGACTCTGCTCATTCAGTCATCACAGAGCAAGAGGAGGCAGCGTTCTTCTTCCTCCTGCTTTGTGATGGAGCAGAGCTAAACATTTGGAGAAGAAAGAAGACAGAAAAAACAAGAAAGAAGAGAGAAGAAGGAAGACCTGGAGGGCTGTAAAAGGGAGTAATAAAGATGGAGTCCCTAAGGTTGTCTGCGTCTATATTCCTATATTGCAAATAGAGTCTGTGGAGCCTCGGTTAGGAGTCTCAAACACAGGACTAGCCAGATATCCCTCCAGGGAAGGACCCAGCCAAGGGGTGGCTCCTTGCGGAGAACACCATAACCACCATGTTAAGTGGCCCTTTTAGTCAATATCCAGCTCTTTTACAAGCTTAGAGATATGACAAGGGAATACCAAGGCCAGGTATCCATCCACAGACAGCTGTTTCGGGGTGTTGCCCCTCATCACTGTGGAGTAGGATTCTGGCTAGGTGGGAGCAATGCCTAGTAGACCAACATCACAAAGCATTCACTGATCTCAGGGAGACCAGTCCAAGAAAACACTGCGGGCAGCTGGCTAAAGCGCTCAACACAGTATGTTGAGCGCTTTAGCTGGCTGCCCGCAGTGTTTTCTTGGACTGGTCTCCCTGAGATCAGTGAATGCTTTGTGATATATTCCTATATTGTCTGTGTGCTGTTTTTTTAACTCTTTATTGGAGATTCTTAATGGCCAGGTCAAACTTGGCCGGACATTAAGAATCTCGGGCTTAATACCAGCTTGTATAGCAAAGCTGGTATTAACCCCTTTATTACCCAGCGTGCAACCGCCACCAGTGCTGCTGGAAGAGCCTAGTAAGGCACCTGGAAATGGCGCTTATTAATGTGCCATTTTCAGGAGCGGCTGTGGGCTGCTGTTCTTTAGCATGGGGGGGCCCCAATAAATCAGGTTCTTTGGAATTCATATGGTGGTTGTGAACCATGAATACACTGAATACACTGATTTATTGGAGCGGGAGCGCAGTCTGGAGTCACTTTTCCTTTCTACATATCCTAGAGATTACAAATGCCAGAAGTGTAATTCCTCAAACAGCCGGGTGAGCTGCGGTAGTGAACCATTGCTCTATGGGCGGTTTGGTCAGTGACTTTCCTGAAATAAGGACTGTGGTTCCACCTATAGAACAGCAGAATAGAGAACCCTCCCTTGTCCTCTCAGTAGTCCATCCTTTAATCCTGAAATCAGTAATCCAGAAAGTTTTCTTGTTTGACATTAATTTCCTGCACAAAACTTCAATTGGGTTTTATATATTTTTAAACAATAATCCATAATAATCTCATTATCAGTCATTTATCAGATTCCCTTGATGACAGATTTAAAGGAATGTTTCAGTATCTACTATTTTGCTGATATTTATGGTCAGCTGCATATTGCAGTCGGTTTGAGGGGATATATTATCATTAAAGACCCCTGGTGATTTACGTGTCCGTCCCGAGGCAGCTGACGACTACTGGATTACTATGTTTATAGGATTGGATGCGTTTGCGAAAAATTGTGGCATATGTTATACAGGAAGATTTCCAAGAAGCTGAGATTATGGGGAGCTTCTCGAAAAGGAAAGTGTCATTAGAAAATTACACATTGTTTAGATCAGGTTTTTATATGAAATGTATTCCACAATGTTTATAATGTTATTTTTCATACCACTGTATTAAAAAATAGTTGCAATTTTATCCTGACCAGGGATGCCCAATAATAGACTTTCCTGTGCTTCAGTTGGACATTTATAGCAATAGACTGATTCACACATAATTTGTTTGTATGAGAGTGTTTTCTAAGCATGCTCTGATCAGGGCAGAGGTAATTGTACATTGGGGAAGAGGTGTGCTGTGACATCTCTTATGGTTAATGTTGGAATCAATGTTATCAGACATTGTACAGAAGGATGGCAGTTGGCCTATGACAACTCATAAAGTCCCATGGTTCCAGTATCACCTGCATGCTGATAACACTCAGCTCAACCTCTCTAGCCCAGCCGTCACCTCTCTGCTTTCCAGAATCCGGGAGTGTCTATCAGCCATATCCTCCTTCTTCGCCTCTCGCTTCCTAAAACTCAACATGGACAAATCAGAACTTAATATCTTTCTCTATCTCGCATGATTTATCTATCCTAGTTAATGGCATCACGCTCTCACCTGCAACTGAAATCTGCTGCCTCAGGGTAACCCTTGACTCTGCCTTGTCCTTCAAACCGCACATCCAAACTCTCGCCATCTCCTGTCGCCACCAGCTCAAACATGTTTCCGGAATCTGTCCCTTCCTCAGCCCTCAGTCTACTGAAATGCTTGTATGTGCCCTTATCATCTCACGCCTTGATTACTGCAACCTCCTCCTCTGAGCCTCCTGCTAACACTCTTACACCTCTCCAATCTGTCCTCAACTCTGCTGCTCAACTAATCCACCTCTCCTCGCTACTTCCCTGCAAATCTCTTCTCTGGCTTCCAATTCCTCAACAAATCCAGTTCAAACTTACCTACAAGGCCATCCACAATCTGTCCTCACACTATATCTCGGAACTAATCTCCCAATATCTTCCCTCACGTAATCTCCGGTCCTCCCAAGACCTCTTCCTTTCCTCCACACTCATTAGTTCCCCACACAATCCCCCTCAAAGTCTTCTCCCCTAACCTCTGGAATTCTGTGCCCCAACATGTCAGATTACCAACCACCCTCGTATCCTTCAGAAGGAACCTGAAAATCCATCTCTACAGGAAAGCTTTCAGCCTGCAATGACCTTACTGCTACTGGAGCTGGCGCTCCACTACCGGATCGGCCGCCTCACCACCACCAGTACCACTGTAGAGGCCACTTCACCACAGCTGTCTAACCACCATCGGAGCTGCCGCAACTCCCAACCTACTGTCTCCTCCCCATCATCCTATGGAATTTAAACTTATGAGGGCAGGGTCCTCTCCTCTATGTACCAGTCTGGCATTGTTAATTTTTTCACTGTAACCTACATTTGATTTTTTTTAAAAACCCTCTCATGTACAGCACCACAGAATTAATGGTGCTGTATAAATAAGTAATAATAATATCACCTATTGTGAATGGTGGATCCTGTGTTATCTACTGTATATAGAGGTGTTATCAGTCATTGTACAGGAGGAGGAGGTGAGCTGTGATATCACCTATAGTGAATGGTGGATCCTGTGTTATCTACTGTATATAGAGGTGTTATCAGTCATTGTACAGGAGGAGGTGAGCTGTGATATCACCTATTGTGAATGGTGGATCCTGTGTTATCTACTGTATATAGAGGTGTTATCAGTCATTATACACGAGGAGGAGGTGAGCTGTGATATCATCTATTGTGAATGGTGGATCCTGTTATCTACTGTATATAGAGGTGTTATCAATCATTGTACAGGAGGAGGAGGGGAGCTGTGATATCACCTATTGTGAATGATGGATCCTGTGTTATCTACTGTATATAGAGGTGTTATCAGTCATTATACACGAGGAGGAGGTGAGCTGTGATATCATCTATTGTGAATGGTGGATCCTGTGTTATCTACAGTATATAGAGGTGATATCAGTCATTGTACAGGAGGAGGAGGTGAGCTGTGATATCATCTATTGTGAATGATGGATCCTGTGTTATCTACTGTATATAGAGGTGTTCTCAGTCATTGTACAGGAGGAGGTGAGCTGTGATATCACCTATTGTGAATGGCGGATCCTGTGTTATCTACTGTATATAGAGGTGTTCTCAGTCATTGTACAGGAGGAGGTGAGCTGTGATATCACCTATTGTGAATGGTGGATCCTGTGTTATCTACTGTATATAGAGGTGTTCTTAGTCATTGTACAGGAGGAGGTGAGCTGTGATATCACCTATTGTGAATGGCGGATCCTGTGTTATCTACTGTATATAGAGGTGTTCTCAGTCATTGTACAGGAGGAGGTGAGCTGTGATATCACCTATTGTGAATGGTGGATCCTGTGTTATCTACTGTATATAGAGGAGTTCTCAGTCATTGTACAGGAGGAGGAGGAGAGCTGTGATATCACCTATTGTGAATGGTGGATCCTGTGTTATCTACTGTATATAGAGGAGTTCTCAGTCATTGTACACGAGGAGGAGGTGAGCTGTGATATCACTTATTGCGGATCATGTTTTCTATTGTATATAGAGGTGTTATCAGTCATTGTACAGGAGGAGGAGAGCTGAGACATCTATTGTGAATGGTGGATCCTATGTTATCTAATGCACATATAGAGATATTACTTTTCATTCTAATCCTGTCTGTGATGATGAGACTGCTAAAAAGTCATTTACAAAGAACAGTCCTTTAAGTCCCGAGTTCTAGCTATCCCAGTATTGGGGATTTAGAGAGTACTCCATGAGAGTGCTCAATGCAGAGCACAGGGTACATGTGGATAAGGCCAGTGTGCTTCCATATGGGGTCCCTACTTTTGGCACATTGGTTAAGTATGAATTTTCAGGCAATTAGATCTGATGAACTTTCCCCTATCTGGGGCACACATGGCCCAAACACCGGATAAAGGAGTAGCGTGTAATTGGGTCACCCTTATTAGATGGAGGCAGTAGGAAACTGAATATATTTTTATAGTTTGAGTTTTTTAGGTTTTGCCTGTAATAAAACTTTTAGTTCCCGTCCTTTCACCGTATAATTAAACCAGGAGAAGCCCAGTTAATATTTTACAATAAATACATTATTCTGGGGTGAAAGTCCGCACTCGCTAATTAAAATTGTATATTTTAACCGCCTTGTAGTAAAACATTTGTAGCAGATGTGGCGTCCGACCACAGAGGATATCTGAATGACAGATCCTTTGATCGGTTTCCCCCAACACCTGAGAGCTGGGATCTGATGTGTCTGGCGGCTCAGCTGCAGCGTCCGCACTTAGGATGCCGATCACAGCCTCGCCGTGTACAAGAGCGGTCGTTTTGCAAGGTCATTTTCTTTTATTACTGTAAAAGCATCCTGATCATTCTAAGACTAGATAAAGAATAGAGCTTTGCATCTATGCTATGGATGGTCAGCCGGGTATTATTTTATCGTCTTTGTGTCGGATAACAGAGGAGCACATGGCCACGTAAAACAATAGAAAAGCCTCTAGGGTTTATAAACAGATTAATATCCTACCCCTATACTTGCCTTTAAATTTCGAAGTTACTTTTTTGTCATTGATTTTGTAAAAACATATAGAAGTTCAGTTTTGCCTTTTTTACATTCTGTATTTCTGCCGAGGAAAACTCAGAATTAGTGACGCTATAATTCAGTGCCTGAGACCATTGGTGAAGGTGACACAGTAATTACTCTATAAGGAACAATAGTCTTCTGCTTAATGGACTTAAAGGGGGTTGCCTGACAGTAAAATTATTTTTTTTCTTAGGCATGGACTGACTAAAAATAATAAATTGAGCATACTTGCTCATCCAACACCCTCATGGATTCAATCAAGCTGCTTTGGAGGTTGGCACCAGTCCAGAAGCCATGTCTGCCCCCAGCAGAAGTCACAGCACCTCTCAGAGGTCGGGTGTCTAGAAGAGCAGATCATCGGAGAAACACCCTGAATCACCCAGGGTTATATGGGGACTCTGGTATCTGGGCCCTGCTGTAGTTGGGATGTCACTGGTGGCCTGCCCATACCCGTGGCCCTGGTGATCAACTGAAAAGGGGTTAGGGAATGGAAATAACGTTTGTCATGACGCCACCTGCAGATTGTGGTGATGGGAACCAGAGCCGCTTCAGACCTCCTGGGGAGATGATACTGCAGCTTGGATGGAGCAGCTCCCTGTAGGTGGAGCTGAGTCCCCGGGGCAAACCAGCACTGATGGTGGTGGTGCTGGATGTGGAGATGATCTGTGGAGCAGTGCAGCAGACGAACAGACACACGGAGGCTTTGTCACTCTACGTGGGTACTTTACTCTGTAAACCAGTTGACATGGCAGTTCAGGTTACAGCACAAACAGTCTATAATCAGGTAGCTGGTCGGGTAGTCACAGAGATTTGCAAGGTATACTCTCTTTTGACAATCCCTTGTCCTGCTTCTAAAACCTGCCCCGGCACAGCCCTCTTGTATACCAGGTCCATTGGGGCAAGCTCAAACCTTGGTGGGTGATCCTGCGAGGCTGCAATTTGTAAACAGGGTGTCAGGGTTGATGAATTGACCCGTGACGACCGGTGTAGACGGCTCAGGGGCTGAACACCCTGCACCCTATCCTCGGAGCCGGTACTCCGTTAGATGGACTAGGGTCTCCCCGAAGTATGACGCTCCGCTCTGAGGTCTCCTCTTTCTGTTCCTGGGCTGCCTCTTCTCTACGCCCCTGCCTGGGTGTCTCCTTCTCTCGCTCGGAGGCTCCCCTCCTTCGCTCCTCAGTGCAAACTAAAACTCCACTGTGTGACTTCCCTCCTCCCCTAACTCTCCCCTTAGGGACTGGGCTCCAACCATTTGCCTAGGCTCGAGTGTGGGAGTGCTGGGGTGGATCCACTTGCAAACTTACTCCTCCCTGTGACAGGAATAACTGCACACTCGTCTGTGGGTGCAGTACCCCTACTGTGGCGCACTGACCAGTGAGGCGCCACACACCCGATCATGGGGCTCTTGTAGTCTCATGACCACTGCAACAAGTCACGGCTACAGGGATGCTGGGACTTGTAAAACCAGAGGCCCCTGCACTGGGTTTGTGGAGGCACTGGAAGCAGGGCTGTGAAGTCGGAGTCAAATTCAGGGAAATTGAAGAGTCTGTAAGTCAAACCTCCAACTGCACACCAGGGCTGTGGAATCGGTGTTTGGTGAGTCTGAATCAGATTCAGGGAAATTGAGGAGTTGGAGTCTAAGTTTGTCTTACCAACTGCACACCAGGGCTGTGGAGTCAGAGTCTGTGTCCATTTGATGAAGTCGGAATCAGATTCAGAGAAATTGAGGAGTCGGAGTTGAAGTTGGAGGTTTGACTTACCGACTGAACAACAAGGTTGTTTAGTCAGTAGTCTGAGTCCATTTTAGTGGAGTCTGAGTGAAATTCAGGGAAATTGATGAGTCAGTAAGTCAAACCTCCGTCTTTGACTTGACTGCACACCAGAACTGGGGAGTCAGTCATGGAGTCAGAGTGAATTCAGGGAAATTGAGGAGTCAGGTCAGACTTGAAATTGAAGGTTTGACTTACCGACTGCACCACAGGGCTGTGGAGTCGAGTTGGTGTCTATTTTGGTGGAGTTGGAGTCAGATTCAGGGAAATTTAGGAGTCAGAGTTGAAGTTGGAGGTTTGATTTACCAACCTCACACCAGGACCGTGGAGTGGGTGTCCATTTTAGTGGATTTGGATTCAGGGAAATGGAGGATTTGAAGTCAGAGGTTTGACTCCTTAGACCTAGCTGGTAGGACGAGTTTGCCTCAATTTCTTATTTTTAATCAATCTGTACCTAAAAAAGAAAACAAAATTATATAATATATATAACATTTGACTGTTGGACAAACCCCTTAAATCTGGATGGGATTGCTATTACCCGGAGGGCAAAGTAAAATGACTATTTTTTTAATCCACTTCCCTTAAAAAAGTATGTATATGTGTGTGTATGTATATATATATATATATATGTGTATGTGTGTGTGTATGTATCAAGCCCTGCCCACTTCACATAGCCCTGCCCACTCCAGTTAGCCACACCCACTTCATAGCCCACCTCTTCACAAAACCAGACAACATTCTATGGAGGAGAAGAGCTAGAGGCAGAACCAGACAAAATTCTATTAAGGGGGAGGAGCTTAACACAGAGTCAGATAACTTACTATGGAGTTGGAGGAGCTAGAGGCAGAACCAGACAACATTCTATGGAGGGAGAGGTACTAGAGGCAGAACCAGACAACATTCTATGGAGTGGGATGAGTTGAGCAGAAGCAGACAACATTCTATGGAGGTGGAGGAGCTAGAGGCAGAACCAGACAACATTCTATGGAGGTGGAGGAGCTAGAGGCAGAACCAGACAACATTCTATGGAGGTGGAGGAGCTAGAGGCAGAACCAGACAACATTCTAAGGAGGGATAGGTACTAGAGGCAGAACCAGACAACATTCTATCGAGGGGGAGGAATTGGGCAGAAGCAGACAACATCCTATGGAGGAGGAGCTAGAGGCAGAACCAGACAACATTCTATGGAAGAGGAGGAGCTAGAGGCAGAACCAGACAACATTCTATGGAGGGAGAGGAACTAGAAGCAGAACCAGACAACATTCTATGGAGGGGGATGAGTTGGGCAGAAGCAGACAACATTCTATGGAGTAGAGGAGCTAGAGGCAGAACCAGACAACATTCTATGGAGGTGGAGGAGCTAGAGGCAGAACCAGACAACATTCTATGGAGTAGAGGAGCTAGAGGCAGAACCAGACAACATTCTATGGAGGTGGAGGAGCTAGAGGCAGAACCAGACAACATTCTATGGAGGTGGAGGAGCTAGAGGCAGAACCAGACAACATTCTAAGGAGGGATAGGTACTAGAGGCAGAACCAGACAACATTCTATGGAGAGGGAGGAATTGGGCAGAAGCAGACAACATCCTATGGAGGAGGAGGAGCTAGAGGCAGAACCAGACAACATTCTATGGAGGAGGAGGAGCTAGAGGCAGAACCAGACAACATTCTATGGAGGAGGAGGAGCTAGAGGCAGAACCAGACAACATTCTATGGAGGTGGAGGAGCTAGAGGCAGAACCAGACAACATTCTATGGAGGTGGAGGAGCTAGAGGCAGAACCAGACAACATTCTATGGAGGTGGAGGAGCTAGAGGCAGAACCAGACAACATTCTAAGGAGGGATAGGTACTAGAGGCAGAACCAGACAACATTCTATCGAGGGGGAGGAATTGGGCAGAAGCAGACAACATCCCATGGAGGAGGAGCTAGAGGCAGAACCAGACAACATTCTATGGAAGAGGAGGAGCTAGAGGCAGAACCAGACAACATTCTATGGAGGGAGAGGAACTAGAAGCAGAACCAGACAACATTCTATGGAGGGGGATGAGTTGGGCAGAAGCAGACAACATTCTATGGAGTAGAGGAGCTAGAGGCAGAACCAGACAACATTCTATGGAGGTGGAGGAGCTAGAGGCAGAACCAGACAACATTCTATGGAGTAGAGGAGCTAGAGGCAGAACCAGACAACATTCTATGGAGGTGGAGGAGCTAGAGGCAGAACCAGACAACATTCTATGGAGGTGGAGGAGCTAGAGGCAGAACCAGACAACATTCTAAGGAGGGATAGGTACTAGAGGCAGAACCAGACAACATTCTATGGAGAGGGAGGAATTGGGCAGAAGCAGACAACATCCTATGGAGGAGGAGGAGCTAGAGGCAGAACCAGACAACATTCTATGGAGGAGGAGGAGCTAGAGGCAGAACCAGACAACATTCTATGGAGGAGGAGGAGCTAGAGGCAGAACCAGACAATTATGTGCAAAATAATCACTCTATTTTATTATAACTAAGAACAGACAGTTACTATGACCAGGCAACGCCAGGCTGTACCATTAGTTACAAAAAAGTATGTAAAAATTAGAAACACCCCAAAAAACCCTGTGTGAACACATTCCCACAATATCTTAGTGCAGGCTTTTTCCTGTGTGAGACATATAACTACAGACCAAGCTTGGCGTCGGGGCCCTGAAGATGTGAGAGGGCCCACTTGCTGTCTGTGAGCGGAAGCAGTGAGGAGACCACACACACCTGTCCTCTCTCCCTCTCTTCTCTCCTGCTCTGCACTGATCTAGGTGATCGGCACACAGCAGGAGATAAAGCTTACTGGGAGCTACATGGAGGTTGAAGGACCTTCCAGTTCCAGTTATGTGACTGATCACATGACTGAAAATTAAGCCCTTGAAGTTACTGTTTCTGCTCACGTTTTGCAGCCTCCTGCAGCTCCCTGTGGCTCCTCTCCTGCTCTGCACCGATGTGGTAATGTATAGATTGTGAGTGTGTGTGTTATGTTGTGGTGCATGTCTGTGAAGGGTATGTGTGTTGTATTGCATGTAGAGAGCTGTGTGGATGTGCATGTCATGTATTCCATGTAGCAGAGCTGTGTGTGTCTGTATGTGCATGTAAGCAGAACTGTGTGTGTTCTGTAGCTATTAGCAGTGCTGTGTGTATATGCATGTATTGGGCATGTAGCAGCTGTGTATAATGTATAAGCAGAGCTGTGTGTCTGTATGTGCATGTAAGTCGAACTGTGTGTGTATCTGTATGCTCATGTAGCAGTGCTGTGTGTGTAGTATGCATGTATTGGGCATGTAGCAGAGCTGTGTGTATAATGTGAATGTAGCAGAGCTGTGTGTCTGTATGTGCATGTATTGGGCATGTTACAGACTGTGTGTGTAGTGCGCATGTATCGGGCATGTAGCTGTGTGTGTAGTGTGGATGTATTGGGCATGTACTAGAGCTGTGTGTGTAGTGGGAATGTAGCAGACCTGTGAGTGTCTGCATATGCAGTGAAATTGCAAAAAAAAAAAAAGTGCATTTACATATTTTATTTTGTTTTTTTATTCACCATATTCACTATATGGTAAAACTGATGTCAGTATGATGCCTCGGGTCAGTACGAGTTCGTAGATACCAAACATGTATACTTTTACTGTTATCTAAATGGTGAAAGAACATTCTGAATTAAAAAAAAAAAGTAATTGTGCCTTTGTCTCCATTGTCTTATGACCCGTAGCGTTCTCATTTTTCAGGATCTGGAGTTGTGTGACGGCTTATTTTTTGCGTTTTGAGCTGACATTTCTAATGAATCCATTTTTGGGTAGATATGTTATTTCGATTGCCCGTTATTGCATTTTGTTGCGATGTTGCAGCGACCAAAAAAACGTAATTTTGCCATTTGGACTTTTTTTTTCCCATTACACAGTTTACAGCTCTGATTGATTCATTGATTTTATATTTTGACAGATCGGGAATTTCTGAATGCGGCGATATCAAATGTTGTATAAGTGTGTGTATATATATAGTTTTATTTTCAAGGGGGAAAAAGGGGGGTGATTTTAACTTTTTTTTTTTAAACTTTATTTTTTACTATTCCTCTATTGTACATGGCCCCTTGGGGAGCCTCAGCACTGCAGTGTGCGATCGCTTGTGTTATGCAGAGAGATGCTTCAGCACAAGTCATCACTGTCTGCCTGGTGACGTCACTTCGGCATTGCTGGCAGGAAGTGAGTCATGACATCTTCCGGGTCATCAGTGACCCCGCAATGTTATGGGAAGCGATTGGATCACAGGACCTCTGATGCTGGGGAGAACAGCGCAATCCCAGCCACGGTGCTATAGAATGCGCTGTCAGTGATTGAGAGCACGATCTAAAGGATTACCTGTAAGAACCGATCGATGCTTTTAGCTACAATTGTCAGCTGATCAGATCAGCCGACGTGCAGGGAATGATGCGAGCTCGCATCAAAGGGAGGGAACACGACACGACCAAATGCACATATTTGTAATTGCAGCTTTCAGAAATGTCTGATCAAAATATAAAATAAAATAATCTGATTATTAAGCAGCATAACAAACAAAAAAAAAGCCAAAAATACGTTTTTTGGCCACCGCCACATTGCAATAAAATACATCAGATGCTATCAAAACATTGTATCTAGCCCACAAATGGTATCTGTAAAAATAATCCCTCACACAGCCCAGTCCTAAAGAAAAATTTACGTTCTCGTAAAATAGGGACAAAAAAAACGTTGTTTCACCTTAATATAATTATTACATGTGGTATCTACGTATCATAATGATAGGAATCGTATGCAGTCACTACCAGTAGTGACATGTGAATAAAAAACAAAAAAATAATTGTGGGATTGCACTTTTTTTTTTGGCAATTTCACGACTTGCAAATGTTTCGCGTTTTCCAGTACACTATACGGTAACGTGAATGAAGGTATTCAGAAGTAAAACTCGTCCCGCAAAAACAAGCCCTCCTATATCTATATTGATGGAAAAATAAAAAAGTTATGGCTCTTGGAGGTTTTTTCTCTGCTGTATTCGGTATAGGCTACGTTCACACACGGCGTAATTGCTGCGTTTTTCCCGCGTTATTTAGCGTCAGTAAAAAAATGCGGTGCATTCAAACACCATGTTTTTTTCTTTTACGGCCGCATTATTCCCCCAAGAGCGCAGTGGAAAGTGATGTCACACGAGGGCAGAAATAATGCTGTTCCGTGTGACATGTGTGAACGTTCACTTTCGCAGTGTATCTACATACTAAACTAACGAACATATGAACTAAAAGAAAGCAATGGGTATAAAAAAAAAAATGTAAAATAAAATTCACACCTCTCTGCCGAGTGTCCCGGGATGCGAGGCGTCCACGTCCGACCGCTGCAGGACCTGAATCAGCTGACCAGCGGCAACCCGATCAGCTGGTGTCACCTGACCGCATCAGCTGATCACTTTAAGCCGCCCGCCAAAACCGATTAGCTGCTGATGTCACGTCACAATCTGCTGATCGCTTCTGGCCAATCAGATGATTAAGGTCCTTGCAGCGATTGGACGTCTTCCCCCTTGGGTCCCAGGACAGCCAGCAGAGAGGTAAGTATTTTATTTTTTTATTTTTAATACCTTTTGTTAACTTTTATTTTGTTTTTGCAGTATATGTCGATACACTGCGAAAGAGAACCTGCAGCCCCGACATGTCACACGGGGGGGAGGAACGCAGCATTCTTCCTTTTACCTGTGTGACATCACTTCCCCCAGTGCCCACAATTACAGGGGCTGGAATAGGCATTGTCGAAACGACAATGTATATTCCAGCTCCTTATAATGGGGCCTATGGTAGAAAGTGTGCGCATATTTGCGCAAAGTTTTGACATGTTGATTCTTTTTACGCGCACGACTTTCCCCCTCAAAAGCATGTCCGAAAACAGCGCAGCATCTGAACTGGCAAAAGTCAATTTCCATTTCCTTTGCCGGCAAACGCAGACACAGATGCGCTTTTGCGGGAAAAGCACGCGCAAAAAGACCTAAAACTTACTCTCTGTGTGAACGCAGCCTAAGAAAAAAAATTGCTGCATGAACTGAAATCTGTTCAGTGCGATCAATATGGCATCTGATTTTTATTGATACATTACAAATCAGATGTAAATGATCCTGTAAAAGATTTATAGCCGCTGAGTTAATAAAAACATAGCACACGGATGACAAGTGACAATAAACTCAACCCACTTTTCGGGATAACAATGGGACTGGTCTATTTCCTTTTTTTATACACTCTTGTGACCCTAGCCTCATAGCAATTCTTTACACCCTGTCTTCAGCTTTTCATTTTTAACCCCTTCCCGATCCAAGACGTTATAGAGACGTTATGGAAGTCGGTGACTTCCAGACCCTTGATGTCCCTATAACGTCATGGTGGGATTCCATTCCTGTAGTGAAACTTGGTGAAAACTTTGAACCCCCAGGTGCTTTGCAAATTAATCCGTAAAAATGAAAAATAAAATTTTTGTTGAATAAAAAGTACTTTTTCATTTTTACAGAATAATTTGTGAAGCACTTGGGGGTTCAAAGTGCTCACTATGCATCTAGATAAGATCCTTGGGGAGTCTAGTTTCCAAAATGGTGTCACTTGTGGGGGAGCTCCAATGTTTAGGCACACAGGGGCTCTCCAAATGCGACATGGTGTCCGCTACCAATTTGAATGGAAAATCAGCTCAAATTGTTAGTGGACACCATGTTGCGTTTGGAGAGCCCCTGTGTGCCTAAACATTGGAGCTCCCCCACAAGTGACACCATTTTGGAAACTAGACCCTCCCTAAAAAACTTATCTAGATGGATGGTGAGCACTTTGAACCCCCAGGTACGTCACAAATTAATCTGTAAAAATGAAAAATAAAATTTTTGTGGAAAAAAAAGTACTTTTTCATTTTTACGGATCAATTTGTGAAGCACCTGGGGGTTCAAAGTGCTCACTATGCATCTAGATACGTTCCTTGGGGAGTCTAGTTTCCAAAATGTGGTCACTTGTGGGGGAGCTCCAATGTTTAGGCACACAGGGGCTCTCCAAACGCAACATGGTGTCCACTAACAATTTGAGCTGATTTTCCATTCAAATTGGTAGCGGACACCATGTCGCGTTTGGAGAGCCCCTGTGTGCCTAAACATTGGAGCTCCCCCACAAGTGACACCATTTTGGAAACTAGCCCCCCCCCCCCCTAAGAAACTTATCTAGATGCATAGTGAGCACTTTGAACCCCCAGGTGCTTCACAAATTAATCCCTAAAAATTAAAAATTAAATTTTTGTGGAAAAAAGTACTTTTTCATTTTTACGGATCAATTTGTGAAGCACCTGGGGGTTCATAGTGCTCACTATGCATCTAGATACGTTCCTTGGGGAGTCTAGTTTCCAAAATGGTGTCACTTGTGGGGGAGCTTTAATGTTTAGGCACACAGGGGCTCTCCATACGCGACATGGTGTCCGCTACCAATTTGAATGGAAAATTACCGTATATACTCGTGTATAAGCCGACCCGTGTATAAGCCGACCCCCCTACTTTTGCCCCCAAAAACTGGGAAAACTTATTGACTCGCGTATAAGCCTAGGGTGGACAATGCAGCAGCTACCGGTATTGAAAATTGTCAAAAATGAAATTTTGAACTTTTAGTTCAAATAAAAACCGTAAACTACCAATGCAGCAGACCATCATCCTGTTATAAAGCCCCCTATCACTGGTATACAGCCCACCATCCCTGTATATAGCGGCCATCACTGGTATATATAGTAGTGCCCATAACTAGTATACAGTCGCTGCCATCACTGGTATACAGCCCCCAGCACTGGTATACATGCCCCATCACTGGTATACAGCTCCCCTGCAGTGGTATACAGCCCCAGCAGTGCTATACAGCCCCAGCAGTGCTACACAGCTCCCCTGCAGTGGTATACAGGCCCCATCACTGGTATACAGCTCCCCTGCAGTGGTATACAGCCCCAGCAGTGCTATACAGCCCCAGCAGTGCTATACAGCTCCCCTGCAGTGGTATACAGCCCCAGCAGTGCTATACAGCCCCAGCAGTGCTACACAGCTCCCCTGCAGTGGTATACAGCCCCAGCAGTGCTATACAGCTCCAGCAGTGCTATACAGCTCCCCTGCAGTGGTATACAGGCCCCATCACTGGTATACAGCTCCCATGCAGTGGTATACAGCCCCAGCAGTGCTATACAGCTCCAGCAGTGCTATACAGCTCCCCTGCAGTGGTATACAGGCCCAGTCACTGGTATACAGCTCCCCTGCAGTGGTATACAGCCCCAGCAGTGCTATACAGCCCCAGCAGTGCTATACAGCTCCCCTGCAGTGGTATACAGCCCCAGCAGTGCTATACAGCTCCAGCAGTGCTATACAGCTCCCCTGCAGTGGTATACGGCCCCAGCAGTGCTATACAGCTCCAGCAGTGCTATACAGCTCCCCTGCAGTGGTATACAGGCCCCATCACTGGTATACAGCTCCCATGCAGTGGTATACAGCCCCAGCAGTGCTATACAGCTCCAGCAGTGCTATACAGCTCCCCTGCAGTGGTATACAGGCCCAGTCACTGGTATACAGCTCCCCTGCAGTGGTATACAGCCCCAGCAGTGCTACACAGCTCCCCTGCAGTGGTATACAGGCCCCATCACTGGTATACAGCTCCCCTGCAGTGGTATACAGCCCCAGCAGTGCTATACAGCCCCAGCAGTGCTATACAGCTCCCCTGCAGTGGTATACAGCCCCAGCAGTGCTATACAGCTCCCCTGCAGTGGTATACAGGCCCAGTCACTGGTATACAGCACCCCTGCAGTGGTATACAGCCCCAGCAGTGCTATACAGCCCCAGCACTGGTATACAACCCCCAGCACATGTATACAGGCCCCTAGCAGAGGCTATACAGGCCCCCCAGTAGGGGATATGCAGACCCCCCATCGCTTTAGAGATCCCTTGCTGCAGGAGCAGCAGAAATCTCACCCTCCGCCGTCCTCTGGAGCCACCGGGTCCTGGGTCCTCGGTCCTAGTCTGTCCTCCTTCCTCCAGCCTCATCCTCGGTCCTCCGTGGCCGTGCTCTGTTCTCCCTGTATGCACGCTTCTAATGCTGTGGGCGGGTTGGACGCAGCGGTGATGACGTCATGCTGCCGCGACGCCCACAGCACGGGAAGCGTGCATAGTGCATACAGGGAGAACAGAGCACGGAGGACCGAGGATGAGGCTGGAGGAAGGAGGACAGACTAGGACCGAGGACCCAGGACACCCGGTGGCTCCAGAGGACGGCGGAGGGTGAGATTTCTGCTGCTCCTGCAGCGACAGCGGGTGGGGGGGGCGCACTGTATTATGCACGGCTCCCCCTTTCACTGATTGACAGGGGGAGCCGTGCATATTTAATGAGCGGCTTCACATCACCTCCCGATCCTATTCCAGCCTCCCCTAGCCACCTCCAGCCCCCGGTTACTGTCCCTCCCCACTCAGCCAGTATATGACTCGCGTATAAGCCGAGGGGGGGACTTTTCAGCACATTTTTTGTGCTGAAAAAGTCGGCTTATACGCGAGTATATACGGTAGCTCAAATTGTTAGCAGACACCATGTCACGTTTGGAGAGCCTCTGTGTGCCTAAACATTAAAGCTCCCCCACAAGTGACCCCATTTTGGAAACTAGACCCCCCAAGGAACTTATCTAGATGCATAGTGAGCACTTTGAACCCCCAGGTGTTACACAAATTGATCCGTAAAAATGAAAAAGTACTTATTTTCTTCACAATTTTTTCAGTTTCACATGGGCAACAGGATAAAATGCATCCTAAAATTTGTTGGGCAATTTCTCCTGAGTACACAGATACCTCATATGTGGTCATAAACCACTGTTTGGGCGCACGGCAGGGCTCAGAATGAAAGGAGCGCCATTTCACTTTTTGAATGGCAAATTAGCTCCAAAAGTCAAATTGCGCTCCTTCCCTTCTGAGCCCTGCCGTGCGCCCAAACAGTGGTTTATGACCACATATGAGGTATCTGTGTACTCAGGAGAAATTGCCCAACAAATTTTGGGATGCATTTTATCCTGTTGCTCATGTGAAACTGAAAGAATTGAGGCTAAAAAACATTTTTGTTGGAAAAATTAAAATGTCCATTTTTTCCTTCCACTTTGCTTTAGGTCCTGTGAAGCACCTGAAGGGTTAATAATCTTCTTGAATGTAATTTGAGGGGTGCAGTTTTTGGAATGGTGTCACTTTTGGGTGTTTTCTATCATGTAAACCCCTCAAAGGGACTTCAAATATGATGTGGTCACTAAAAAGATGGTTTTGTAAATTTTGCTGGAAAAATGAGAAATTGCTGATGAACTTTGAACCCTTATAACTTCCTACCAAAAAAAAAATGTTTTTTTTCCAAAATTGTGCTGATGTAAAGTAGACATGTGGGAAATGTTAATTATTAACTATTTTGTGTCACATAACTCTCTGGTTTAACAGAATAAAAATTCAAAATTTGAAAATTGCAAAATTTTCAACATTTTTGCCAAATGTTTGATATTTTCACAAATAAACGCAAAAATTATCAACCTAAATTTAATACTAACATGAAGCCCAATATGTCACGAAAAAACAATTTCAGAATCGCTAGGATTCGTTGAAGTGTTCCAGAGATATTACCTCATAAAGGGACACTGGTCAGAATTGCAAAAAATGGCAAGGTCAGGAAGGCAAAAAAGGCTGGGTCATGACAGGGTTAAGCCATACTTGAAAAAAAGAAACACATGCAACCCCACCACCCAGCTTTTCTAGAATTAAATTTTCAATAAATTGTCCACATTTTTTTATTATTCATTTTGTAAATTTATTTTATTAAAAAAAAAGACATGCAATCCCACCACCCAGCTTTTCCAGAATTAATAATTTTCATTAATTTTTGTTCCAAGTTGTTTTTTTATTATTTGTCAAATTTATATAAAACATGCAATCCACCACCCAGCTTTTCCAGAATTAGGATTTGCAGTAATTTGTCTATTTTATTTTATCAATTTATTTTAAAATAAAGACCTGCCATCACAGCACCCAGCTTTTCCATAATTAGAATTTACAATACATTGTTCAATTTATTTATTTTATTTTCATTAATTGTGTCAACTTAAAAAAAAAAAAAAAAAGGTCCTTTATTTCTCCTTGTCTTTTCTGACATTGCATCATTTGGGTTTATCCCAGGTTGAGAATAGTTTGTCCCTGGTATAACCTTTCTTCTTGGGGGTTAAAGGGCAGCCCTGAGGCTGCAGGCTGTGATGATGCAGTCCTCCCTCCAGCAGAGGGGCTCAGGCTGGCAGCCCCCTCCTCTGCTCCTCCTGCTCTCTCCTCCTGCCTGCCTTGTCCTCAGCTCCACCTCCTGCTCGTCCTCCCTCCTTTGCCTGCACCGCTCTTCCTGTTTGGTTAGTATGTAGCCAGTGCAGAGTACAGCTGTTTATAATCCCCATAGCTGCTTCCACGCCCTCTGGCCCTGAGCCTGCTTCTCTCTCCCTCTCCCTTTTTTTTCTCCTGCAATGTACTAACAATCTTCCCTCTGATTGGTGTTATATTTGTCTCTGTAATTCTTGCAGCCAATTGAGCCAGGAGAGGAGCTGTTAGTCTGGTACAATGGAGTAGACAACCCAGAGATAGCAGCTGCCATAGAGGAAGAGAGAGCTGCCAGCCACAGGAGCAAGAAGAGCTCGCCCAAATCCAGGAGGGGTAAGCAACGCTGGGAGCAGTGAGTGATTGGGGCAGGCGGGAGGGGGGCGAGCTGTCCCTATGGCGTGTGTGCCTGGATGTCGCTGTGACCTTTCCCAGACTGCACTGTCTGCACGATCCCTACAGCTGAATCATATGATGTGTATGTGCCAGCTCCGCAGACTCCCTCCCTCCGACACTCACAGCTCATTCCTAGTTTTGCCTTTTGTGTTTGGTATTTTTCATGTTTTCTCTTTAGCATTCCTCTAGACTGTGGTGTGTGAGCGGTGAGCTGGCAGCCCCCTGTCTATGTGTCATCCTGGCACAGGAGTTAGGATGGCAAGTGAAGTTCAGGCGGTGGCTCGAGAAGCGGGGGGCCGGCAGCTCCTGGTGACTGAGGCTAAACTGCAGATCAGACAGCCCAGGATAGGAGAGAGGTGTCACATTAGGATTACCGCAGGCGCCTGTCTCCCCCAGGCCCTCACTGATCTCCGCACATTTCTTCTCTTTCTGTTTCCTCCTCTCATCAGCTGTTGTGACACTTCTGGGACTCTGCATACTCCTATGTACAGCGTTACACCAGTGCCTGTGTGCGGTGTATGTAGTGTAGACCCTGTATATATGGCGTTATCATGTGTGTATGGTACGGGCCACGTGTATGCTTCACTGTGTGTGTGTAATACGTATATATATACACTATACCAGAATGTGTATTTCTCCTCCTCACCTGCTGAGAGCTGTAACTGTTTGATATCGTGTGTTACATTAGATCTTGTTTGTTTTTGTGTGGCGTGGACTGTAGTTTTTATCGGTACGATTGTCAGGTTTCCTTTTATTCTATATTTTGGGAGGTGAACATAGACATGTTCATTGCATGTATGCAGTGTGTATAATGTGTGTGGGAGTTTGCATACATATACATATGTGCATATATGTATGTCCCGTATATGTGTTGTATTATATACTATATATATATATATATAATGTGTTTGTATCTATATGTATGAGTACGGTATATATATGTAACTGTATATATATGTTTACCGTATATGCACGTGATGTGTATGTATGAGTGTATATATAACATTGGGAGCATGCATATGTATTACATGTGTGCATGTACCGTGTGTGTATTTATGTGCGTGTATGTATATACATATAATATATACATTAATGTGTGTGTCTACATTTTACATACTAGTCATGGCCAAATGTACCTGAGAATGTGCCTATGAACTTGCATGTAAAGTGGTATAGTACCTTCCTAAGGGTAGAAATCCAAGCAAGTATATCAGACTATCTATCTATCTATCTATCTATCTATCTATCTATCTATCTATCTATCTATCTATCTATCTGTCTGTCTATCCTATTTTATCTTTCTATTCTATCTATCATCTAAAGTATTCACTTTCTCATTACTGAATTTGGGAGTGCTGCCTGGTTCATCTTTTTATATCTATCCATCTATCCTATATATCTTATCCATTTTATCTTTCTATCCTATCTGTGCTATCTATTCTATTTATCTATCCTAGATATCCTATTTATCTTTCTATATTCTATTTATCTATCTAGATATCTATTTTATCTTTCTATCTATTCTATTATTATCTAGATATCCTATTTTATCTTTCTATCTCGATGAAAACAAATTAAAGCAGAACAAACTTTCTAAGATTTCGGTGCAAAGCCTTCCAAGCAACTATTCAGTTGCAGACATATGAGAAGAAAAATAACGCTGCATACTCACGATCAGTATATGCAGCATTTTGGACACAGTGGCTTGCCGTAGTAAAGTATTAGCGTAGTGGATGGGATTTATAGAAATCCCATCCTCACTATGCTTAACCCGACTGCAGCGTTTTGACGCGGTGGTGAGGGTTGCCGGCAGTCCGCTCCTCGTCTGCATGTTCAAGCTGCGGAGTCGGAAGCGGCTTCCATCGGGTGACTGCAGGGAGGAAACCGCCCCGCACCCGGCACACAAGGCGAGTACAGGGTGGCTGCAGTCTCCACGGGTTCACTCTGGTCCGGAGGAGCTGCGTCCAACACACAGTTCCTCCGGACCGTGAGCACATACCCTAAGGGAGGCAGCACTCCATGCATTGCAGAAAAAAGCAGACCTTCATTGGCCCACGTGGTGTTTCGGTTCACAGGAACCTTTTTCAAGCCAAAACACTGGTAAATGGGCCAATAAAGGTCTGTTTTTTCTGCAATGCATGGAGTGCTGCCTCCCTTATTTGTATCGATCTATCAATCATCATGGCCAAATGTCTTGTCAACCTTGAAATTGTTCTCAAAAATGTAGTATTTTTCCCAGAAAATGATCTCATTTACACGTGTTTTGTTATACACAAGTTTATTTCCTTTGTGTGTTGGAACAACAGAAAAAAATCGACTAAAAAAAAGGGTAAATTGGACATAACTACACACAAAACCGTCCAACATTGTTGAACTCCTCAACTTAATATTTGGTTTCACCCTTTGAAATAAATAACTGCAGTCAATCACTTCCAAAACCATCCACAAGCTTCTTCTCACCTGGAATTTCGGACACTTCATTATAGACTGCTCCATGTCTCTCATATATGAAGGCAGAGGTGTACCAAGGTGCGATGGCGCCCGGGGCAAACTTCTATTTTGGCGCCCCCCTCCCCCCCCGGCTGTCAGCTTTCCTCACTCCTGGTGCCCCCCCCCCCCCGGACTCCTCGGTCACACTCACCCCATCCCGTCCAGGCCATCTCTCCTCCGCCGCCAGTTTCCGGGGTCTCCTGAAGTCAACCCGTACCGGACCCGCTGCCGCCAAGTCTTCTAGTGGCCCCCGCGGCCCCAGACTGGCGCGGAAGCGGAAGTGACGTCGGGCGCTTCCTTTCAGGGAAGCGCCGCTAAAATGTGAAATGTAAACCCGTGTAATGTGTGTGCGGCCACCGGGTGTAGCAGGAGGAGGGGAGCGGGAGGGGAGCGGGAGGGGGTGCCGCCGGCGCCCTCCGCTGAGTTGCGCCCGGAGCAAGAGGTCCGGCAGCACCCCCCTGGATACGCCCCTGTATGAAGGTGTCTTCTCCCAACAGCAATGTTAAGATCTGTCCTCATATGATCAATGGGATTTAGTTCTTGACTCATTCCTGCCCCTTCAGAACTCTCCAATTCTTTGTTTCCATCCATTACTGGGATTTCTTGAAGTATGTTTGGGATTATTGTCCTGCTGGAAGACCCAAGCTCAGCTTTCCGACACTGGTCTCTACATTGCCTCCCAAAATCCTTTGGTAATCTTCAGATTTCATGATGTCTTGCACTCAGTCTAGAGGCAGCAAAACAACCCAAAACATCTCTAACCTTCACTATATCTGACTGTAGGTCCTGTGTTCTTTTCCTTGTAGGCCTCATTCCATTTTCAGTAAACAGTAGAATGATGCGCTTTACCAAAAAGCTCTATCTTGTCTCTTCTGTCCACAATACTCTTTCCTAGAAGAATATTGGTTACTCATGTACATTTTGGCTTTTTATGTCTCTGTGTTAGCAGTGGTTCCTCCAGGGTCTCCACCATAGCGTTTAATTGCATTCACATATAGATGGATAGTTTGCACTGACACTGATGCACCCTGAGCCTGCAAGACAGCTTTCATTTCTTTGGAGCTTGATTGGAGCTGCTTATCCACCATGTGTACTCTTCTGCATTACAACCTTTCATCAATTTTTCTCTGCCGTCCATGTCCAGCTTCAGTGCCATGAGTTGTAAATTTCTTGATTATGTTGAGCATAGTGGACAAAGGAACATTAAGATCTCTGAAGATGAACTTATAACCAACTCTGATATTGTTGATAATTTTCCAAAATGTTGGTTCTCAAGTCCTCAGACAGTTCTCTTCTCTTTCTGTTCTCCATGCTTAGTTTGGGACAGACACGTATTGCAAAGATTGAGTCAACTTCTCCCCTTTTTATCTGGTTTCAGGTGTGATTTTCATATTGCCCACATCTGTTACTTCCACAGGTGAGTTTGAACAAGCACCACATGCTGGAAACAAAGTAGTTTAGCCACAATTTTGGAAAGGTGCCATCAATCTTGTCTGGTCTATTTTATGGAGTTTTGTGTGAAATTGTCCAATTTACCTTTTCTTCTGTATTTTAAACGTGTATGGCAAAATATTTGTAAGTGCAAAAACTTTCTAGGAACACTTTCAAGGGGGCCAAAATTTTCGACCGTCTGTCTTTCTATCTATCTATCTCTGTCCTTGTATTCATACCCATATTGTGTGGTATGTATGTATGTATATACTGTGTGTGTGTGTATATGCATATACATATGTGTGTATGTACAGTTGAAACCAGAAGTTTACATACACTATATAAAGACACATATGCATGTTTTTCTCACTATCTGACATGAAATCAGAATAAACCTTTCTCGTTTTAGGTCAATCAGGATTACCATAATTATTAATATTTGCCAAATACCAGAATAATAAGAGAGTGAGAGAATGTTTTAAGGCATTTTTATTACTGCAAAGTCACAAGTGTACATACACTAAGGCTGCTTTCACATCAGCGGTAATCGCTGATTCGCGGCAGTTGCGGTGAAAAAACGCAACTGCCGCGATTACCGCGTAATGGCCGCACTTGCGGTTCACCTGCTGCAAGCGCGGCACAGTTGCGGTTTCGGCAGATGCGGCCGCGAAAAAAACGTGGCCATCCGCGGTTTTCTCGCGGCCGCATCTGCCGCAAGTGCCGAAACCGCACCTGCCGCACACTAACCGCAAAGCCCCATTGACATTGCATGGGGCTTGCAGCAGGTGAACCGCAAGTGCGGCCGTTATGCGGTAATCGCGGCAGTTGCGTTTTTTTCACCGCAACCGCCGCGATCAGCGATTACCGCTGATGTGAAAGCAGCCTAAGATTACTATGCCTTTAACCCTGCTGTTCTGTTTGGGTCTACTATACACTATAAAATGTTCCGGTGGTTTTTTTTTTTTACTAGACCTATTGAAGTCTCGATTTTTAGCTAATTGAAGTGTTTTATTTGAATACCTGTTGCATTATTATACTGTATGTGAACATGGTATGTTCATAAACGAATGAAAAATGAAATAAAAAACTTCATATTTGGTCATTTTTGACCAAGCAGAACAGCAGGGCTAAACATTTGGGACACCCCATATCATGATATATTTGGAAGCTTCTGATACGTTGATTGGCAACATCTGAGTTAATTAGAGACACACCTATGGATGTATTTTAATGCACACGTGAAACACACTGCTTCTTTGTGTAGCATCATGGCAAAAGAAATCTAAAGAAATCAGCCAAGATATCAGGAAGAGAATTGTGGACTTGCACAAATCTGGTTACTCCTTGGGTGCAATTTCCATATACCTGAAAGTGCCTCGTTCATCTGTACAGACAATTATACACAAGAACAAACAAAGTGGAAATATCCAGCCATCATACTGCTCAGGAAGGAGACAGGTTCTGTGTCCCAGAGATGAATGTGCTTTGGTCTGACATGTGCATATCAACCCAAGAACAAAAGCAAAGACCTGGTGAAGATGATGGAGAAAGCTGGTAAGATTGGGACATTGTCCACAGTGAAACGAGTACTGTATCAACATGGGCTGAAAGGCCACTCTGCCAGGAAGAAGCCATTTCTCCAAAATAAGCATAAAAAAAGCCAGATTAATTTTTGTAAATGCACACAGTAACAAAGACCTACATTTATGGTGACATATCCTGTGGTCTGACGACACTAAAATTGAACTGTTTGGCAATAAAGAAGATTGTGACAATACTGAAGCAACATCTCAAGACTTTAGCCAGGAAGTAAAAGCTTGGGTGGAAATGGGTCTTCCAAATGGACAATGACTTGAAGCATACTGCCAATCTGGCTACCAAATGGTTTAAGGATTACAAAGTCAATGTTTGCCGTGGCCATCACAAAGTCCTCATCTCCAATCCTAATGAAAATTTATGGGCAAAGCTGAAAAGGCAGGTAAGAGCAAGGTGACCTACAAACATGGCTCAGTTTCACCAGTTCTGTCAGGAGGAATGGGCCCAAATTCCTACCAACTATTGTGAGAAGCTTGTGGAAGGATATCCAAAACATTTCACCCAAGTCATACAGTTTAAGAGCAATGGTACCAAATACTAATGAAATGTGTGTAAACTTGGGACTTTGCAGAAAGGAATAAAAATGCCTTAAAACATTTTGTCTCATTATTTTGGAATTTGGCAAATATTAATAATTATGGTAATCCTAATTTCCCAAAAAACGGGGAAGGTTTATTCTGATTTCATGTCCGATAGTGAGAAAAACATGCATGTTTCTTTTTATATAGTGTATGTAAACTTCTGGTTTCAACTATAAATGAATGTATGTATATATGTGTGTGTATGTTTGTATCTGTGTGTTTGTACAGGTGCATCTCAATTAATTAGAATATCATCAAAAAGTGAATTTATTTCAGTAATTCAATACAGTGAAACACATACCATATATACTCGTGTATAAGCCGACTTTTTCAGCCCAAAAATTGGGCTGAAAAGTCCCCCCCTCGGCTTATACACGAGTCATATACAGTGTGGTGTGGTGGGGGCTGTGTCCGGGCACTACAGGAGGCGGCGGGGGGAGGCTGCAGAATGAGCGGCACGTCACGCGGTGCCGCTCATTAATAATGCATGGGGAGCAGCGCATAGTACATTGCTGCTCCCCTGCACAGTATAGCCTACCCTGCCCCCCCAATGTAAAGAGAGGCCCCCCCAACAGTGATCCATCTCACCCCTCGGTCTCCAGGCACCCGGGTCCTCCAGCTGCTGCGTCTGCGTGCCTCGCGGCTTCTAATACCGGCGTCCTCCCCGCTCTTCCTGTTTGAATGCGATCATGTGACTGCTGGGGGGGCCTCTGTATACATAGGGGGGAGCCTCTGTATACATGGGGGGCCTCTTTATACATGGGCGCCTCTGTATACATGGGGGGGCCTCTGTATACAGGGGGGCCTCTGTATACATGGGGTCAGTGAGACAGCAGGGGAGCTGTATACCACTGCTGGGGCTGTATACCACTGCTGGGACTGTATACCACTTCTGGGACTGTATACCACTGCTGGGACTGTATATCACTGCTGGGACTGTATACCACTGCTGGGACTGTATACCACTGCTGGGACTGTATACCACTTCTGGGACTGTATACCACTGCTGGGACTGTATATCACTGCTGGGCTGTATAGCACTGCCGAGGGGCCTTTATACCACTGCTGGGACTGTATACCACTGCTGGGACTGTATACCACTGCTGGGGCTGTATACCACTGCTGGGGCTGTATAGCACTGCCGAGGGGTCTGTATACCACTGCTGGGGCTGTATACCACTGCTGGGGCTGTATAGCACTACCGAGCGGCCTGTATACCACTGCTGGGTCTGTATACCACTGCTGGGCCTGTATACCCGTCCTGGGGACTGTATACCACTGATGAGGGGCCTCTATACCACTGATGAGGGGCCTGTATACCACTGCTGGGGACTGTACATCACTGATGAGGGGCCTGTATACCACTGCTGGGGACTGTATATCAGTGATGGTGGCAACTGTATACTAGTTATGGCCACTATATACCAGTGATGGCTGCTATATACAGGGATGGTGGGCTATATACCAGGGTGGATTGATTTAAATCACGCCGATTTAAATCATGATTTAAATCACGATTTAAATCAAAAGGTTTTTTTCTATTTAAATCGGATCGATTTAAATCATGATTTTAATCATGATTTAAATCACTGATTTAAATCAAAAGGTTTTTTTTTAATATAAATCACGATTAAAATGAGAAGTGAGAGCAGTGTGCATGTGCGCCCATAGTTACACGGACGAAACTAGGGGCAACGATCTAACGCCAGGGTGAGGGGGGGACCCCAAAGTAAGTAAAAATCTTTTTTGTTTTACTATATGGCAATAGGTAGGTGTTTAAAAGCAGCATGTCTTAATTGTATAAACTATTAATAGCCTCCACATTTTGTTCATACTGCCCCTTTAATTCCAAACTTCTAGCTTGGTTTCAGTTTTGGTTTAGTTTCTTTTTCCCTGCATTGAGTTGACATGCCCAAACTTGTTGGATAGTCAGCAGTACTTGGCTCAGGCTGTAGTAACATCAGCAGTGCTTGGCTCAGGCTGTAGTAACAATCAAACTTCATAAGTGATCTGTGTGAGCCATGGCAGCAGGTCGTAAGAGAGACCCTATTTGGGTTCATTTTGTTGAGATGCCAGCAGCAGATCTTGGAAAGAAAGGTTTTGTGCACACAACAGTCCGAAACCGCTTAGGAACTGCTAAAGCAGGACAACTGGTTTTCCTATTAAAAGTCCTAAATAAACAGTAGGCTTAAAGGACTGATGTATTCACTGAAGATGTTTGCTTACTTCAAACGTTAGAGATAGGCTATTGTTAAAAAGTACTTACTCTCTGTAGTTCAATTCTGAGTGTTTAATAGTGCAAATAAAAATTATTAGGTTTCATAATCAACTGTTTTAATATTTTTATTTATGTAAAACAATTAGATTTGCAAAAAGACAAAGTTTTGCTTGTGTACAACTTGATTAAAAAATCTGATTTAAATCAAATGATTTAAATCAAAAAAATCTGATTTAAATCAAAAAAATCTGATTTTTTTGATTTTTTTAAAAAAATCAAGATTTTTATCCACCCTGCTATATACCAGTGATAGGGGGCTTTATAACAGGACGGTGGTCTGCTGCATTGGTAGTTTACTGTTTCTATTTAAAATACAAGTTCAACATTTTATTCGTATCTATTTTCATTTTTTAAATTTTTCAGTACCGGTAGCTGCTGCATTGTCCACCCTAGGCTTATACGCGAGTCAATAGGTTTTCCCAGTTTTTGGGGCAAAAGTAGGGGGGTCGGCTTATACACGGGTATATACGGTATATTATATAGAGTCATTACACAGAGAGTGATCTATTTCAAGTGTTTATTTATGTTAATGTTGATGATTATGGCTTACAGCCAATGAAAAGCCAGAGGCATGCTCTCATAAAATTATAGTAAAGAGGATGAAGGGGTATAAACCGCGCTGCTGTATTCCACGAGACATCAAAGGGTGAATATAATATTGATTTATTAGTCAACACATTTCAGGGCTATGTGGCCCCTTCCTCAGGATAAATCAATGTCATATCGCCATGTTCAGGGTGTTTCAGGGAGTCCTGAAACGAGTTGACCAATAAATCAATATTATTAAATTAACCCTTTGATGTCTGGTGGAATATAGCAGCGCGGTTTTTAACCCTTCATCCTCCCTACTCTATATGCACCGTGCTGGGAACTGCAGCAGCCGTGATATGCTTTTATAGTGGTTGTGACTCTCACAACCACACAAGGTGATGACTATTTAGGTAATATTTTATCTCTCAGTTTCCTCATCCTCCCTACTTTAATTTTCTGAGATAATGACCATTGGGTTTTCATTGGCTGTAAGACATAATCATCAACATTTACAGAAATAAACACTTGAAATGGATCAATGACTCTATATAATATATGTGTTTCACTTTTTGTATTGAATAACTGGAATAAATGAACTTTTTGATGATCTTCTAATTCATTGAGCTGCACCTGTGTATATATGTGTTTGTGTATATCTGTGAGTCCCTGTATGTGGATATATATGTATGTGTAAATCAATATACATTACATTGTGTATGTTCTAATATTATGGACACTAGACAATATATGTATGTCTTCAGTGAATATTCTGCACACTGGGGCAGGGCCTAGTGAGGGAACAAGTACATGGTGATCTGTGAAGTATTTTAATCTAGTTATCAAGAAATCTGTTGCTCAACCTCTTAAGAGAAATGTGAAATTCCAATTTAACAAGTCACGTGTAAGTCGATGCCGACACATTACTGAGTGTTCATGTGCGGCCGGATCCTCGGGTCATGATTAGTCACAGCCAACCTTTCCTTTCTACATTCCTTGGGCCGGGGTCAGACGAGCACATGAAAAATTGTCCTATTTTCATCCCTATTGTCACCCATGTGTCCGTATTTTACATCTGTATTCATACATCAGAAGTTAATGACATGTTTGCGATGAAATATGAAAAAATGACAATGTATCTATAACAATCGGATGATACACACATGATCCATATGGAATCCATTTTTTTTTTTTTTTCCTTTACAGTTAAGGTTAGGTCTCATCCAAAATACAGAAGGCATTACTAGTGCTTGCTGCCACTTTGTTTTCACATTTGGTCTATATGAAAAAATTGTCACCTGCACAGCCTTTTGGATAACATTGGTCAGATTTTTAAATGGACAGCACACGGACTAAGGCTGGAAACACACTATCCGACTCACATGGGAGTCTCTCGGACGAGACTTGGATCAGTCACACTGAACGGCCTCTCCCTGTCAGGACGGGAGTGTGATGCTGCACAAAAACACAAGCAGCTGACACTCCCGTCCAGAGAGGGAGAGGCTGTTCAGGCCTGATCCGAGTCTCGTCCGAGAGACTCGCATGTGAGTCGGATAGTGTGTTTCCAGCCTAACGGCTCCGGCGAGCGATGTGTCTTCGTTCCGCTTCCTCTCTCAAAACTTGACCACGCCCCCTCTATGTCTCTGTTCTGCCTCCTGTTCTGCTGGCTCTGCCCTCCTCCTTTCCTGCTCTATGAATAAAGCATAAACAGGGCAGGCTCTGCTGCTGACGTCAGGGCAAATACTTTGCTGCCGCTCTGACCGAGCTCTGTGCAGCAGGTTGAGTGACAGAGAGCAGGAGAGGAGGTGGCGCAGAGACATAAAAGGGGCAGAATACACAAGGAGGAGGCTGGAGGACTGTGCCAGCAGTGAAGATCTTTTAATAAGATCCCACCCATTAGACTACATATCTGTACCTTTTCTAATGTCTTTTTTAAAGCTTACAGGGGGGCAGACATGCTGCATTTAGTTGCCATGCAGCAGGGGGGCGACAGGTCCTCTCTGTGCTCCTGACCCGCCCCAGGGCCGCGGGGTACCCGGTTCCGAGCGTTGTTCTGCTGGGGATATCACAGGCCTGTTGCCCAATTCTGTGATCCTGGTAGTTGCTGAAAAGGGGAAAAGTTAATGGGAATAGTATTTTGTGACGCCACCTACAGCTCCAGTAATGGTGCCGGCGCTGCGGGACAGTCCTCCGGGGCGATGGTGAAGCAGCAAGTTGGTTTCGCTCTCCATAGGTACAGCAGGGTCCCCGGGGCAGAAGTGGATGATGGGAGTTGTGAAACAGTCTATGGAGGGAGTAGGATCAGGGGCCGCAATAACTGTCACACACACAGGGTTGTTGTTTCATACCTTTACTGATGATTTGAGCAAGGGGAAGTCCAGGGTACAGTCCGGGTAGCCTAGAAGCAGTTCGGGATCTCCACATCCGATGAGTTATGAGGCCTCCCTTTTAGGGCCCTTTCACATCAGCGTTTTTTTGAAATTTGCGGCAGATGTGGTGAAAAAAACCGCATCTGCCGCAATTACCGCATACCGGCTGCACTTGCGGCGCGGTTGCGGTAAACGCCATGCAAAGTATAGGCGTACTTGCGGCAGGTGCGGCAAGTGCGGTTTTGCACTTGCGGCAGGTGCGGCCGCGAAAAAAAAACGCGGCTGTCCGTGGTTTTTTTCGCGGCCGCACCTGCCGCAAGTGCAAAACCGCACTTGCCGCACCTGCCGCAAGTACGCCTATACTTTGCATGGCGTTTACCGCAACCGCGCCACAAGTGCAGCTGGTATGCGGTAATTGCGGCAGATGCGTTTTTTTCACCGCATCTGCCGCAAATTTCAAAAAACGCTGATGTGAAAGGGCCCTTATGTTGTGTGCATGCTTTAGTCCTGGGCTGTCTGAAGCTAGGCCCTGACCCTTGCCTGTAGTCCTCACTTATACGGCAGGCTGTGAGAGCTCTGCTATGGGCACCACTATATCCAAAGCGGTCCCAAGCTCTGCCTCCCTGGTCTCTGGTCTTTACTGCTGGGCTGACTTGACCCGTGCAGTCTCGGACTCTGGTATCCGGGCTGTCGACGTAGCTCTTGATTCAGCTCCCCTTGGCTACTCACCTCACCTCCGATCCTCACTCTTGGGTCCCTCACACTGGCTAGGCTTCCCTCTGGCATGGGCCTCACTTGGCTCCGTTCACCAGGTGTCTTCCTCAGTACTGCTCCGTACTGAATTTCTTAACTCCTCCCCCGGGCCTGAATTTATAGGGGACCTTGCCTGAAGTCGGCATGTAGAGCTCCCCTTCAGGTGTGGGGTGGAAGGTGTTGGGTGTAAGTTTACCTGATGTGGAAATCCTTCCCTGCTCCAGGTGTTCCTGTGGCAACCAAACCGTAGAGTGGGGTGGCACACTCCCATCTACATATTGATTTCTTACTTTTTTCTGCATAAAGTTTGTCACTTGGAACACTTCTTAAAGGGGTTGTCCACTATTGGACCACCCAAACTTAATCAATTCAGGACTCCAATTAAAATAAAAACAGTATATACTCAGCTCTTGCAGCACCGTTCTCGCAATGTCGGCGCCGCTATCTCTAGGAAAAGTGACTCAACATTGTTGTGTCTCGTGCCGGATTGCAGCCAAAGAGAGGCCGCTCATCAGCTGCAGCCTTTAATATTCCATCAAAGTGGAGGTCCACCCCGATAGATATTGATGAGCTTTATGCTTTTTTTTTTTGTTTTACTTAAATATTGATGAGCTGCATCTGAAGGGTGGCTGCCAATTGACTGCAGCCGGCACGAGACACAACAATGTTGTGTCACTCTCCAGTAACAACAGCGCTGACATTGCTGGAACGACAATGCTGCCAGAAGTGATTGCCCACTGTTATTTTAATTCTGGTCCTGAATTAATTAACCGGAGTTTGCTTGGTTGCGGAAAACCCATTAAAATAATTGAGGTTGGTAGGATTATACCCTCAAAATTGTAAAAACACCGAAGTACATTTTCTCTTATTGAGCACCTTTACTAATCTGTGGATCCACACTGTAATACCATATTCCTCTGACCTTTTATCAAGGTATACAGGCGTGATTTTTTAAGGTACCGTATATACTCGCGTACCCCCCTCGGCTTATACGCGAGTCAATACGGCAGCCCCAGCAGCCCCAGTAATCCAGGGCCCCCCCAGACTTGCTCCGGTAACCTGTAAAGTAAAATATACTTATCACTGTCCCGCTGCCGTCCGCGCCCGCCCGCTGCTGACACCGCGATCCTCCATCTGCATGCGTCTTCTTCCGGTTTCCTGTGTTCGTCGCAGGCAATGACGTCATTGCCGGCGCCGAACACAGGAAGTCGGAAGAAGACGCCTGAAGATGGAGGATCGCGGTGTCAGCAGCGGGCGGGCGCGGACGGCAGCGGGACAGTGATAAGTATATTTTACTTTACAGGTTACCGGAGCAAGGCTGGGGGGGCCCTGGATTACTGGGGCTGCTGTATACTACCGCTGGGGCTGCTATATACTACCGCTGGGGCTGCTATATACTACCACTGGGGCTGCTGTATACTACCACTGGGGCTGTTGGGGATGCTGTATACTACCACTGGGGCTGCTGTATACTACCACTGGGGCTGCTGGGGCTGCTGTATACTACCGCTGGGGCTGCTGTATACTACCACTGGGGCTGCTGGGGCTGCTGTATACTACCACTGGGGCTGCTGTATACTACCACTGAGGCTGCTGGGACTGCTGTATACTACCACTGGGGCTGCTGTATACTACCACTGGGGCTGCTGGGGCTGCTGTATACTACCACTGGGGCTGCTGTATACTACCGCTGGGGCTGCTGTATACTACCACTGGGGCTGCTGGGGCTGCTGTATACTACCACTGGGGCTGCTGTATACTACCACTGGGGCTGCTGTATACTACCACTGGGGCTGCTGTATACTACCACTGGGGCTGCTGGGGCTGCTATATACTACCACTGGGGCTGCTGGGGCTGCTATATACTACCACTGGGGCTGCTGAGGATGCTATATACTACCACTGGGGCTGCTGTATACTATCACTGGGGCTGCTGTATACTACCACTGGGGAGGCCTGTATACCACTGGGGGGGCCTGTATACCACACTGCTGGGGGCTGTATACCTGTGCTGGGGTCCACCCTCGGCTTATACATGAGTCAATAGGTTTTTCCAGATTTTTGGGGCAAAAGTAGGGGGGTCGGCTTATACACTGGTCGGCTTATACACGAGTATATACGGTATTTATGGAGGAAAAAAAAATCTATTGCTATTATAGTATGGTCAGACACATTCATTACACAGTACATAACAGGGACACATCTATAAGATTATCTCTGCACAGGAGATGTGCTATGATCAGGCCATGTCTCTGTACGGTCAGACACATCCATTACACAGTACATAGCAGGGACACATATATAAGATTATCTCAGCACAGGAGATGTGGTATGATCAGACCATGTCCCTGTACAGTCAGACACATCCATCACACAGTATATAGCAGGGACACATATATAAGATTATCTCAGCACAGGAGATGTTGTATGATCGGGCCATGTCCCTAAATGGTCAGACACATCCATTACACAGTACATAGCAGGGACACATATATAAGATTATCTCAGCACATAAACATTATTTGTAAACATCCAATTGTGGAAATTATTATTATTCCAAGATCTATTCATTAAAATAAAGTTTGTTTGTCGGTAAATCCCTTTAGTTTTTTCTGACTCTGTATATTAGTAAATAGGCTCATTTTCACTGTAAACACAGTAAAACCACCTTTTTTCACCTGGACAATCCCTTTAAGCATGGGAGAATTTTGCAGTCAAAGCTGAGCTGTACATTTTAAGAGCAATTATATTAGAGGATCCAATTCTCCCAGTGTTCTACTTACACATGGTGAGATTGTGAATGGTAACTCCTTGGTGTCGCTTATGACTCAGGCATTGGTAATGTGCAGCGTCCTATGTAGGTCATGATGTTTGTATGGAGTGAGATGTTGAATGCATAAGTAATGCTCACTTCTTGTAAATCCTGCACATACTGTGTGCAGTAATACTTACTGGAAGTGAGGGTTAGGAGGGGCATTACTACTGACTTTGTGTTGACCACCATTAGATCCCCTCCAGGGGGACTAGGTTATTCCTATTACACTAGTCCAAAATAGTCCTTTGACCTATAGTGATCTTAAGATTTGTGTCAACCTTTTACAATCCTGCAGAATGTGACCTTGAGGGTAAAACTGAGATCGCTGACTAGAAGAGAACAATATGCACATGGTCATATAGCTACCTATCCACAAGATATTAGCCATAAAGAAGCCAATCTATAACATAATATAATATTTAGAATGCAAATTTCATTTATTCATACATTAAAAATAGAGCAAGATAAAGGAGAGCGGAGGAAAAATACCAAAAAAGGGGCACAGCAGGAATATACATAAAGTAACTTCAGCCAGATAGATTATACATTATTATACCATCAATATTCAATACTCAATACATGACGCTGATAGATCAAATGTAATATGGAAATAAACAGTTGTATAAATATACAAACATATACTAGTAAAGTGCTAGTCACATGTGTCTATGTATCTGCACTTATTTATTTATTTTTTTTAATCCAGCAGAAATCTGATTATTTGCAGCAGAATCTGCATCTTACCGAATGCAGTTGTGGCCCTTACACTGGATGCAACCGTCCAGTGTTATACCAGATCCATTTCTGCCTCCCCAATGCTACAGTATAGCCTCCACAAGCTGCCCCAGAAATTGGCACGTACATTAGAATATGGCACTTTACCCAGCTTTTCCCGCTGCATTGGTGCGGTGCAATCAGGGTAATAGAAGGGGTTATTGACAGCTGAGTATTAACAGCTGCCAACCTTGCACCTACTCTGACTATACGTTGTCCTTGTACTCCTGGTGTGACATCTGATTTTAAACGCCGATTTCTTGTGACCGGATGTGATTTTTGGAAACAAGTGGTATTTCTTAGAAAAGAAATATACGGTAACTTTACAGTTTCATACCATATTTTTGTGTTTGTCTTTTTTGCTGAGCAATGTAGTAAAGGAAGCTTTTGTATGCAGACTTCCTATAGCTAATGTTGCTTACTACTTGTCTATAAAGTGATTTTTCTTAATCCCTTCTGTGTCATGCTATGTAGAGCGTTTACAAAGGACATTTGAGAGACATTCACCAGGAATCTGTTTTATCAGCAGGAGATTATCACTACAGGACTTCTGTCTCGTTTCTAAGTCATCTTCTCTATGTAACCCGTCTCCCACCACTGACTAGCAGCGTCTCCGTTTACAAGTATACAGGTGCATCTCAATAAATTAGAATATCATCAAACAGTTAATTTATTTCAGTAATTCAATACATAAAGTGAAACACCAACTATATAGAGCTATTACAAACAGAGGAAGCTTTTTCAAGTGTTTATTTCTGTTAATGTTGATGATTGTGGCTTACTGCCAATAAAAATCGAAAGGTCATTATGTCAGAAAATTAAAAAACATTATTTCAGTTGGTTTTATATAATATTCTAACACATAAATGTTGGCCTACTGAAATGTATGTACAGTTAATGCACTCAATACTTGGTCGGGGCTCCTTTTGCATGTGATGTGACCAGGGCAAGGGGTACTCGGACATCGGTACTGATGGCGGCTTGATGGGGAGATCACGGTGGTCGGGATCCCGGTTCCGTGCCCTGGTTATCCTTTGAGTAAATATTGGGGGAGAAGGGAGTATTTACAGGGGATCGTGACACCACCTGCAGTTCCCGGTAATATGGTACCGGCGCTGCAAGGCGGCCGCTGAGGTGATGGTGGGTGCAGCAGAGAGTAGTCGAGCTCCCTACAGGTGGAGCTATTGCCTCAGGGCAGCGGAGATGGTGCTGAGCCCGCTGGGCACCGCAATAAGGATAACTGAGTCCAATTCAACTTTAACTCCACTTTAATGGGTACCGACAGATGGTGATGATATATGGTACAGTCTGGTTTACCGGGGCCCGTCACCAGTTCCAGGTTCCCCATTATCGAGTCTCTAGATATTCTTCCCTCTATGGCTTTCAGGGTCTAAGTTACTCTTCTAAACTCTACCACCCTCGAGAGCTCTTCCGCCTGTCCCTTGATCTCCCACGGTGGGGCACAGGTTTCCTTTACCGGTTCTGACGGGGTCGGTTACTCTTCCCGCCACCGGAACTCGGGCCGTTGCTCCTGTGATCTTAGATCTAGTTTTGGTACTGAGGGGTGAGGTACCTTGTGGTGCTGTCAGCTACCTGTTAGTGATGGGCCCGCAGCTCGTCGGTCTGCAGCCAGAGACAAACAGTCTGACCGCTTCGGCTACCCGCACTGCCGATGCTTCCCCAACGTGTCCAGCCGTCTCCAACCAGTCCTGGCCCGTTGCCTACTGTCATTGGTTCCCCACTTGAAGGTGGGGTCCCTCCCGGCAGCGTTGCTGTCAGACTCGTCCTTCTTGACTGCCTTCCCAGCGCACTCCCTCTAAACTCTCATCTCTCCCACTACTCTATTCTAGGCTTCACCCCCCCCCCTTTTGGGACCTACTAAATTACCAGTCGCCACCTATTCTAAGTGGTTTGGTCCTAGGTGTGCATAAGAATAGACTCCATAAGGTGAACCTTGAACTGACAACTTTACAGGGTTACCACATTTGTTGTTAAAGTGCAATACTACCCTGTAGCGCCTAGCCATAGGGGCGCCACACATGAATTACTGCATCAATGCAGTGTGGCATGGAGGCGATCAGCCTGTGGATGCTGAGATGTTATAGAAGCCCAGGTTGCTTTGATAGCAGCCTTCAGCTTGTCTGCATTGTTGGGTCTGGTGTCTCTCATTTTCCTCTTGACAATAACACCATAGATTCTCTATGGGGTTTAGGTCAGGATACTTTGCTGCGCCAATCAAGCACAGTGATTCTGTTGTTAGTAAACCAGGTATTGGTACTTTTGCAGTGTGGACAGGTGACATGTCCTGCTGGAAAATGAAATCTCCATCTCCAAAAAGCTTGTCAGCAGAGGGAAGCCTTAAGTGCTCTGAAATGTCTTGGTAGACGGCAGCCTGACTTTGTTCTTGATAAAACACAGTGGACCTACACCAGTAGATGACATGGCTCCCCAAACTGTCACTGATTGTGGAAACGTTACACTAGGCCTCAAGCAGCTTGGATTGTGGCCTCCCCAATCTTCCTCCATACTTTTGGATTGTGGCCTCTCCACTCTTCCTCCAGACTCTTGGATTGTGGCCTCTCCACTCTTCCTCCAGACTCTTGGATTGTGGCCTCTCCACTCTTCCTCCAGACTCTTGGATTATGGCCTCTCCACTCTTCCTCCAGACTCTTGGATTGTGGTCTCTCCGCTCTTATTCCAGACTCTTGGGTTGTGGCCTCTCCACTCTTCCTCCAGACTCTTGGATTGTGGCCTCTCCACTCTTCCTCCAGACTCTTGGATTGTGGCCTCTCCACTCTTCCTCCAGACTCTTGGATTGTGGCCTCTCCACTCTTCCTCCAGACTCTTGGATTGTGGCCTCTCCACTCTTCTCCAGACTCTTGGATTGTGGCCTCTCCACTCTTTCTCCAGACTTTTGGATTGTGGCCTCTCCACTCTTCCTCCAGACTTTTGGATTGTGGCCTCTCCACTCTTCCTCGAGACTCTTGGATTGTGGTCTCTCCGCTCTTATTCCAGACTCTTGGGTTGTGGCCTCTCCACTCTTCCTCCAGACTCTTGGGTTGTGGCCTCTCCACTCTTCCTCCAGACTCTTGGATTGTGGCCTCTCTACTCTTCCTCCAGACTCTGGGACCTTGTTTCCAAATTAAATGCAAAATTTACTTTCATCTGAAAACACCTTGGACCACTAAGCAACAGTCAAGTTCTTTTTCTCCTTGGCCCAGGTAAGCCACTTCTTGCCGTTGTCTATTGACCATGAATGGATTGACACAAGGAATGCGACAGCTGTAGCCCATGTCCTGGATACGTCTGTGTGTGGTGGCTCTTGAAGCACTGACTTCAGCAGCCGTCCATTACTTGTCAATTTCCCCCGAAATAGTTGAATGGCCTTTTCTTAACAATCCTTTTAAGTTTGCGGTTATCCCGGTTGCTTGTGCACCTTTTTCTATCCCACATTTTCCTTCCACTCAACTTTCCATTAATATGACTGGATACAGCACTCTGAACAGCCACCTTCTTCAGCTATGACCTTTTGTGGCTTACCCTCCTTGTGGAGTGTGTCAATGACTGCCTTCTGGACAGCTATAAAGTCAGCAGTCTTCCCCGTGATTGTGTAGACTACTGAACCAGACTAAGGGATCATTTTAAATACTTAGTAAGCCTTTGCAGATGTTTTTTGTTAATTATTCTAATTTTCTGAGATAAAGACCTTTTGGGTTTTCATTGGCTGTAAGACATAATCAACATTAACAGAAATAAACACATGAAATGGATCACTGTTTGTAATGACTCTATATAATATATGAGTTTTTGTTTTATGTATTGAATTACTGAAATAAATTAACCTTTTGATGATATTTTAATTTGTTGAGATGCACTTGTACTTTCTACCTATGCTCTTCTTGGTACATACAAGAGGTCTCCAAAGCATTAAAGAGGATTTGTTATGTAATCTGAGAGCAGCATGATGTAGTTGCTTAGACCCTTATCCCAGGGATGGGCCCCTTGCTTTGCTGTTTCAATAAAATCTGTGCTTTATCAGCAGGAGATAATCAGTACAGGACTAGGTGTCTCGTGCTTACTAGTCATCTTTTCTTTGTAACCTCACTCCTGACACTGATTGGCTTTCATCTTCTGTATTGTACACAGAAGTCTACCAATCAGTGTTGTGGGTTGGGTTATACAGAGCTCAACATTAAAGGGGGTGTCACACGCGTCAATGTCGTCAGCGATCTGATCGCTGACGACATTGACGGCTGATCGCTGGTGAGCTGTCACACAGACAGACTCACCAGCGATCAATTGACCAGTGACATCATGGAAACGATTTAAATATCGTTTCCACGATGTCCTGCTCCCGCTGCCAGCCTGCTGGAAGCGGGAGCAGCCTGGTCTCCAAGGTACACTGCGGGTAACTAGGCAGCGCGCGCTGCCTAGATACCCGACGTGTACCTTAGTTACCAGCCTCCTCCGCTCACCCGGTGAGCGGAGGAGGCTGGTAACTAAGGTACACAGTCGGGTATCTAGGCAGCGCGCGCTGCCTAGTTACCCGCAGTGTACCTTAGTTACCAGCCTCCTCCGCTCACCGGGTGAGCGGAGGAGGCTGGTAACTAAGGTACACGTCGGGTATCTAGGCAGCGCGCGCTGCCTAGTTACCCGCAGTGTACCTTGGATACCAGCTCCCAGCGCTTGTGACAGGCGCTGGGAGCTGGAATATCGCTAGTCCCGGTGTCACACGCAGCGATGCTGCGTGTCCACCGGGCGACAATCGCCAGGTTTCAGAGCTGGTTCTGAAACCTGGCGATCATCAACCAGCGATTTATCGCTGGTTGATGCAGTATGTCACACGCGTCAATATCGCTGCAACGTCACGTGCAGTCGATATCGTGCAGGCGATATTGACGCGTGTGACACCCCCTTAACAGAAATTATAGATCTGCAGTGAAAAAAAAAATGATTGTATCAAAATGATAGCATGCAGACCAGAAAGTGACAACTTGGGTTGAATCGGGGTCTCTGCCCCTACATCACACTGCTCTCAGATTACATAGTCCCAATCTACTGACAGATTACTTTTAGGATTATGTTGCAGAAGGTCTGCAATGCAGAAGGTCTGCAATGACTTGAGAGAATATAAAAATAAGATACGTTTGAGAAAGTTTTGGCTCCTTTTTCAAGCTTTCTTTACGCACCTAAGATATAACTGGAGGTCGATATATTTATTAAGGGTCCATAACCCCCTCCCTGTGTTTATGTACCTGTAACTTGCAGATATAGAGAATTCTGCACTGACAGGTGAGTGTCAATTTGCGTACAGTACCTTGGTTCAGTCTCCTGAAGTCAGGAGCTGTCCGAGGTACTGTACACAAATTGCGTACAGTACCAGCTGCTGTGCTAATGAAACTCAGGAGCTGTCCCTGTTGCCGTGGTCCTGAAATCTCAACAGGGGACAGCTCCTGGTGCTGAAGTGTAGCAGCGCTCGCCTCATTGCTGACATGCTGCACAGACGCTGCAGATGGGCTTGATAGTCGGTGAAACCAGAGGATTTTTAAAATTACAACATCTGCTGTGTTTTCACTAATCATCTTGCACTGCTGCTGTCACAGCAGTGCAAGATGATTGGTTACTGTGCTGGCAAAGCGGCAAATTCAAACAGTACAGCTTTGACAGCCGCGAAGTTTGAATTCACCGGCAAATGCTGTTCGCGGACCTGGAGTTTGCTTCAGGACCGTGGACCACATCACACTCACACGCACCACTCACGCAGCACACTCACAGCACACTCACAGCACACTCGCATGCATACAGCCTATGCACACTAACCCACATGCACCACACTAGCACCACACTCACAACAAACATGCATTACACATGCATCACTGTCATGCATCCGTGTGCCTCCAGCCTAAGCCAGATTCATGTCAGGTTTAATTTTTTGTATGTGAAAAAAACTGATTTTCATCAGTTTGTTGGATCCAATTTTTTTGGTTTTGTGTGGTCTGTTATTCTCGTATGAGAAGAAAACAGATTGAGGCTTCCTAAGCACCTCCTAGGAGCCATTCAGTGAGAAAAGACAGCGCACATATGTAATTCATGTACTGTCATTTTATTGCATTATTTTTTTTACAGAACCATTTATATAAATCAGTGAGTTTGATATGTAAAAAACAGTCTTGTGCAAAAGCCCAAAGATTGTTCGATATGTGTTCTATCAACAAAATAAAAAAGGATAAAAGTAGTACATAAAACTTTGACATGTGATTGGAACAGTAGAAATAGTAGTAGGGAGGGAGAAGAGAGAAATCAAGAAGGGCAGAACAAACAGTTTAGAGAAAAATTATGGAGAGAGGAAAAAGGTGCAGGATAGAAGCTGTGCTGATATATGAGCAGTGAAGGCAGCTGCTTCCTAGTTGCCCACAGATTTCAATTCCAACCTGTATTACTCGTAGGGATGCTCCCATGATGGTGGGTTTACACGCCGCGATATCGGCGTCCAACTCCGACCCAACTCCGACAAAAAGTCACGTGGGTCGCGAGTTGGACCCGATATCGTGTGCGCGTTGTACTGTTTTAGCATACAACGCGATGCTGGAACGATGCCAAAACGATATCGGAGTTGAATAGCACAGCTATTCAACTCCCCGATATCGCATGGCCGTTGTACCAGCATCGCTGCGTGTGACAGCCCAACTCCGATGCGTACTCGCACCTCACCCATTAACTCCCATGTTAAATGGTCGTTACTGGGTTGGTGGGCGTACACATCGGAGGGACGTTGTTTCCCGATATCGCAGCGTGTAAACCGGCGATGCGATATCGGGAAAAGTGCTCCCAAAATGCGCGCTCCCCCGGCGTTGTATGCGATATCGGGACGATATCGCAACGTGTAACCCCACCATAAGTGAAAAATCTGAGATTTAGATCAGGCTGCAAATTGCAAATCAGGAAGTCTGAAGGTGAATGAAGAATGCAGAACCTAGTAGCTACCAGAGTCCAGATTCCCATAGCCTATAACTCCGTTGAGCCATCTTCACTTATCCAGGTCTTGGCTCCTGAACTTTCTTGGCATCTTCCACCCCCTTTGTCATTGATAAATTTAAATTTTTTTATTAGTGAATGTTTGTCCTACAGCTGGGAGTGTTCCCTTCTTAGATGCCCCTGTTGACTACATGTTAAGTGTCCACTATACGGTGGAGTTCTCCGCTTGAGACCATATACGTGGAGAGCATGGATTTCCAGTGATATACAGTATTTGCCCCCCATATTGCCTGTTGGCTCAATTCTTCACGTTAAAGGACTTGTCTGAAATGAGCGTTTCCTAATTGAAGGCCTCCTTTAGTGACCAAGACTATGACCGGCTTCACACAACGGTTTGGACCTTCAGGTTCTGTCTGGTGTTTTGCAGGATGCACCGGACAGAACCTGACAGCCCCAGACGAGCAGAAACTGAGGGCAAATATGCTCTCCGATCCTGTTTTAAACAGGATTCATTTCTGCTCATTCCTGCTGCTGTCCAGTGCTGTAATTTCAGCACTGCGTGTGCAGGGGTGCTGCCCGCAGTGCTGAAATTTCAGCCATGATGCTGAACTTCAATGCTTGCTCTGCAATGCAACTCTGTCCGTGGTGCTGAATGAGCGCAGCTGCATTACAGAGCCGCCAGTCTTCAGTAAAAGCATCCGAGAAACTATCAGGTTTGTTTGCCAGCTCCGGGGCGATCTGGCGCCCATAGTCTCCCATGTTATGGGCACCGGATCGCCCCGGATCCGGTAGGATCCAGTTTTGTTACTTTTTTACAAAAAATGCTGCAGACTCCGATTTTGTGTCCGGTGCAAAAAACAAACACAACCAGATCCTCCTGGTAAAGCACAAAACCGGAGGCCAAAAAAGGAAAATCCGGCACCACAGGGACACATGGGGCCAAAACTGGATCAGGTTCTGTCTGGTTCAAACCGGACAGAACCTGACACCACAAACCATTTCAGTTGTAGGAAAAAAAAAAAACAATCGTGTCCAAGAGATTTCTGAAATCTCATCACTTTTGTAGAAAAGCATCTTAAAATTGCATGAATATGCAACGTGTGAACATAGCCTACAGCTGTTATATGACTTCTGCATGGTGCTGAAAGCCATTACCTCAGCCTAAGGCCCCCTTCACACCAGGATTTTCAGGATACGGGACTGTCTGGTGTGAACCGACAGTCCCGGATCCGGTTTCGGCCCCATAGTATTCCTATGGGGTCGGATTGCACCAGATGGCAGTGTTTTGCCATCCGGTTCTGTGCTGTCCGGGAGGATCCGGCAGCTTTCGTTTTTTGGCAACGGACACAAAATCGGAACAAGCAGCATTTTTTGTGCCGGGGCCAAAATTGCTCAAAATCGGATCCTCCCGGATTGGCGCCGGATCCGGAGATAAAATCACATCCGGGAGCTGGACGCCGGGTGCTGGAGTTTAGCAGCGAGCGCTTCTAAGCTTCAGCACCATGAGCTGTCCCCTCCAGAGATTTCAGGCCCGTGGCTCCCCGCTAGCCACGATCTTGAAATTTCAGCAACTGCAGCTGCTATTGGCTGCATCCGGCTGCAAACTGGACCGGAGGGCACATTTGCCCTCCGGTTCAGTTTCAAAATCGGATATGGGGCTGTCCAGTTTAGACCGGACAGCCCTGGACCTGATCCAGCCGTGGTGTGAAGGGGGCCTATGGCTATGCGCACACAGGGCGTTTTTGCTGCGTTTTTGTGCTGCATTTTTACCTTGGTTTTATGCAAATCTATCCTAAATAAAATTTGAATAATAAGTTCTAAACATTTTAGTTTGTTCAAATTAATTTTCAAAGTTGTGAGAAAATGCTACTTTGTGTGTTGCACGCCTTTATGTTTCTCTTCATAACTCAGGCAAGAAACGAGATACAGAAATGGAAAAAACGTCATTCAGCTTAGAACAGTCCAGGCTTTCAACAGATATGTCACAAGAGTATCTTTTAATATTTTATCCATGCAGAATCAAATGCAAAAACTCACTGTATTTATAAAAAAAAACTACCATATTTTCTGCTTTATAAGACGCACTCCAAATTTGGTGAAGGAAAAGAAAAAACATACCTTTTAATGTTAAATGGAGTCCATCTTATAATGCCAGTGGCAGTCTTTCAATTAGTATATGTGTCCCCCATCCTGGTACAGTATATATGTCCCCCATCCTTGATCATTGTCTGCCATTGTGGTTTATATGTCCCCCATCATGATACATGTCCCCCCATCCTAAGCTCACCACGGTTTACAGAAAGGGGTGCAGTGGTGGAGCGAAGATGTAGGACGCAGGGACCACAGAGGATGTGAGCAGTAGGGCAAGGCTGCGGGGCGTCACGTTGATGTACGCTGGTGGCCGCTATTTTCTGTGTTTTTGTAGCCAAGCTGGCAGCTGGGCCTCAGCCTCTACTGCGCAGGACTTACAAAAAATGGCACATGCGCAACTTGAGATCTCAGAGAGCTTGCCCCATTACCCACATCCTCCGTGGACCCTGTGTCCTGCACCTTCGCTCCACCACCGTAAACCCCCCTCAGTAAGTAAAAAAAAAAACAACAATATTTGGATTGCATTTTGTAATAAAAAAAATATGGTATTTGATATTAAATTTGAAAAAAATTATTGTGCCTGCTATGGTTCTAGCCACATCTGTACCTAAATTCAGCTTGGGTGCTCAATAGGATCATATTTAAAATACAAAAAATTTCTTTATATAAACAATGTCAATTTAAAAATGTTGATTTCAGACATACGCGTATATTTGAATATTGCTTCTTTTGTTAAACTTATTATTAGGATGAGACTGTATTTAGAAAATCACACTTAATAACATGATCCTAAGGAGAGCCCAACTTGAATTCTTGTACAAATGTAACCAAGAACTCCAATAACACATTTGCCTTTTTTTAAAATTTTTTAATCCGTTTTTTCAAAATTGTGCATCAAAATTTTATATTTGACTCCTCAAAAACAGAATATCAACAAACCTAATCGTGTGACATATCAAATGAAAGCCTATATCATTCTAAACAAAACAGTGCATCTCCCTTCTCTTTATATTAATTCTAACACAAGATATGATCAAAAATGTAAGTTCATTAAAGTAGCACTTAAAAAAAAAACCAATAAAAAAACATTGGGCAAAAAAAAATATTCAGGTTTGTATCCCTTGACATGGAATGACCCACTGTGTCAACATAGCCTAAGTCTTAGGCTGCATTTCTGTTCCCCCGTAGCTCTAGCTGTAGGAGGCAGCAAGTGTCATTTAATGTCCTATATATAGAGACGAAGAAACCTGCAAGACAAAAGCTTCTGTATCATCCCCACAATGAAGCGTTGCTCATCGTACGTGATGCAGTCTGCTGTAGTTTAACCTCTACCCCATTTTGTGTGTTGTTTCTTTTCCTCCTTCATGACACATGTATACCGGTATGATGAGCTGTTTTTAGTAACTGGGTCAATTTGCACGTTGAAGGAGGTTGAATTCTGTTCTGCGATCTCGTGTCTTCCATTATGTAGAGGGAATTGTCATCAAATCTTTAAAGGGTATATCCGGGATTTAAAAAATGATGTGCCAAGTACCAACGGGCAGATAGTTGTTACCTACCTGTCTGTTGTGCTCGGCACTATTCATCGCCATCACAGAACAGTCACTACTCCTGCCGGGATACAATGACTTCGTCTGCTCTGGTCTCTAAAAGGGTAAGGCTAGCTTCACACCACGGTGTATCCAGTCCGGGGCTGTCTGGATGACCCAGACAGCCCCGGACCGGATCAGCACACAGAACCGGAGGGCCAAATGTGCCCTCCGGTCCTGTGTGCAGCCAGACGCAGCTGCAGCTGCTAATGATTCAGGACCGCGGCTTGCTCCTGAAAGAACAGCGGCGTGCAGCCGCCAGTGTCTGGTTCCCGGATCCTCCCAGTCCAGGGCAATCGGCCCCATAGGCTCCATGTTAGGAAGCGCCTGATCGCCCCGGATCCAGGAGAATCTGGGCGAATCCGGGATCCGGCAAATTGGGAGATTTTTCGCCCTGGACACAAAAATGTTGCAAGCAACATTTTTATGTCCGGAGAGAATAATCCGAATTCTCCCGGATTCCACCGCAGAGATGAAACCGGATGGCAGAGAGCTGCCATCCGGCTCCATCTGGTCTTATAGGCTACTATGGGGCCACAAACGGTCGGGGCTGTCTGGTTTACACCGGACAGCCCAGACCGGATCACACCGTGGTGTGAAGCCAGCCTAAGACACCCAAAATCATACTGATTAACAGCTGCCTCCCCACTACCTAACCAAAGGAGCCGGCTATCAATCAGCATGACGTCACCTGTGAAGCCCATCACCAGAGCAGAGAAGACGCCCCTATCTAGATGCAACGTCAAAGGAAGCTGCAGAATAGCCGGCAGGAACGTTTTAGACCGCTCCATATCGGAGAAGAACGGTGCTGAGCAGTTACCTGCCTCTCAGTGCTTAAGGCCTTTTTTTGTAAAATCCGAAACATACCCTTCAATGTGCGAGCAATTTAGCATTCATGCATATTTTGGGGAGATTGAAAAATAATAAAGAAAGAACTCGAGACCCTTGTATGACAATCCTTCATGACTGTGGAACAACATGTTAAGGTGCGTTTAGGCCTTCCAATTTGAGGCATTACACGATCACTTGACCGGCTTCGTTTTCCATTTATTAGCCTGAGTAGACAGGTGAACAGCGTTTCCAATTCGCACAGAATGATCCATGAGAAATGTTTCACTACGCACAAACTTGTTCTCTGCAGCACATTCCCCATCTACACAGGATGATGTGCTGCCGAGAACAATGATTTCTAAGCAGGCTTAAAAATGATTTCACTTGACGATAGAGTTTTACCTGTTCATTGGATGTTGGGTAGTTTGCATGTGTTTCTAGGAATGCTCGTTTCCTATAATCAGCCATTGTAAAGGCACCCTTAGTATTTTGCAGCCTGGGGATATTTCTGGCTTCTTGCAATTTAGAAATATTTTAAATTGCATATACAGTATTCAAAGCAGGGCTGTGGAGTCAGTAAGTCAAACATCCGACTGCACTAAAATGGACTCCAACTCTGACTCCACGACTCCCGACTCCACAGCCCTGACTTGAATGGGTTTACTAGAATTTTCTAAAAGTTGCCCAACAAACGGATTGTTATGAAATATTAAAATAATTACTCCATTTCAGTACCACTGCTTCATTAATTTCCACTGACTCAAACTGCCAAGGCCAGGGATTGAATGGATGTAATCTCATAAAGAGTATATGACTGCTGAGGCTAGGGATTGAATGGATGTAATCTCATATAGAGTATATGACTGCTGAGGCCAGGGATTGAATGGATGTAATCTCATATAGAGTATATGACTGCTGAGGCCAGGGATTGAATGGATGTAATCTCATATAGAGTATATGACTGCTGAGGCCAGGGATTGAATGGATGTAATCTCATATAGAGCATATGACTGCTGAGTCCAGGATTGAATGGATGTAATCTCATATAGAGTATATGACTGCTGAGGCCAGGATTGATTGATGTAATCTCATATAGAGCATATGACTGTGAGTCCAGGGATTGAATGGATGTATCTCATATAGAGCATATGACTGCTGAGGCTTATGCTGCGTTTGTCAGCTGCAAAAAAAGCAGCACAGACATATTGTGTTTGTGCACATACAAATGCAGCACCAAAACACTGCACAAATAAGGGGACACACAGACAGACACACACAGAGGCAGATGCACAGGCACATTTTCTCATCCTCCACGGTGAGCCCCAGTGATTTCTTCTTCCAGGAATTAGTAGGACCTGTGGATGTCATACTTACAGGACTTGTGCACCATGTGACAGCCTGAGTCACAGGGTCAGTCACATGGTGCAGGTCCTGGAATTCACATTGCGCTGCTTCTGCCGGTGCACAGAGGAAGAAATCAACGAAGCTCACCGTGGGCTCTCTGGGGAAGGTGAGTATTGGAGCGTTTTTGCTGTGGAAATTGCATGAAAAAAGCATCACTAACAAATTGTGGATACCCATCATTGTGATTTTGCTTAGGGGGTAGATAGTAATGGAAAATGCAGTCCAAAAACCGGGATGCTTTTCTGCAGCACAAAACGCAATGTGGGCAGCTTTGTAAATTCATTGACTTTAATGGTGAAGCGTAGTGCTACAGAGCACAAACCTCACGTGGGCACATAGTCAAGAGCGTGTTTCCAACTCAGTCCTCAAGGACACCAAGTCATGTTTCAGGATTTCCTTAGATTGCATAGGAAATTAATCACTTGCACGGGATAATTCCATCATCTGTCTAATGATAAGGAAATCTGAAAACATGACTGTTGGTGTGCCTTGAGACTGGAGTTGGGAAACACTGGTCTATGGGAGCCGACGTCTGGTTATCAGGGAGATCTCGATCATGCATGGCCGATTTTGGACTGCAGGTCACTTGTTCACCTGAGATAAGAGAGAGTCTGGCAGCGTCTCTTTTAGAGAGCACTGGAGCGCTCAACCGGCCAAGATAGCTGTCAGCCTAACAATCAGCTGATGTATTTTTCAGCCAGTATCCTTCTAAAAGCGGCCGTCACACGCTAAGATATCGCGAAAGATATCGCTTGAACGCGGCAGATTTAACATCGCGTCAACGATGTCTGTGCGTGTGACGGCAAGATACGATGAGCGAGATCTGATCAAATCGCAAAATCGAGATCTGAGATCCGGAGCTCAGATCTAGCGATGAGCGATTCCACCATCTGTCTCATCGTGGTGTATGACACCACGATGAGCGATCTCCCAGCGGCACAGCCTATGCTGGGAGATGGTAACTATGGTACACGTCGGGTTACTAAGCGACGCGCGGCGCCTAGTAACCCGATGTGTACCTTAGTAACCAGCGATCTCGCTGGTCCACATCGCTGGTGAGTCTGTCTGTGTGACATCTCACCAGCGATGTGAGCGATATTGTAAGCGATCGCGCGTGCACGTGATCGCTTACAATATCGCAAGAGATATCTTATCGTGTGACGGCCGCTTAACAGGTATGGCTGACTTTAGTTATGGTTCTTTTTTCATTGTCCTGGCGATTCCCGCTGTTGACAATTTTTTGACAATCCCGGGCAACCCTTTTGCTTGATGGGCTTAGCTCAGCTCCTTCCTCATTAGGAAGCAGTTATTGACCGGCTGCCAGATATAAGGTGGCCCTTGAGGCAAAGTCAGCAATGCCTCCCGGTCTCCAGAAACCAACTAAACTGGCAGTAAATGATAATTGTAATTGAATGTACCCGCCCGTCCTCCATCATATATAGCCCGATGCCTCTGCCTTCTGACTAGAGAGGTCAGAGGGACAGAATAGTGAGAACATTGCTGCTTTCTTCTCCTGTTGACAATCCTCTGTCTTATTACTTCAAAATAGAAAATGTATAAAAAAGAACTGCTAAAAATCCATCAGGAGAGCAGGTAATAAAATCACATGACGGCATGGGCCATCCTCTGCAACTTTTTTTTACAACATTAGACCAGTCCCATGAAACCCTGGCCATGGGCGCAGTCCGGCCCCATCATCGGTCATCTAAAAGTTGAGGGGAAATTGGGAGGAAATTGCTGGAGTATTTCAACATAACTGTTTCAGGAGCTGAAGAAAACCTGGTCTGTCACATACTGTGGGCAAGTATACTTATTTTCAGATACAACGTCCCTTTAAGGTTGCGTCAACCCTGTAACATGTATTTTAGTGTAGAATCATGCTTGCTGTATAGTGTAATATGAGTAGACAATGCCTCCAGACCTCTGTGAAAAGTATTCAGTGGTCTATCTTGTTCCTCCAGCAGGCAGTATTTGAGTTTGGAATTCCTTCTACGTTTTTCATATGCGAATGTCCTCCAAACATGATGTTTGCTCAGTCTGTTTGAAAGGGCAATTTACATGCAAATTATAACTTTTTGAGATGTAAACATTTCTGACCTCATAAAGTAAAAGGCCTCCAGCTAGACCTCTTAATATAGTAGAAACCAAAAGTTAGACCCAATAATGTAATACTGAGGCAAGGCTAGAACACATAATGTAGTATAGATCCCTCTAAGATAGGGGTCTCAAACCTGTAGTTCAGGAGCCACATGTGGCTCATGCGCCCATGATGTGTGGCTTATGGCTGTATTCCAGCTTTGCGCATAAACACTGTCTATGAAGAGCAGGTCCCCAGATGGTGACTCTTGTGAGTAGCCCCACACAGAAGAGCAGATCTGAATGAGGGTAAGGTAGGGACCCCTGGATCTTGGTATACTGCCTCTATGTGATTTCTGTGGAAAAGCTTTGGCTGTCATTATACGGGTAATTGAGGCTCTGGGGATCACTATTGTGGGGAAGGCAGGAGACTATGTATGGCTCACGACCCTTTCTCAGAGCTGAATGTGGCTCTCAAGGTCAGAAAGGTTGGACATCTCTGTCCTAAAGTAAAACAGACCCCTTGCCAGACTAAAGTGGGTTGTAAGAAGTTTGTAAGCTCCTGATCGATGAGGGGTGCAACCTGTAATCCAGAGAATGTAAATGGAGTGGTGTTAAGGCCCCGTCACACACACGTCAACGTCCAAACGAACCGATCAACAATCCGACTTGACCTAGATCGCTTGAACGTTGTTCAATGATCGCTAGTGAGATGTCACACGTACAGATATGGTTAATGATGCAGTAACGACTCCGCGACAAACGAATGATACTTGCGGTCGTTTGATCGCCTACGTCCTTCACTTCTCAATAGGTGAGGTCGTTAACGACATCGCTGTCGAGGTGTCACACACACCCATGCTGCAGGTTGGACGAACGCTCATTGTTTGGTTTTGGTTGGTTGAACGATCTGCCCAATTATCGTTGGTTGAATCGACGTGTCAGACGCAACGACGTTGCTACAACGTCGTTTAAACGACTGAAAACCTGTGACGTTTCCACGATATGGTTAACAATATCGTAGCGTGTGACGGGCCCTTTAGATCCATGCGCAGCACCCTCAACTCATTCCTAATGGAAGTGCCAAAGACCGGTCGAACGCTGTGGTATTGGGCATTCACATGGGGAATGAATGAAGTCAAGGTGCATGATAAACCACCGCTCCATTCACATGGGGCTCTTCAGAACCCCGGTTCTCAGGATGGGTGGGCATCCCAGCAGTCAGACCCCAAACAATCAAGATGTTATTCTCTATCCAATCACTGTGATCAGGAGTGACAAGGTCTGCAGTGAGTTTCTAGAAAGAACATGAGTCAGTAGGAGATTTCATGATTTGGAAATTGGGGACGTCACTTGTTTTACAAGAAAATCTTGGCCATCGCAGAGAAGTTGGCAACTTTGTCAATGTTGTCTTCGTTTTTGATCCCTAGAGTGGTTGTTGCCCAATTTTTCTAGATCCCTTCATGTATAATTATGACCTTTCTGCTAATCTTTGTTTGCATAAGTGCCCAGTTGGTATTCAGTAGTCCTGGAAAACTGCACACCATAATGCTGTAAATGTTATATGTGCATGCTAAGCGTTTGTAACAATTTGAAGAACATGTCCACCCGAGGACTTCTCTTTATTTTGTAATTCACTTAAAGTGACACATTAAATGCAGATATAAAGCTGGCAATATCTTATCAAGGCAGGAGTAGTAGGACAATGCTGCAGAGACAGTGCTCATTCTTCACAGCTCCATTGCCTCAGTGACATAGACATTTGGTTTGTCTCTTTAGAGCGTTTCTTTAAAAAACTTAGAGAAAAAAACAAGCAACAAATATAAGGCGTTGATCACACAGGGCATTTTGGCAGCATTTTTTTTCAATAGTTTAAGCAAATCCTCGCTAATAAAAAGCTGCTTTGTACAGTATCTGCAAAATATATCAGATTCCAAAAATCTCAGGCACACACAGACACACACCTGCTTTTTTTCCTGACTCAAATAGCAAAGAGCTGTATTTTTGCTGCTTTTTTTATTAAAAGAATCAGCATATCAGTGTTTTTGCTTCTTTTTCCACCACTGAAAGCAATGAAAATTGCACAGCTGCTTTTTGGAAACTTTTTGCTGCAAAAAGACAGCAAAAAATGCAGCTTTTTGTAGTGCAAACTTGCCAAGAGTTTAGGTTTTGCGGCCTCAAAAATGCCTGGTGTGACCATAGCTTTAGGGGGCATTTACACTAGCCAATAATCATGTAATATTAGCCCAGTTATTGATCTGTCTATATATGCTGCTAATCGTCTGACAAATGAACAAAAAACTTGCTTCAAAATCAGTTCTCGGCAGCACATAGATTTGCGTAGACAGGATATGTGCTGCTGAAAATTATGATATTCTGCTTGCACAGAACAGTCGAATTAACAATCATTTTGTGCATGGGAGTGTGGGAGTAGTTGATCATTTTTACGGTGGAGTTCTAACATTGATTAGGCTGATGTTTTACTAATGTACAGTGCCTTGTGAAAGTATTCAGCCCCCTTGAACTTTTCAACCTTTTGCCACATTTTAGGCTTCAAACATAAAGATATAAATTCTAATTTTTCGTGAAGAATCAACAACAAGTGGGACACAATCGTGAAGTGGAACCAAATTTATTGGATATTTTAAACTTTTTTAACAAATATAAAACTGAAAAGTGGGGCATGCAATATTATTCGGCCCCTTTACTTTCAGTGCAGCAAACTCACTCCAGAAGTTCAGTGAGGATCTCTGAATGATCCAGTGTTGTCCTAAATGACTGGTAATGATAAATAGAATCCACCTGTGTGTAATCAAGTCTCTGTATAAATGCACCTGCTCTGTGATAGTCTCAGGGTTCTGTTTCAAGTGCAGAGAGCCTCATGAAGACCAAGGAACACACCAGGCAGGTCCAAGATACTGTTGTGGTGAAGTTTAAAACCTGATTTGGATACAAAAAGATTTCCCAAGATTTAAACATCTCAAGGAGCAATGTGCAAGCGATCATATTGAAATGGAAGGAGTATCAGACCACTGCAAATCTACCACGACCCGGCCGTCCCTCTAAACTTTCATCTCAAAGAAGGAGAAGACTGATCAGAGATGCAGCCAAAAGGCCCATGATCACTCTGGATGAACTGCAGAGATCTACAGCTGAGGTGGGAGAGTCTGTCCATTTGAGGACGATAAGTCGTACACTGAAAAAATCTGGCCTTTATAGAAGAGTGGCAAGAAGAAGCCATTTCTCAAAGATATCCATAAAAAGTCTCGTTTGAAGTTTGCCACAAGCCACCTGGGAGACACCAAACATGTGGAATAAGGTGCTCTGGTCAGATGAAACCAAAAACTAACTTTTTGGCCACAATGCAAAACGATATGTTTGGTGTAAAAGCAGCATAGCTCATCACCCTCAAAACACCATCCCCACTGTCAAACATGGTGGTGGCAGCATCATGGTTTGGGCCTCCTTTTCTTCAGCAGGGACAGGGAAGATGGTTAAAATTGATGGGAAGATGAACGGAGCCAAATACAGGACCATTCTGGAAGAAAACCTGCTGGAGTCTGCAAAAGACCTGAGACTGGGACGGAGATTTATCTTCCAACAACACAATGATCCCAAACATAAAGCAAAATCTACAATGGAATGGTTAAAAAATAAACGTATCCAGGTGTTAGAATGGCCAAGTCACATCCAGACCTGAATCCAATGGAGAATCTGTGGAAAGAGCTGAAAACTGCAGTACACAAACGCCTCAATCCAACCTCACTGAGCTCCAGCTGTTCTGCAAGGAAGAATGGGCAAGAATTTCAGTCTCTCCATGTGCAAAACTGATAGAGACAAACCCCAAGAGACTGCAGCTGTAATCACAGCAAAAGGTGGCGCTACAAAGTATTAACTCAAGGGGCCGAATAATATTGCACGCCCCACTTTTCAGTTTTTTATTTGTTAAAAAAGTTTAAAATATCCAATAAATTTTGTTCCACTTCACAATTGTGTCCCACTTGTTGTTGGTTCTTCACAAAAAAATTAGAATTTACATCTTTGCTTGAAGCCTGAAATGTGGCAAAAGGTTGAGAAGTTCAAAGGGGCCGAATACTTTCACAAGGCGCTGTATGTCAGCATCTGTCAGCAATCAGGGCTGTGGAGTCGGAGTTGTGGAATCGCAGTCAGTGTCTATTTTGGTGGAGTCGGATTTGGAGAATGTAATTCACGGAAAAATGAGGAGCCGGGGTTAGAGTTGAGACCTTGCTTAGTGGAGTCGGGAGTCGTAGAGTCAGTCGGTGTCCATTTTGGTGGAGTTGGGGTCGAACTCGGGGAATTTGAGGAATCGTAGTTGAAGTTGGAGATTTGGCTTACCGATTTCACAGCCCTGTCAACAATGGTATCCTCGTTTTTTCCGACTGATTGTCAAGGCCATGACTGTCATGATAGACTGAGACAAAAAAAGACAATGACTGGTGCCATTGACTTTCATCGGGTCTGTGAATGTATCATTATATTCAACTATAGGAATATCGCTGCACCTACGTGATTCTTCCAATCAAAACTCCAGCTTGACAGAAACTGAAGGATGAGGCTTATGCTAGATCTGAAGGGTAACCAGTGAACCCCCTTTTTTTTTAATAAAGTATATCAAGATTCCATCAAGATTCACCCTTTATGAATGTAGAAAGCCGGGTGACGACTCCTCTCAAATGGAGACATCGGACCTACAGGTCATCACCGATCGCCCCTGATGTCACTGACCGGCCTCTGAATTGTGCTCCTTGTGAACACTTGAAGCCGTAGTTGTCATACAGCCCTCAGGGATGAATATTCAGCACCTGCTCTCCTCACTGGTGATACATTATGCCGGTTTATACGTTCATTTTCACATCAAACCAGTCAGGCACTGGTGGCAGAATATTCAGCATTTAATCCAGCCTGGATCAAAGGAGCCGCACAGCTTTCATGCTCAAATAGATTTAATTATTGCATGTTCAGAATAAAACTGGGTTGAATATTTTATCTAAGGCTTTAAAATTATTTTCCACAGAAAAAATGAGAAACTTGAGATATGTATATGTAATAATATATATTGTATATGTGTGTGTATATAGTATGTGTGTATTTAGTAGTGCAGTATATTACAAAAATGAGTACACCCCTCCCTCAAGTTTTTGTAAATATTTTATTATATACTTTCATGGGACAACACTAATGATATGAACCTTTTATACGATGTAAAGTAGTCAGTTTACAGCTTGTGTAACAGTGTAGATTTGGTGCCCTCTAAATAGTACTGTATCTCAATACGAAGCCATTAAGGTCTAAACTGCTGGCAACAAAAGTTAATACTCTCCTAAGTGAAAGTGGCCATATTGTGCCCATATTGTGCCAAAATTGTCAATGTTTTTTGTGGTCACTATTATTATCAAGCACTCTCTTGGCATGGAGGTCACAGGAGCCACTGGTTTCTCTTCCTTACTTCATGACGACATCACGTAGCTGGTGGATGTTAGAGACCTTGCGCTCCTCCACCGTCCGTTTGAGGAGGTCTCATAGATGTTCAATATGGCTTAGGGCTGAAGATGCTTGGCCAGTCCAACTGCTTTACCCTCCGTTTCTTAAGCAAGGCAGAGGTTGTCTTGGAAGGTGTGTTTGGGGTCGTTATCATGTTGGAATACAAATGGAGGGGATCATGCTTTGCTTCAGTGTGTCCCATATCCTTAGTCTGCTTCTCTTCAGCAAACTGTTGTTTAGAAGAGGCTTCCTTCTGGATGATAGCCATGCAGACAAATTTGATCCCTGTAATCTCTGCAGTAAGTGCTGTATGGTCAGAGCACTGACAGGCAGACCCCCCACCCCTGTAACCTCTGCATTGTGTGGTGTATGGTCAGAGCACTGACAGGCAGACCTCCCCATCCCTGTAACCTCTGCATTGTGCGGTGTATGGTCAGAGCACTGACAGGCAGACCTCCCCACCCTGTAACCTCTGCATTGTGCGGTGTATGGTCTGAGCACTGACAGGCAGACCTCCCCACCCTTGTAACCTCTGCATTGTGCGGTGTATGGTCTGAGCACTGACAGGCAGACCTCCCCACCCCTGTAACCTCTGCATTGTGTGGTGTATGGTCTGAGCACTGACAGGCAGACCTCCCCATCCCTGTAACCTCTGCATTATGTGGTGTATGGTCTGAGCACTGACAGGCAGACCTCCCCACCCCTGTAACCTCTGCATTAAGCGGTGTATGGTCTGAGCACTGACAGGCAGACCTCCCCACCCCTGTAACCTCTGCATTGTGCGGTGTATGGTCAGACCACTGACAGGCAGACCCCCCACCCCTGTAACCTCTGCATTGTGCGGTGTATGGTCTGAGCACTGACCGGCAGACCTCCCCACCCCTGTAACCTCTGCATTGTGCGGTGTATGGTCTGAGCACTAACAGGCAGACCCCCCACACCCTGTAACTTCTGCATTGTGCGGTGTATGGTCTGAGCACTGACAGGCAGACCTCCCCACCCCTGTAACCTCTGCATTGTGCAGTGTATGGTCTGAGCACTGACAGGTAGACCTCCCCACCCCTGTAACCTCTGCATTGTGCGGTGTATGGTCTGAGCACTGACAGGCAGACTTCCCCACCCTTGTAACCTCTGCATTGTGCGGTGTATGGTCTGAGCACTGACAGGCAGACCTCCCCACCCCTGTAACCTCTGCATTGTGTGGTGTATGGTCTGAGCACTGACAGGCAGACCTCCCCATCCCTGTAACCTCTGCATTGTGCGGTGTATGGTCTGAGCACTGACAGGCAGACCTCCCCACCCCTGTAACCTCTGCATTGTGCGGTGTATGGTCTGAGCATTGACAGGCAGACCTCCCCATCCCTGTAACCTCTGCATTAAGCGGTGTATGGTCTGAGCACTGACAGGTTGTTGTTCCCCACTCCTGTAACCTCTGCAGCAATGCCGGCAGCACTTACCCATGGCGTTGTACTCTGCCGGCAGTTTAGACATTGATGGCTGAGTGATGAGTTATTAAGTGGGCACCAGATTTATACTGTAAACTATCTGAGACAAAGAGCAGGCTCCCTGCTGTGAACGATGGGAGCCGACACCCCAGTGAGAGCCACTAAATTCTCTTAATGGCTCTCACCGGGTGTAAACATTCAATGGTCAACAGATTTACCTCTCGGCCCCATCTGAACCAAATCCCACCCACTCATCAATTTAATTTGCTGGCTGGAAGTAGGCAGGGTTTCATCTGCAGGTTGGCGGGGTTTCAGCCGTATTAATGTTATCTTATTATGTGTTTACCTGGGGCAACCACATATTTAATAGGGATCAGTTTATGATCCAAAAGAACTGGCTCTTTTTGGTGAGTGGAGCCAAGGCAGCCAGATCATGAAAAAGAGCAGAAGCCCATCACTAACATGTGCCATGTTCATTGTAGATTGTGCTACTAATTCCCATTAATTGGTATAGCTGAGCAGTTCAGAACACTTTCCCACCTACTCATTTTGCATCAGTCTCTTTCCTCCTCTTCCTTGATTGACCGCTTTGGCTTTGCAGTAACTGGAAGGACAGAGAGAGATGTAAATCAAGTAGATGGGAAGGTGCATTCAACTGCTCAATCTCACCAAGGGTGCAGTGAACTGCTCGACCACATGAATGATGAAGTGAACTGCTTGACCACACCAAGGGTGCACTCAACTGCTTGACCACATCAAGGGTGCACTCAACTGCTTGACCACACCAAGGGTGCACTCAACTGCTTGACCACACCAAGGGTGCACTCAACTGCTTGACCACACCATGGGTGCACTCAACTGCTTGACCACACCAAGGGTGCACTCAACTGCTTGACCACATCAAGGGTGCACTCAACTGCTTGACCACACCAAGGGTGCACTCAACTGCTTGGCCACACCAAGAGTGCACTGAACTGCTTGGCCACACCAAGGGTGCACTGAGTGCTCGTGCATTGTTTGAACAGTCATTTTGTGTTGACAGACTCCCTTTAATCATGTAATTACATCAGCCGTAAGATTTTATTGCCCTACAGTACATAATTTTTCATTCAATTATTGTAACGTTCCTTGACCGAAAAGTACATGCTCCAATCTGTATAGTAAAGACGGGAAAATTATTAGAAACTTTAGATAACGTTTACCCAAACTCTCTGTTCCTGACAAATAAGGAGAATGTAATACATCACTATTGCTATTTAAAAGATTCCTGATTGTGGGTGAATAAAAGTTTTCTACTAACCAAAAGGTTAGTGGAAAACTTTTCTGTCTGTATGTAATTTAAATACATAGTGTGTAGTGAGAGCGGCCTGTATGATAAGCCGAGGTCTTCAACGTTCTTTATTGGGAGATAGACTTTGCCCAGGTGCTACATAATATCCTTGCCGGCTTCCGGAGATGAACTGTTGACCCAGAAAAAGAGCAATCAAGGTTAATTGTGTAATAAATGGCAGACTAGCCAGCGTGACAAGTATCATCTTATATATAAAGCTGTACACATTGGGGCGTCAGGAGCAGGTGTTTGATTACTATATTGAAATATCGGAATTCTGTAAATAATTTCTGCCCAAATGAAGCTGTTTTATTCCATCGTTGTCAGCATGAAATGTCTTATGGGAGGGAAATTTACTTTAATCAAAGTTTATCAGTTGTGCGCCAGATGTCGGTAACATTTGTTGTGAACTTGATTGGGTTTTTGGTTGCTTGTTTGAAGTTAAATGCACAATTTATAGAAAACTTGACAGGTGGTGATGCTGCCCGATCCCAGGGCATCATGAATCAGACATAGGCTCCTTTACTACAGCCATGTATGTTTTACTCTCAAACGCTAAGGTGTTTCGGAGGTGATAAAACTTAAAGGGAACCTGTCACCTAATTTTAAGCCCCTACACTATCTCTAGCTGTCCCTACACTTTCCTAGCAGCTCCCTATCTATCCCTTATCTAAAGTGTCCCTATGAAAGAAGTGTAAAATAAGTATAAACTTACTGCAGTCCCCGTGGTTGGGGGACTGGTAGGCGTGGCCACGCTTCCTTCAGCACACCTCTGTGGTGTAATGCACGCCCTGCTGGGTGGCATTATTCTGTGTCCTCTCTGCCCCCATTCTTTGGAATCTCCCGCCCTCTGTGTAGTTCTATGCACCGGCCGGACGTCACTTCCGGCGCGGTGCATTATGGGGGCGGTCACGTGACCAACCACGGGGACTGCAGTAAGTTTATACTTCATTTACACATGTTTAATAGGGACACTTTAGATAAGAAAGGGATAGATAGGGAGCTGCTAGGAAGGTGTAGGGACAGCTGGAGATAGTGTAGGGGCTTAAAATTAGGTGACAGGTTCCCTTTAAAAACCCATGCAGGAATGAGGTGATTTAAGATGATTAGTCCAAGGGACACTCCCCCAGACTGAAAGGTTCACTCCCAATACACATAGTGAAAGACACATCAGTCATGGAGAGCATGTGGGAAGAAGCCGCCAGGAAACTACCTCTTGGACTAGTCATCGTAGTCAGATTGTCCCCTGGTGGCTTGTACAGGTAGGTTTCCCACTAAATGCTTCAGAACTTCAGAATAAAGCATACCCATCTGTAATAATGTAGCCGGTTCCGGATTCCTGCTGCTCATAGTTTGGCCAGCATAAATCGGCTGTTAGGCTTCTTTAAAGAATACAAAAATTATTTTGTTGGAAAGGTCTCCAAACATAGGCTAACTAGAAAATGTTTAGTGGCAGGGATCTCTACCGATCAACTGCGATCGGTGAGAATACCTGGGATCAAGCAGCCGCAGGGGGACAATGATGTATTCAGCAGATTACTATTGAAATGAATGGTCGATCTAGGTAATGCAAAGACATTCCGAGTTCTCCAGAGGGAGAGGGGGTACGCTGTAGGGATCCTTCAACTTGAAGAATTACTGGAGGTCCCTTTACCATAGTATTTGGTAAAACATTCGATCCCCCTGTAAATGCTGGTGCCATTCTATTGATGTTTGCAGAGATTTGGATGAGCTGTAGTACCAGGCGCAGTTACATGTATGGATGCTGTGATTTTTTTCTAAGTCTCAAAAGTATAAATGTATTAAATAAAAAAGTAAGAAATACCACAATATACACTACTGTTCAAAAGTTTGGGGTCACTTAGAAATTTCCTTATTTTTGAAAGAAAAGCACATTATTTTTTTTTAGCTAACAATAAATTAATCAGAAATACACCCAATACATTGTTAATCTGGTAAATGACTATTCTAGCTGCAAACTTCTGGTTTTTATTGCAATATCTACATAGGTGTATAGAGGCCTATTCCAACAACCACCACTCCAGTGTTTTAATGGTACATTGTGTTTGCTAACTGTGTAAGAAGGCTAATGGATGTGTAGGAAACCCTAGAAAACCCTTGTACAAGTATGTTAGCACAGCTGAAAATGGTTTGGCTGATTAGAGAAGCTATAAAACTGATTTTTCTTTGAGCTAGTTGGGAATCTAGAGCATTACATTTGTTTGAATGAGCAAGGACAGAGCAGCCACTCACAGGAATCCAATTGTAGTTTTTCACGGCTTTATTCAGCAATATGCATGGTTATAATGCAGGGAGGGCGTTGGCAGGACAACGGTCACCGTTTCGCGCTATGTAGCCTTTCCACGGGTCCTGAATACCTGAACTGAAATACCTGAAAGAGAACTTTCATGTGAAACGTGACAGTCTGTTCTTGTTCTTAGAAATGAAGCCTATTCAATGCTAAACATTGCCAAGAAACTGAAGATTTCCTACAACGGTGTGTACTACTCCCTTCAGAGGAGAGCACAAACAGGCTCTAACCAGAGTAGAAAGAGAAGTGGGAAACCCCGCTTTCACAACTGAGCAACAAGACAAGTACATTACAGTCTCTAGTTTGAGAAATCGACACCTCACAGCTCCTCAACTGGCAGCTTCATTAAAGAGTACCCGCAAAACACCAGTGCCAACGTCTACAGTGAAGAGGCGACTCCGGGATGCTGGCCTTCATGGCAGAGGGGCAAAGAAAAAGCCATATCTGAGACTGGCTAATAAAAAGAAAATATTATTATGGGCAAAACAACACAGACACTGGTCAGAGGAAGATTGGACAAAAGTGTTATGGACAGAGGGATCAAAGTCTGAGGTGTTTGGATCACACAGAAGAACATTTGTGAGACACAGAACTGAAGAGAAAATTATTATTTCAAATATAAATCATTATTTTTTACCTTGTCAATGTCAGAACTATATTTTCTATTCATTTTGCAACTCATTTGATAAATAAAAGTATGAGTTTTCATAGCAAACACAAAATTGTCTGAGTGACTCCAAACTTTTGAATGGTAGTGTAGCTTAAAAACGCAGTAGAATAATCCCAAAAGTTGTCATACAATATAGAATCATAGGAAGGTAGAGTTGGAAGGGACCTCCGGGCAGGGCAGTGGAGTCGATAAGCCAAATATCCACCTCCGGCTGTTCAATTTCCCTGAATCCACCTCCATCTCCACAAAAATGGATTCCGACTCCACGACTCTGACTCCACAACCAATGCTGTGAAGTCAGTGAGCCAAACATCCGACTTCAACCAATATTGACACCCGACTCTGACTCCACAGCCCTGTCTCCGGGGTCATTTGCTCCAACCCCCTGCTCAAAGGCGGATTCATTAAACCACCCCAGACAGATATCTGTCTAGCCTCTGTGCGAAGACTTACATTGAAGGAGAACTCGCCTCCTCTTGTGGTCGCCTGTTCCACTCACTGATCTCCCTCACTATCAACAAGTTTTTTCTAATATCTAATCTGTGTCTCCTCCCATATGCTTAGTTATCCATGTATAACATTTGTAAGGTAGGGTTAACATGAGATATTATAAATGATATAACTGACCTATGAGTACACCATCCCGATTTAATGCCACCTGCTGGAAATTCAACCAGATTATAATACAGCAAAAATATGCAAGTTTAAATAGTTGTATAATAATGTACGGGAGGAGGATGACATCTGCACTGGCTGCACCTTCTCAAATTGTTCCACTGTATCTGCTGTAATAGCAGCTCGTTTTTCCACATCACATTATTAGCAGCTTGTTTTTCCACATTAATCCTGCTATAACCTTAGAAGACGTGAAGTCCACGCTCTGCTATTCAAGTGGCTGAAAATTCATATCGAGTAATTTTAAAGATTAAATCACTCATATTTGTAGGTTTACCACTGATAGCTTAGGAAAATATATTCTAGTTATTTCTCTTTTTAGAAATATGACTTGGTCCCAAAATATCAAAACCTTTAGGCATGACCACCAAATATAGTAGAGCCCTCCTCGTTGCAAACACCAAAAAAAACACATTTGTGAAGCCAAAGAATGACACTAAACTCTGCAGGGTAATCAATACTGAGGAGGACAATTTTATATTACAGGAGGATTTATGTAAACTAGAAGCTTGGGCTGATAAATGGCAAATGAGCTTTAATGGGGATAAATGTAAGGTCAAGCACTTGGGCAGAGGAAATAAAATGTATAATTATGTTCTTAATTGTAAAACACTGGGCAAAACTGTCACTGAAAAAGACCTGGGTGTATGGGTAGATGACAAACTCACATTTAGTGCCCAGTGTCAGGCAGCTGCTGCAAAGGCAAATTTAATAATGGGATGCATTAAAAGAGGCATAGATGCTCATGAGGAGAACATAATTTTACCTCTATACAAGTCACTAGTGCGACCACACTTAGAATACTGTGTACAATTCTGGTCTCCGGTGTATAAGAAAGACATAGCTGAACTAGAGCGGGTCCAGAGAAGAGCGACAAAAGTCATTAGAGGACTGAGGGGTCTGCAATACCAAGAAAGGTTATTAGAGGACTGAGGGGTCTGCAATACCAAGACAGGTTATTACACTTGGGGTTATTTAGTTTGGAAAAACGAAGGCTTAGGGTGATCTTATAATAATGTATAAATATATGAGGGGACAGTACAGAGAACTTTCTAATGATCTCTTTACTCTTAGGCCTGAGACTGGGACAAGGGGCATCCTCTACGTCTGGAGGAAAGAAGGTTTAATCATAATCACAGACGCGGATTCTTTACTGTAAGAGCAGTGAGACTATGGAACTCTCTGCCACATGATGTTGTAATGAGTGAGTCACTACTAACATTTAAGAAGGGCCTGGATGCCTTTCTTGAAAACTATAATATTACCGGTTATATATACTAGATTCTTGATAGGGCGTTGATCCAGGGATCTAGTCTGATTGCTGTATGTGGAGTCGGGAAGGAATTTTTTCCCCCAATGTGGAGCTTAGTGTTGCCACATGGGATTTTTTTTTCCTTCCTCTGGATCAACATGTTAGGCTATGGGTTGAACTAGATGGACTTAAAGTCTTCCTTCAACCTTAAAAACGGTGTTACTATGTAATTGTTGGAACGTAGCCTAACTTGTATAGAGTAGACAAGGTGTGAAGATTTTTAAGCAAATGATCTGGGTCACATGCCAACTTCCTCCACTAAATATTTTGCAACACATTTGACATTTCAGTCAATCAGGGGATAATAAATTGTCAATATCCTCCTCACATTTCTGTATGAAGGCAACTTTAACTTCTGGTACACTTTAGACCAGTGTACCCCAACTCCAGTCCTCAAGATCTACCAACAGGTCATGTTTTCAGGATTTCCTTAGCATTCCACAGTTTTTTCTGGCATCACTTGTGCAGGTGATTAAATTATCAAATGCGCAATACCAAGGAATCATGAAAACCTGCACTGTTGGTGGACCTTGAGGACTAGAGTTGGAGAACACTGCTTTAGACATCTGACAAACATATGATGGTTCTTCAGATCCTTAGGCTGGAAGCTATCACCCAACTCTCCCATGAGAAAGAGCCGCAGCCAGAAATGCCTGGCGGTGGCTTACCTTTTAAGGGCCCGTCACACTGGGCGAGATCGCCGCCAATTACATAGGCGACGTAGGGGCGATGTCGGCGACGCCGGTAGGTCGCCTGGTTTCAGAGCAGTGCTCTGAAACCAGGCGACCAATCTGGGGCTATGTGCACACATCGCCCCATGTAACGGCCGCCGGCGACCTGTCAGGCGATGGGAGCCATAGGCTCCCATCGTCCTGCATCGCCGCTGGGGTTTCAGACACCCCAGCAGCGATGCCACCTGACAGCTCTCCGGCGCGGTGCTGGAGATCTCGCCCCGTGTAAATGGGGGATGGCGACGCTGGCGGGGCGCCAAAAACGTTCTCGCACCAGCCAGTCGCCGCCGACATCTCCAGCCCCGTCGCCAGGTGTGACGGGGCCCTTAGTTATCTCCCCCAATATCATCTGTGGCGTGCCCTCAGAAACCTTAGACTGTCAACCAAACTCATTGATATCAGTGGCCTAATGTGGATGGGGGGCATAATGCTTTCCCGTTTTGTTTGCTTAATTTAATTCTATGGTTGTGCCCTTGTGATAATAAATAGTCCTTTATGTAAGGGAAGTTGTATATAGCTCAAACAACCAAAAATGAAAATTCCTGATTTATTCTCTTAAGTAGGTGGGCTGGTATGGGATTGATTGGGCAATGGACAAAATTATTCAATCACTAAACCTCTTCTCGCACCCTTATGTAACTATATCACTGCCACGGTGCGCATGTATTGAGCTGGCTCAGGAGATGTTAAGGCCCGTTACACATAACGATGTCTCAGCAATCCGACCAACGATGGGGGTCGCTGGGACATTGTTATCTGGTTGCTGGTGAGCTGTGAAACCGGCAGACTCACCAGCGATCAGGAACGGCGAGAACGCTGGTAACCAGGGTAAACATCGGGGAACTAAGCGCAGTGCTGCGATTAGTTACCCGATGTTTACCCTGGTTACCAGCCGCCCAGCGTGTACTGTGCGGCGCTGGGAGGTCGTTCATCGTTCGTCTCCTGCTGCCTCACATGCCGATGCTGGCCGCCCAGCGGAGAGCAGCGATGAAATATGGTCCTGGCCATTCTTCCACGATCAACGAACTTATCGTTGGTCGTTGATACGTTTCACACGCAGCAATGTCGTTTTGACGTCGCTGCAACGTCACAAAACCGGTGAAGTTGCAACGATATCGTTAACGATATTGTAGTGTGTGATGGGGCCTTCACACAGCCAGCAACTACTGTCACAGCATCAACCAAGTGAGCTTTGATTGCTGCTGCTGAACATTTAAAAGCCACAGGTTTTTTTTCTTTATTTATTTATTTTTTTTCAGGACAGATGTGACAATACATGTTATGACTGTTTTTTATGTAGGTAAAAAATATTTCTATTTGTCTATGCCATTTAATGTAGTTATATGTTAATAGATTTTATTCTATAGATTAGGAACTTATTTTTAGGTGATTTTTCTATTTCATGGGGAATTCCGCAAATATTGCAGCAGCTTTATGTTCTATACTAGACCTTGAAATGCTATTGACATGGTCATGTTCAATGAACAATCATTTGCCATAAGCATGTACTATAACATTTACACATGAGTATTTTTCGTCTGTAGTCCTCTCACCCTGACAATTTATACAATGGTTTATGAAATCTGGTATCTCATTCGTTCCTTCTCCTTCTGGCCTAGCACGTTGCGTGGTTTGCTTATCTTGCCCAGGCGTCATTATGATTCCACCAGGAATTATGTGTATGTAAAAAGTTCCCCCAACCATGTCAGGTATACTAGACGTTTCCATATCGCTCTCTGATTGGCTGTTCCTCTTTATTTTAGTTTCTATTGTCAGGAATTACCTTACATGTATTTTCTTGTTTCTTATTGTAGGAAGGAGGAGGTCACTCCATGCTAAAAACAAGCTAATCCTAATCAAGCAAGAAAAGAAGAGTGGCCTGGACCTGGCTTTTGCCGCAATGAAAGATTCACCTGACGGTAAGAAAGAAGAAATAGCCCTCACTCAGCTTCTTACAGCTTAACCTGTATCTGAGGCCATTTTATATTTCTCACTGTATTATGGAACTTATCTAATTTCATTAGGTATCAAAATCTAGAGCTGGATTCACAATTCTGCTGACTTTTGAGCTGAAATTCCCATTCCCCTATTGGCATGATATTTAGTGTAGAGTGTAAGGTGGGAACTTTCATCTAGCCATTTTGTAATAGATGGTATTTACTAAGTCATCATATCGAGAGACTCGATAGAACCTCTCTAACCCATTCCTGATGCGACATACTGTAGATCACATGTAGGGGTGATCCCACTATATATAGCAGGCTCAGGAGTTGAACCAACTCCAGACACAGCTGTGGTGCACAGCCAGTACCTGCCTCAGATGTTGCATTCAATGTAGATAGAGACTGGAGGGGTCCTATAGTCACCCCACTGCCATCCCTGTGATGACAGAGTGGGGTGTCACATTACCCTACAAGTTAGAGATGCAATGATCTATTCACAGGACTCCAGTCAATCAACCAGGTCAGTAGTCTCTGGTCGCTGGATTAGAGGCCTGAGAATCTCCTTATACCCACCATTCCTGGCTCTTCTTTTGATTTAGTCGGGCTGCAAAGTCATCTGTGTGTCATGCAGCAATGATGACTGCCTCAGCCCGACTAATGAGCCAGGGAAGAGATTTGTGAGCTTCCCATCTAGCATCTAGTCTTCTGACCTGGCCGATGTCCCATGAACTGTTGTGCCCTACTACAGTTGAGTTTTTATAGTGACGCTTGTCTCAAACAATTTATTTTCTCTTTACAGCTCCAAATGAAGAGGATACAAAGCCACTAGGCTCTCCCGTCCTCTCTCTCGAACAGACAGCCGTGATCCAAGAAATGGTGAATCACAATGTCCTTCCAAATCGGATTTCCATCCCTACCACCGAACTACCCAAGTTAACAGACTGCGAGACTGAGACCGTGGAGGATGTCTTCATTGAACAAGAGCCAATTGATGACTCGCAGAAAGAGAGTTCAGAGAGGGAATCAATAAATCAGGAAGAAGAAATTGCGGAGATGCTTGATGACTTCAGGAGTACATCCGATGAGACTCCTGAAGGTTCTCCGAAAAAGAAACCTATTAAAATCCCTAAAATTAAAGGGATGTTAATGGGGATTTACCAGATGCTTTCATGTTTGCATGCCAGCATTGTGAGAGGAAATTCACAACGAAACAAGGGCTAGAACGACACATGCATATTCATGTTTCTACAGTCAATCATGCATTCAAGTGTCGATACTGTGGAAAAGCTTTTGGGACACAGATTAACCGGAGAAGACATGAAAGACGTCATGAATCCGGCCCTAAAAGAAAATCTTTAGTGTTATCCACTTCTGATTTTGGCCATGCTCACAAACACATAATAGATTCTCTTAAAGCAACCGACGAATACAGCAGTTCTCGAGCACAAAGTAAAATGACTGATTCTGATCGAGAAACCTCACATTCTGTAATCTCGGAAGAAAATGGTGAGTCAAGCAGAGAATTGCACCCCTGTAAGTACTGTAAAAAAGTCTTTGGAACCCATACAAACATGCGACGACACCAGCGCAGAGTTCACGAGCGCCACCTTATGCCTAAAGGAGTAAGACGAAAAGGGCACCTGCTCGAAGATCCACAACTAAAACCCGAGCAGTCTCCTCCAGTGGAGAACATTTATGTAGCAAACACAGAAATTGAGGAAGATGGGGAAGCAGATGATGTCTATATTATGGATATCTCCAACAATATATCTGAGAATCTCGCCTACTTTATTGATGGTAAATTGCCAACGTGCAACGCAAGTAGCACATGTGAGGTCATAGAGGTAGAGACCAACACTGCTGATGTACTAGGAATTAATTGCTTGCTTACCCCTATTAAAGTTGAAGTTGCTCAGAATGTAAGAACTCTTCAAACTGTTCCTGATACTCAAAATCCACTTAGTGACTCTTCGGGTAGTGGAACCTTGGATCCTAAAAAGAGAAGAACAATTAGCCCTCCTTTACTAGCCAAAATTAAAACAGAAGTGGAGCTTGAGCCAGTTACACCTTCCTGCTCCCTATCTATTCCATTAAGTGTTTCTGTAGGCGATAATTTGCCCTTTACAAAAGAAAAGAGTGTTTATTTATCATCAAAACTGAAGCAGCTACTTCAGATGCAAGAGAGCAATAAGTCCCAGATAAGTCCATCGTTACTCGCCGAAATTCCAAAGTTGAGCCCGGCCATGACTTCTTTGACATCTAATCCAAACAGATTCAAAAGGCGAACCAGTTCCCCTCCCAGCTCACCACAACTCAGCCCAGCTCCTAAAGAATACGTGAAGCAAGAAGTAAAGCCTACCTGGAATGAAGGACTTTGCCCAAAATTACCAAAGTTGGAAAGTCAAAGCAGTTCACCTGTCTGGAGTTTATCTGGTCGAGAAGAAAGAGACAACTTGAGCCCATGTGAAGACGCCAAGGTCAATAAAGACTGGACTTCTAATGTATCTTTTGGGAATGCTTGCAACCAGCAGCCATTGGACTTATCCAGTGGTAGTGGAGTAAAACAGAAATGTGAAATCAAGAGTCGATCACAGGTTCCTTGGGAGTCTGTACTTGATCTCAGCATAAGTAGGAAGCCCTTCAGTGACACCGAGGCAAAGGAATATAAAGGGAATATAATTGGTGTAAAGAAGAAGAAACCTACAACTTGTATGTTAAAAAAGGTCCTGTTAAATGAATATGATGGATTAGAGGCTCCGGGGGAAAGTGTTTCACAGTCAGAGCCTCTTGTGCTCTCCTGCAGAACAGATGAGCTCAGACTTGTTTCAGAACTCGATGTTGGCTCAAGTGTAGACATTTCTATTCCTATGGAAGACACTTCTGCTTTAGTTGATAGCACATGCACAGCAGGCTGCCAGTCTCCACCTATACTAACACCGTCTGAAGCTCGTTCGCCTACCCCATGTTCTCCATTTTTATCAGACCCTACACTGCCACCGCCTCTTCTTACAACTCATGTCCCTTCACCCCCAGATTCATCAAGCAGTGCACCTCCAACTCCATCTTGCGCTTCACCTCTTTCTGCCAGCACACAGTCCCCACTTCCAGTTCTTTCTCGCACAGTATCTCCCTCTCCTTCTATCACGACAGATGATCCTTCTGACTGCACGTCCCCTGGTCCACCTACCCTATCTTCATCTTCGTCTTCTTCTACCACCTCATCGTCATCCTCATCCTCTTCGTCTTCGTCGTCTTGTTCGTCTCCTCCTCCTTTGTCTATAGTCTCTTCGGCTGTGTCTCCATCTTTAAATTCAGAATCCTCCGCACCGATATTTAAGCAAGAGAAGCGCGTTGAAGAGGCACCAGCTGAAGATTCTTCACAGATGGGTCAACAAAATGACTCTGTTTGTGAAAATTATAGCAAGACCTTCGTGTGCAATGTTTGTGACTCTCCATTTGCATCGATTAAAGACCTTGCCAAGCATCTGGTTATCCATGCCGAGGAATGGCCTTTCAAATGTGAATTTTGTGTGCAACTTTTTAAAGATGTATCGCATCTCTCGGAACACCGTTCTCTGCTTCATGGGGTGGGGAAAATTTTTGTATGCTCTATATGCAAAAAAGAGTTTGCTTTTCTTTGTAACTTACAACAACATCAGCAGGACCTGCATGCAGATAAGGAGTACAGTCACAGGGAATTTGACAGTGGGACACTTAGGCCACAGAATTTCACAGACCCCAATAAGGCAAACTTAATCCAAAGTGAAAGAATAGATGAGGACCCCATGACACCATCACCAGAGGATGATGGAGAATTAAATGATTCTTCTGAAGAACTTTATACAACAATTAAAATTATGGCGGCTGGAGAAAAATCTAAAGACCCAGATGTACGTATGGGACTTAATCAGCACTACCCAAGCTTTAAGCCACCACCCTTTCAATACCACAACAAACATCCCATGGGCGTTGGAGCTACTGCCACCAATTTTACCACCCACAATATTCCTCAAACCTTCACTACTGCTATACGTTGCACTAAATGCGGAAAGGGTGTTGACAATATGCCCGAATTACACAAACATATCTTAGTATGTGCTTCTGCCAGTGACAAAAGAAGGTACACTCCGAAAAAAAATCCCATACCCTTGAAACAAACTGTGCAGCCTAAGAATGGGGGGTTAGGGGTGGTAGTTTTGGAAGCTCCAGAGAAGAATTCATTTAGGCGGATGGGTCAACCTAAAAAACTGAATTTTACTATTGAAATAGGCAAAATGTCTTCGAGCAAGCTAAAATTGGGTGCAATAAAAAGGAAAAACCAGCTTGTTCAGAAGGCAATTTTACAAAAGAACAGGAAGGCAAGACAAAGGTGTATTGACTCTGCGCCTCATTTTTGTCCCTACTGCAATCGAGAATTTACCTATACTAAAAGCTTAAACAAACACGCTTCGTTCAGTTGTCCAAAAAAGCCAGCTTCTCCACCCACCAAAAAGACAAGTCCCAAAACATCAAAGAGGTCATCTTCTGGTAAGAAGAAAAAATCCAGCATCATTCGACGAACAGCAGATGCTGAGATCCAAATGCAAAGCACAGAGTTAAATTTGGGGAAAACTAGAGCGAGGAGCTTGGCACCTGTTCCTGTTCCTCCTCCACCGCCGACACCTGTCAAGCCTAAGCAGAATGTGAAAGCTACTCCGCCAGTGAAGCCCAAAAAGCAGACCATGCCTGTTGTAAGGAACTCGAGCCCTGTTAGACTACCGAAGGGTCAAACGATCAACGAGGGAAAGAAAACCAAGAAAGCCACACTCCAAGTCCTACATCACACGTTTGGAAAAACACACAAAAAAATCCATGTGCGAATACAGAAGAGCAAGTTACCAAACAAGCATCTAGCCAAGAAGAAAAAAAAGGACAAGTTCAGTGGGAAGTCCAGAGGGAGGGTTAGTGGACCCCGAACAAGAAGCTCTGCAGACAATTCCGATAAGAGGGAAGATGGAAGGTAAATGTAAGTCCATGAGATGTCTTCTGACTCTTTATCTTTTTAATTCTTTATTCCCCAACATCTCCTGCCTTATTCCTGTACAGTTTGCTGCAGTACTATTGCGTAATTTTTTAAGTTCTGTTCCATCAGAAACTGACCAATATTTTAAAACCGGTATTAATCTGTTTAAAAATAAAAATGAGAAACATTGAAATTTTCACATTGGCTACTCAGGTTTCTTTAGACTCTAACTTGATTCAGAAAACTCACATATAAGCGGCAATAGACTCAGAGTATATTTTTTGTATTAAAGGGATTTTCCCACAAATAAAGTTTAATTTTAATCAATAGATCTTGGAATAATAATCATTTTCACAATAGGATGTGTTTAATAAAAATGTTCCTGTGCTGAGATATTCTTATAAGTGTGCCCCTGCTATATACAGTTTCATTTTTGTTTCTGACTGTGTACGGAACACTGTCTGATCATACCACATCTCCTGGGCAGGGGAGGGTCATTCCATGTCAAGTGATCCAAAAATGAATATTTTTTTTCCCTGACGTCCTCAGATTTTAAAAAAAAATTTTCTATCTGAAGAACAACTTTATCTAATTACAAAAAAAAAGTTTTGAATTTTTTTCTTTATCTGTTAATTTTTTACAGATTTTTAAAGTTTTAAAAAAGTGCGAATTTTGGCCTGGTATGGCTTTACATTTTCTATCATATCTCGGGCTAGAAATAAGATAGAGAAACAAAATAAACACCAATCTACTCAGAACTGTCCAGGCTTTCATCAGATATGTCACAAGAGGATATTTGTTAATATTTTACCCATGTGATCGCAAGCGCAAATCTTTAAAATGCATTTCCGAAAAATCGGCGCGCTTTAAATATTTCAAAAACTGCCCATGTGTCTGCTGTGCTCTTAGCCACATCTGTACCAAATTTCAAGTTGGGATCGCAATGGGATCATATTTTAACATATTTTACTAGTAAGAGCGTCAATGGGTCATTCCATATCAAGTGATCTAAATATGAATATTTTTTTTTACCTGACGTCTTTAGATTTTTTTTTTTTTTTTCCTTTATGAAGTACTACTTTAGTTAATTACAAATTAAAAGTTTGGAATTTTTTTCTTCATCAGTTAATTTTTTACAGATTTTTAAAGTTTAAAAAAAGGGTGAATTTTGGCCTGGTACGACTTTAAATTTTTTTATCTCAGGCTAGAAATAAGATAATGAAGTGGGAGAGGCATCATTTTACTCAGAACGGTAACAGCTTTCATTTGAGATGTTACAAGACTATGTTTCTTTATATCAAATTCAAACTATTGACGGGCAATTGTGAAAAAATGACTGATTGTGTTCTTGGTGACTTTTGAATTGACACTATAATAGTTAAATATTTTGCACTTAGGTCCAATGAATGCGTCCATGGGGTCAAGCTGGGACAGAGTCATCACAAATTAGCCTTATTTGCAGATGACCTGCTACTTTACATCTCCCAGCCCCTGGTCTCCATCCCTTCGGTCTTAATGGAGTTTGAACGGTTCGGACAATTGAGCAACTTTAAAGTGAATTGCTCCAAAACCGAGGCACTCAATATTTCTTTGCCTGGAGAATTGGTTTCTCATCTATCTAAACAGTTCCCATTTAAATGGAAAGTAGAAGCCATTAAGTACTTGGGAGTCCTTATACCAAAAGATCTTAAACAAATATTCAATTTAAATTATCAACCCCTTTTGACTAACGCGGAATCGGCATTTACCTCCTATAGACAATTAAAGCTATCCTGGTTCGGGAGAATAAACGTAGTCAAGATGGATGTCTTGCCCCGACTCTTATATACTTTTCAGACAGTTCCTGTTCTATTGGATAGAGGTTTCCTCTCCAAAATGCAATCTATGATCCTTAGATTTGTCTGGGGGGGCAAGAGGTCCAGATTGCGAATGAATATCCTATCCTTGCCCGAGACCAGAGGAGGGTTGGACTACCCAACATACGAGCGTACTTTGAGGTTTCCTCTCTTGTTAGAGCTCTAGATTGGCATTATCATGCGTCCTCCAAGAAATGGGTAGGGGTGGAGCAAGAGGGTTTGGGGATTCCGCTGAAACACCTGCTTTGGATTTCCCCTAAAGACTCCACAGACCTAGTACCTTTGACAGACATGACCAGAAACACCTTGAAGGTATGGCACCTAGTGACGAAAACCCTCCGCTTAAACGACAGACTTAGCCCTTTGACTCCCCTTTTTTCCAACCCATCTTTCCCACCCAGATTTGACAGGCAGAGATTTTTATGTTGGCGGATTGTGGATGACACCCGAGTAGGACAGACTCTGTCCAGTGGTGGTTTGCCCCCGATGGCAGAGCTACAACTCAAAGAACCTACGAGACCTCTTAAGTGATTCGAATTTCTCCAATACAGAGCATAATTATATTCAGCTGACCACTCTTGCAGGGTAAGATTGACGCCCAACGTATTGGAGAGGTTATTCCAACTGGAGGCTCCACCGAGGCGCAAAATATCATTTCTATACCAGGCCTTAGGGTCCATGAGAGAGCAGGGCACCCTTTACTTCCAACGTGCTTGGGAGAGGGAATTGGGGTGTAGCATTTCAGAAGCTAATTGGCAGAAATGCTTTATATTTACTCACTCACTAGCTAGCGCTTGTTCTGCACAAGAAAGAAGCTATAAGCTGCTCACTAGATGGTACTTGTGCCCGACGACACTCCGGAACATGTTCCCTGGAACCCCTGATACCTGCTGGCGCTGTGGGGAAGAGAAGGGTACAATGATACACATTTGGTGGAGTTGTGGGGAAATCCGGCGGTTCTGGTCTGAGGTTTTCAATGCATACGCCCGGATAACAGGTAAAGAAGCCGAATGCTGCCCAGAATCGGCAATGTTATCCATTTTTCCAGGTCCTATTGGGCTACAGAAGAGGGATATTCTCCGCTTTTGCATCTCGGCTGCTCGTGCTGTGATCCCGAGGTTCTGGAAATCAAGCCGGGCTCCATCTCTACTTGATTGGTTCAAAGAATTGATGGACACATATCGAATGGAGGAGCTCGCAGCTGATGCGTCGGGATCTCGGAACAAATTCTTAGGGATTTGGGTTGAATGGATTCTTTTTCACGACTCTGCAGAATTTAGGAGTATCTTTTCCAGCACAGATAATATGGCTCGACCTCTGGCTGATGGGGAGCCAGTGGGATGAGTACCCTTTCCTCCTTCCCATACCTCACCCGTCCCCCCCCCCCTCCTTTTTTTCTTTTTTTCTTACGTGGCTTTTCTTTCCCAGTATAACTTTTTCTAATGGTTTTTGTTTCTCTTCTCTCTCTCTCTTCTTTTCTATCTCTCTTTTCTTCCCATCTGATACATTCAGTCTAGGTATTTCCTTTCTACGCCTATACCTTCAGAATTCTAGTGAACATTAGACAGGTATCGAAAACTCTGAGCTGTGAGTAGATCATTAATATTTCGGCCTTCCTTTCCGGTACACCAGTCGATAGACTATTCCAACTAGGCCTCAACGGGTAATGACCCACTTACGTGGTCAACCTGTTAGAAGGGGCCAAGTAATAAAAATCATTCTGCTGGGGCTGCTTGTCCCCTTGACATCAGAACATCTCAAAACCCTGAGAAAGGTTGTATACTTGAGTGTTTGGAATTATATTTAGATTGTAGTATATATTGCACCAGAGATAAGCGCAAAAGTAAATTTGCAGCTTATCTTAAAGTTACTAATAACTTTGAGATTAACCATAGTTAAATATTTTAAAATATGATCCCATCACGATCCCAACTTGAAATTTGGTACAGATGTGGCTAAGAGCATAAAAGACACATGGGCAGTTTTGGAAAATTTTTATTAAAATGTTTTTTTCGGAAATGCGTTTCAAAATGTTGCGTTTGCATTCGCATAGGTAAAAAATTAAAATTAACAAATATACTCTTGTGACATATCTGGTGAAAGCCTGGACAGTTCTGAGTAGAATGGTGTTTATTTTGTTTCTCTATCTTATTTCTAGCCCGAGATAAAAAAATTTAAAGTCGTACCAGGCCAAAATTCACCCTTTTTTTAAACTTTAAAAATCTGTAAAAAATTAACTGATGAAGAAAAAAATTCCAAACTTTTAATTTGTAATTAACTAAAGTAGTACTTCATAAAGGAAAAAAAAAAAAAAAATCTAAAGACGTCAGGTAAAAAAAAATATTCATATTTAGATCACTTGATATGGAATGACCCATTGACGCTATTAATAGTAAAATATGTTAAAATATGATCCCATTGCGATCCCAACTTGAAATTTGGTACAGATGTGGCTAAGAGCAAAGCAGACACATGGGCAGTTTTTGAAATATTTAAAGCGCGCCGATTTTTCGGAAATACGTTTTAAAGTTTTGCGCTTGCGATCACATGGGTAAAATATTAACAAAGATCCTCTTGTGACATATCTGGTGAAAGCCTGTATAGTTCTGAGTAGAATGGTGTTTATTTTGTCTCTCTATCTTATTTCTAGCCTTAGTTATGAGGAGAAACGTAAAGGCAGGCAACAGCGAAATTCACACTTTTTCCGAACTTTGAAAATCATTTAAAAAAAAAAATAAATTTTTTAAAAAATTTTTCTCTTCACATTTTGCATTGTCTGACATGCTATTATCAAATAACAAAATCTCAAAAGAATTAAAAATATAGAGGTAATAATCATTGGTTCACTTGACATGGAATGACCCGGGAGGAAGGACAAGAGTATTCAAACATTACAGCACAGGATCATAGCTGATTCTTTTTTGTGAAGTAAAACATTTCTCTGCCTGTTTCTAGAAAATGTTTTACCTCAATTATTTGTGATCCCATGCTGTAATGTCTGTATACTCTATTTCATCCTCCCCTGCCCAGGATCAAACCAATGCTTCATGCACGGCCAGAAACAAAAATGAAACTATACATACCGTAGTAGGAGCACATTTATAAGAATATCTCAGCACAGGAACATTTTTTTAAACACATCCAATTGTGGAAATCATTATTACCGTATATACTCGCGTATAAGCCGAGTTTTTCAGCCCAAAAATTGGGCTGAAAAGTACCCCCCTCGGCTTATACGCGAGTCAGTGCTGTATACCGATGTATACATCGGTATACAGCAGCCCCCGCATCCCCAGTAATGCAGGGCCCCCCCAGCGTCTCTCCGGTCACCTGTAAAGGAAGCTATACTTATCACAGTGCTCTGTCCGCGCCCGCTCGCACCCGCTGTCAGCAGCCGACCGGATCCTCCATCTTGCGTCTTCTTTCTTCCTGTTTCCTGTGCTCGTCGCAGGGAATGACGTCATTGCCCGCGACGAGCACAGAAACAGGAAGAAAGAAGACGCAAGATGGAGGATCCGGTCGGCTGCTGACAGCGGTGCGAGCGGGCGCGGACAGAGCACTGTGATAAGTATAGCTTCCTTTACAGGTGACCGGAGAGACGCTGGGGGGCCCTGCATTACTGGGGATGCCTGTATACTACCGCTGGGGCTGCTATATACCTCTGGGGCCCTGTATACTACCACTGGGCTGTATATACTACCACTGGGGCTGTATAAACCACTGGGGCTGTATATACTGCTGGGGCCCTGTATACTACCACTGGGGCTGTATATACTACCACTGGGGCTGTATATACTACCACTGGGGCTGTATATACTACTAGGGCTGCGTCTATACTACCACTGGGGCTGTATAAACCACTGGGGCTGTATATACTGCTTGGGCCCTGTATATACTACCACTGGGGCTGTATATACCTCTGGGGCCCTGTATACTACCACTGGGGCTGTATAAACCACTGGGGCTGTATATACTGCTGGGGCCCTGTATACTACCACTGGGGCTGTATATACTACCACTGGGGCTGTATATACTACTAGGGCTGCGTCTATACTACCACTGGAGCTGTATATACCACTGGGGCTGTATATACTACTGGGGCTGCGTGTATACTACCACTGGGGCTGCTGTATCTACCTCTGGGACTGGTGTATACCACACTGCTGGGGGCTGTATACTTGTGCTAGGGTCCACCCTCGGCTTATACACGAGTCAATAGATTTTCCCAGGTTTTGGGGGCAAAAGTAGGGGGGTCGGCTTATACACGGGTCGGCTTATACACGAGTATATACGGTATAACAAGATCTCTTGATTAAAATGAACTTTTAAATTAACCTTATTCATAGGAAAACCCCTTTAAAGCACCTAATGAGCATGTGCAAAGGTCATTGTGAAGGGAGTGGGAGCAGGTCAGCTGTGGCTTCACCTGTTGTGACTGGTGGGTCCCGTGTTATCAGCACTATATTGAGTCGTTACCTGTCATTTTAATCCTTCCTCTGATGATAATGAGCCTGCAGTAAACTTTTCACGATAGAGCAGGAAAATATAATAAAATTAATTCAAAATAGCCCCAGTGTTTGGTGCGAAAATTACAAGATGATTAATTTTATTTTTGAATACAGTCTGATGTAAATATTAACCCCTTCACCCCGTGCGATTTTCCTTTTTTTGTTTTTTCTCTCTCCTGCTTCAAAGAGCCATGATTTTTTTTTTATTTTTCTGTCAATATAGACATGGGGAGGGGGGGGGCTTGTTTTTTTGGGACAAGGTGTACTTTTCCCATACAGTGCATTGGACAACGGGAACAAAAATTCCAAGTGCGGTGTAATTGAAAAACAAGTGAAATTTCACTATATTTTTTTAATTTACCGTCTATACTCGTGTATAAGCCGACCCGTGTATAAGCCGACCCCCCTACTTTTGCCCCCAAAACCTGGGAAAATCTATTGACTCGTGTATAAGCCGAGGGTGGACCCCAGCACAGGTATACAGCCCCCAGCAGTGTGGTATACAGCAGCCTCCCCAGTGGTATATACAGGCCCCAGCAGTGTTACAGCAGCAGCCCCAGTGGTATATACAGCAGCAGCCTCAGTGGTAGTATACAGCAGCCCCAGAGGTATATACAGCAGCCCCAGTGGTAGTATACAGCAGCAGCCCCAGTGGTAGTATACACGCAGCCCCAGTAGTATATACAGCCCCAGTGGTAGTATAGACGCAGCCCCAGTAGTATATACAGCCCCAGTGGTATATACAGCCCCAGTGGTAATATACACGCAGCCCCAGAGGTATATACAGCAGCCCCAGAGGTATATACAGCCCCAGTGGTAGTATACAGCAGCCCCAGTGGTATATACAGCCCCAGTGGTAGTATACACGCAGCCCCAGTAGTATATACAGCCCCAGTGGTATATACAGCCCCAGTGGTAGTATACAGCAGCCCCAGTGGTATATTCAGCCCCAGTGGTAGTATACAGCCGCCCCAGTGGTATATACAGCCCCAGTGGTAGTATACAGCAGCCCCAGTGGTATATACAGCCCCAGTGGTAGTATACATACAGCCCCAGTAGTATATACAGCCCCAGTAGTATATACAGCCCCAGTGGTAGTATCCAACAGCCCCAGTAGTATATACAGCCCCAGTGGTAGTATACATACAGCCCCAGTAGTATATACAGCCCCAGTAGTATATACAGCCCCAGTGGTATATACAGCCCCAGTGGTAGTATACAGGGCCCCAGCAGGGCCCCCCTCATAGTTTGGCGCCCCCACCTCACTTGCTGGCCCCCCCCCCCCCCCCCGCATGCAGCGCTGCGCATATACATTACCTGCCTAGCAGCTGTCACCCTCCGGTGGCGGATCGCGGCTCCTGGGCTCCGGGCTCCATCTTCCTCTCTGTCTTCCTGCTTGTCACGTGACCGGCCGGCGTCGCGATGACGTCATCGCGATGAGCCCGGCGGCCACAAAGCAGGAAGACAGAGAGGAAGATGGAGCCCGCAGCCCAGGAGCCGCGATCCGCCACCGGAGGGTGACAGCTGCTAGACAGGTAATGTATACGCGCAGCGCTGCATGCGGGGGGGCCAGCAAGTGAGGTGGGGGCGCCAAACTTTGAGGGGGACCGTATTGACTCGCGTATAAGCCGAGGGGGGGACTTTTCAGCCCAATTTTTGGCTGAAAAACTCGGCTTATACGCGAGTATATACGGTACTATGTTTACCAAATAGTCAAACTGACATGTCGGTAGGATGCCTCGAGTTGGTACAGGTTCATAAATACCAAACATGTTACTTTCCCTTTTATCCAAGTGTTAAAAACAAATTCAGGATGTTCGGAAAAAAAAAATTGTTCTTTTGTTGCCATGTTCCGCGATCTGTATCCTTCTCATTTTTCGGGATCTGGGGCTGTGTGATGGCTTATTTTTTGCGTCTTGAGCTGTTGTTTCTAAGGCGGGTTTCACATTGCGGTTCAGATCTGATCTGAGGCTGTCCGTGTAAACCGGACAGCCCTGGACCGGATTTTGGCCCCATAGTATACTATGGGGCCGGATAGAAGCCGAATGGCAGCTCTCTACCATCCGGTTTCTATCTGTCCGGGACAATCCGGGAGAATTCAGAATTTTCTCACGGACACAAAAACGCTGTTTGCAGCATTTTTGTGTCTGGGAGGAGAATATCTCCTCTACAGTAATTGCCTATTCCCGGATTACCCCGGATTCGCCCGGATCCAGGGCAATCCGGCGCTCCCTAACATGGGAGCCTATGGGCCGGATTGCATCGGTCTGGGGCGATCTGGGAACCAGACACCTGCAGCTGCACGCCGGTGTTGTTTCAGGACCACGACTAACTCCCTGCGAGCCACGGTCCTGATTCATCAGTGGCGGCAGCTGTGTGCAGTAGAACACCGGACCAGAGAGCATATTAGCCCTCTGGTTTTGCGTGCTGTGTTCACCCTGACAGCCTTGGATCGGATCTGACCTGCAATGTGAAACCGGTCTAAGAATATCATTTTTGAGTAGATACACTATTTTGATCACCTGCTACTGCATTCATGATGCGGCAACCAAAAAAAACATAGTTTTGTCGTTTGGACTTTTTTTTCCGTTACGCAGTTTACAGCTCTGATTAGTTGATTTAATATTTTGATAGATCGGGCATTTCTGAACGCGGTGACACCAAATAAGTGTATTTTTTTATATTTTTAAATAGTTTTATTTTCAATGGGGCAAAAGAGGGGTGCTTTGAACATTTAGATATCGTGTTTTTAATCTTTTTTTTTTTTTTTTTTAAACTTTATTTTACTTGGCCTCTTAGGTCACCTGAACACTGCAATGTCTGATCGCTTATGCTGTACAGATCCGTACTGATGCATGTCTCTGCACTGCAGAAATCATCACTTTCTTTGGATGCAGGCGCTTGCTGGGCACCCACAGAAAGTGATTCCAGATAGCTCCCGGGTTCATCACAGGACCCCAGGCTGTTAGATGATTGCGTCACGGGTTGCCGGTGGTGGAGGAGAATAGACGGTGTTTTAGATCGCGCTGTCAGTGTTTGAAAGTGTGAGCTAAGGAGTTAACAGCGGTGGGTGGATCACTGATCCTCCTGCATCTGTTAGCTGCACTTGTTGGTTGATCAGATCAGCCTACATGTATAGGAAAAATTTGAGCTCAGCGTGAGTTTGCATCAAAAGGAGGCAGGCGACCACGGACATGCCTATACCTTCTTGGTTGTGAAGGGATTAAAATTAACAGTAACAAAAAAGTAAATTAAGGTAAAACATTAATATTACTGCTTAAAAGAAAATAAATGTAGCAGCAAACCTGATTTAAACAATAGGTCATTTTCCGATGACACATTCCCTTTAATCTTTTTTTCAAATGTTTTAGCCAAAAATTGGGGAATCCTGTAATGAAGCTATAAAACCTGTTTCGCTTATACTTATTAATGCCTGTGTATTATTATGTTTTAGACAGTGTATTTATATGATCTGCTTTGCTAAAATGAAAAAAGTTAGTTGTATAGTAAATGTTAAAATGTATACCGTATATACTCGTGTATAAGCCGACCCGTGTATAAGCCGACCCCCCTACTTTTGCCCCCAAAACCTGGGAAAACCTATTGACTCGTGTATAAGCCGAGGGTGGACCCCAGCACAGGTATACAGCCCCCAGCAGTTTGGTATACAGCAGCCCCAGAGGTATATACAGCAGCCCCAGTGGTATATACAGCAGCAGCCCCAGTGGTTAGTATACAGCAGCCCCAGTGGTAGTATACAGCAGCCCCAGAGGTATATACAGCCCCAGTGGTACTATACAGCAGCCCCAGTGGTAGTATACAGCAACCCCAGTGGTAGTATACAGCAGCCCCAGTGGTAGTGTACAGCAGCCCCAGAGGTAGTATACAGCAGCCCCAGAGGTATATACAGCAGCAGCCCAAGGGGTGAATACAGCAGCAGCCCCAGGGGTGTATACAGCAGCAGCCCCAGGTCTGTATACAGCAGCAGCCCCAGGGCTGTATACAGCAGCAGCCCCCGGAGGTATACAGGCCCCCCCATCATGATCCAGGGCCCCCCCCCCCCCTTGCGCGGCACACCTGTAAAGTAAAATCATACTTATCCCTGTCCTGTCGCGCTGTCCCGCCGCTTGCCGACATCACGATCCCGGGCTTCATTCCGCGCCTTCCGGCTTCCTGTGGTCGCGGGCAATGACGTCGCGTATAAGCCGAGGGGGGACTTTTCAGCCCAAATTTTGGGCTGAAAAACTCGGCTTATACGCGAGTATATACGGTATATATATTTTGAAACCAGAAGTTTACACTATATAAAAAGACACACATGCATGTTTTTCTCCCTGTCTGACATGAAATCAGAATAAACTTTTCCGATTTTAGGTCAATTAGGATTACCATAATTATTAATATGTACCAAATGGCAGAATAATGATGAGAGAGAATGTTTTAAGGCATTTTTATTACTTTCTGCAAAGTCATAAGTTTACATACATTTCATTAGTATTTGGTACCATTGCCCTTAAACTGTATGACATGGGTGAAATGTTTTGGATATCCTTCCAAAAGCTTCTCCACAATAGTAGGAATGGTAGGAATTTGGGCCCATTCCTCCTGACAGAACTGGTTTAACTGAGCGATGTTTGTAGGTCGCTTTGCCCTCACTTGCCTTTTCAATTTTGCCCATACATTTTCAATAGGATTGAGATCAGGACTTTGTGATGGCCACTCCAAAACATTGACTTTGTTATTCTTAAGCCACTTTGTAACCAGTTTGGCTTTGGGTCATTGTCCATTTGGAAGACCCATTTCCGCTCAAGCTTTAGCTTCCTCGCTGATGTCTTGAGGTGTTGCTTCAGTATTGCCACATAATCTTCTTTCCTCATGATGCCATCTATTTTGTGAAGTTCACCGCTCCCTCATGCAGCAAAATAACCCCACAACATGATGCTGTCACCACTGTGTTTCACAGTTGGGATGGTGTTCTTAGGCTTCCAAGCTACTCCATTTTTCTTCCAAACAGAACAATCGTCATTATGGCCAAACAGTTAAATTTTAGTTTTGTGAGACCAATAATGTAGGTCTTTGTTCCTGTGTGCATTTGCAAAAATGAATATGGCTTTTTATGCTTCTTTTGGAGTAATGATTTCTTCCTGGCAGAGTGGCCTTTCAGCCCACCTTGATAAAGTACTTGTTTTACTGTGAATAATGACACAATCTTACCAGCTTCTGACATCATCTTCACAAGGTCTTTTGCTTTTGTTCTTGGTTTGATATGCAGCTTGAACAAAAGCAACTTCATCTCCTGGACACAAAACCAGTCTTCTTCCTGAGCGGTATGATGGCTGGACATTCCCATCTTGTTTATACTTGAGTATAATTGATTGTACAGACTAATGAGGCACCTTCAAGTATTTGGAAATTGCACGCAAGGATGAACTAGACTTGTGCAAGTCTGCAATACTCTTGCTGATATCTTTCACTGATTTCTTTAGACTTTCCCGTGATGCTATACAAAGAAGCAGTGTGTTTCAGGTGTGCATTCAGATATGTCCTCAGGTGTGTCTAATTAACTCAGATGTTGCCAATAAACTCAAAAAATCAGAAGCTCCCAAACACATGACATCATCATATGAGCTGTCCCAAATTGTAAATTAATTAATGATGAGTGAATATACTTGTTACTATTCATTACTCACACAGATAGTACAGCTCACTCTTCCACCCTGTCCTGGAAATACTTGCTTTATGGTCGATGTCTGTGGGCGGAGCCTATAACTAATTGTCTAACATTGGATTTACTATTTGGATGAATACGTGAGTATTACATAGTCCTCGTTACGAGTATAGCGATTACAAATATTTCTGTACTCACTCATCCCTAATAGCAATCTTAGGGTATGTAAACTTGTGACTTGCAGAAAGTAATAAAAATGCCTTAAAATATTCTCTCTCTCATTGTTCTAGCATTTGCAAATACAAATAATTATGATAATCCTAATTGACGTAGCCTCCCTGGCGGTCTGTTTAGTTCTAGAATTATTAGCTAAAAGCGGGCTACCCGCGTTCGCGGTAGATGCGGTTAAAAAACCGCATCTGCCGCACTTGTGCCGCACTTGTGCCGCACATGCGGCGCGGCTGCGGCGCGGTTGCGGTAATCTGCATAGGAACCAACCACCTCTGTTGACCCTCATACATTGTTAATATGTGCCCCTGCAGCCTAGTAAACCATTAGCAGCACTGTTGTTGTGGGCAAAGTGGCTGCAGTAGAAGTGCGATAATGATGGTATATACTTACATGCCTGCGTACTTGAGGCCGTCTCCCTGTGTGTGCTGGCAATTGTGGGCGGTGCTCATCATGTCTGCTCTCCCCCTCCCTTATGCACGCCCCCTCTCAGCCTGCTATACTGATGTGAGGCTGATTGCGTCATAAAGGGGCGGGGCTACCGTGATGCCGCGATTTAGCCCCGCCCCTTTATGACGCAATCAGCCTCACATCAGTATAGCAGGCTGAGAGGGGGCGTGCATGAGGGAGGGGGAGAGCAGACATGATGAGCACCGCCCACACGTCCCAGCACACACAGGGAGACGCCCTCAAGTACGCAGGCATGTAAGTATATACCATCATTATCGCACTTCTACTGCAGCCACTTTGCCCACAACAACAGGGCTGCTAATGGTTTACTAGGCTGCAGGGGCACATATTAACAATGTATGAGGGTCATCAGAGGTGGTTGGTTCCTATGCAGATTACCGCAACCGCGCCGCATGTGCGGCAAGTGCGGCAGATGCGGTAGATGCGGCAGATGCGGTTTTCTCACCGCATCTGCCGCGAACGCGGGTAAGCCCGAGCCTGACTCTGGGTTAACGCTTCTGGTAGTGAATGTTAACCCCGAGTCAGGCTCGGGAATAACGCTAGGAAGGTTAAAACAGGAAAGGTTTATTCTGATTTCATGTCAGATAGTGAGAAAAACATGCATATGTGTGTATGTAACCCCTTCTCATGTACAGCACCATGGAATCAATGGTGCTCGCTGCGGAATATGTTGGCGCTATACAAATAAAGTTGTATTATTATTATTATAAATAAATAATAATAATGTGTCTTTACGGTATATAGTGTATGTAAACATCTGCTTTCAACTGTATGTATATGCACAGTGCCTTGGTCAGACACCGACCACAGTCTTCTATGTACAGGGGCTGCCTTATTTGAGGTGAGTGCTCAGACACTTACAGACCAGAAAGTGCCGGCCCCCAGTGACTGCAATAAAATTTTTTATCCAGTGCATTTCATTTTGTATTAAAGATTACCATATTTTCCGCACTATAAGGCGCACCGGATTATAAGGCGCACCATCAAAAAAGGGCTGCTAAACTATCTTGGTTCATATATAAGGCGCACCACACTATAAGGCGCACCTTATTACCATAAAAAAAACAAAGCTCAGCCCCCCATCATCCTCCAGTATCCCTCTGTAGCCCCCCATTACCTTCCAGTATCCCTCTGTAACCCCCCCATCACCTTCTAGTATCCCTCTGTAGCCCCTCATCACCCTCCAGTATTTCTCTGTAGCCCCCCTTTACCCTCCAGTATCCCTCTGTAGCCCCCCTTTACCCTCCAGTATCCCTCTGTAGCCCCCCTTCACCCTCTAGTATCCCTCTGTAGCCCCCCTTTACCCTTCAGTATCCCTCTGTAGCCCCCTTCACCCTCTAGTATCCCTTTGTAGCCCCCCTTTACCCTCCAGTATCCCTCTGTAGCCCCCCTTTCATCCTCCAGTATCCCTCTGTAGCACCCCCTTTCATCCTCCAGTATCCCTCTGTAGCCCCCCATCCTCCTCCACACACACACACAGTCAGACACACACATAAACTGATTCTTACTCGTTGTTTACTGCGCCTCAGCCGTCCTGCGCTGTTGGTACAGTATTTCACTAACAGCGCAGGAGCGCTCAGCCAATTACATTGCAGGAGCCCTAAGCCAATCACAGCGCAGGAACCGCGAGCCAATCAGAGGCTATGGACTAATGTTAGCTGGCCTCAGATTGGCTTACAGTTCCTTCACTGTGATTGGCACAAGGCTCCTGGGCAGAGATCTACACACAGCTCCGGAGCTGTGATTAGCTGATGGGCTCCTGGGCTGTGAAGGGTTCGGCTGCTGCTGAACACAGTGGCGGGCACCGGGCAGAGGGGACGGCGGGATGAGGCCCGGCTGCATGCTCCGGTCTTGTGATCGGTGGCATGCTGATCAGGTATGCCTAATTTTCTGGGGGTGCCTTATATTTGCAGGCACATGGCACCCCCTAGCATGGATTATTTTCTGGAAAAAAACGTATATAAGGCACACCGCACTATAAGGCGCACTTTTGATTTCTAAGAAAATCTTAGTCTTTTAGGTGTGCCTTATAGTGCAGAAAATACGGTAATTGATTATTTTTAACACAAAATTAAATGCACTGGATAATTCATTTTTTATGATCACTCACCACCGCCCTTCACCGCAGAGAAGTCATCACATTCAGTGCTCTGAACACTGACTAAGCTCTGCTACATCTACTCTCCTGGAGGAAGAGCCGAGACATAGCAGAGCCCAGTCTGTATATCTAATGCACATCATACGTGGTACCCACAGAGACGTGTATCTAATGCACATCACGTGTGATACCCCCAGAGCCATGTATTTAATGCTCATGTGGTGCCCCCCAGAGCTGTGTATCTAATGCCCATCATGTGTGGTAGCCTCGGAGCCATGTATCTAATCACATCATGTGTGGTACACTAGAGCCATTTATCTAATCCCATCACGTTTAATACCCCCCGGAGCCATGTACATGGTGTATGTCAATGAATTAGAATATCATCAAAAAGTTCATTTATTTCAGTAATTCAATACATAAAGTAAAATGCATATAAGTCATTACAAACACAGTGAATTATTTCAAGTATATATTTCTGTAAATGTTGATGATTATGGCTTACAGCCAATGAAAACCCAAAGGTCATTATCTCAGAAAATTAAAGTAGGGAGTATGTGTCACGGTCGCCGCTGAGTGCGGCGACCATTCAGCGGTCTTGGCGTGTGATTTAAATCTCGCTTCGCTGAGCCGCGGCGACCAATCAGTGAAGCGGGATTTAAAACACGCGCCAAGATCGCTGATTGGTTGCCGCTGTCTGCGGCGACCAATCAGCAAAGCGGCGCGGTGTCAAGATCTGAATACCCATAACTTGAATGTTCCAATATAGCGGTTGGGGTACTACCACTGCGAGCATTTAGGAGATGACTGTCATCTCCTTGCTGTTCAAAGCTTGTAGTACCCCGACCGCCATTGGAACACCCAAGTTATGGGTATTCAGATATGGCCACCACGCCGTGTCGCTGATTGGTCACCGCACTCAGTGGCGACCAATCAACGGTCTTGGTGCGTGATATGAATCCCGCACCGCTGTTTGGTCACCGTGGCTGGCTGAGCGCGGCGACCAATCAGGGGCACGGGATTCATATCACCCGTCAAGCTGCGGGCCGCTTCGCTGATTGGTCACCGCCAGCAGCGATGACGAATCAGCAAAGCGTGTTTTAAAATACACACCAAGAGCGCTGATTGGTCACGACACTCAGCGTCGACCAATCAGTGAAGCAGCGCATCAGTTCTTTTGGCGTGTGATATGAATCCCACGCCGCTCATTGGTCGCTGCGGCTGGCTGAGCGTGGCGACCAATCAGCAGCGCGGGATTCATATTGCTGATTGATCAGCAAAGCGTGTTTTAAAATAGGCGCCAAGAGTGCTGATTGGTCATGTTTACTAGACAAGTTCTGTTAGCCACAGTGCCACATATTTCAGTCACATTTATTGAACACATTCAGCCAATCACAGCGAGCTGAAGACGATACATAAATATAGCATACATAGACGATAGACACATAGGTAGATGATAGATAGATATCCTACTATATATTTTCATGATATCTTTAATAACTTCGTTCAGTTGTATTAAGTTCTATAAACAATAACATTTAATGATAATGTATCTATGTTACCCGGAAAATCCTGTGTATTCATTGCATTATTCTTAAATCTTCATAAATAAACTACATACATATTCTAGAATACCCGATGCGTTAGAATCAGGCCACCAAATATTTATATTTTTATTACAATAAAATTTCATCTATTATACCGGAGTATCCTGGGAGCACTAGTGTTTAAAATTTGAGAATATCAAACTTTTTAAATTATTTATCACAATTTATACCATTAAAAAAAGTTAATATTTAAAAAAATGTGAACATTAATACTTTACATTTATTCAAATGACGATAAAAAAAAATTTAATGACACTTTCCCTTTAAAAAAATCTAAATCTGACAATTGTGAGGTGCATTTGTGTTCAGATAACCCCCCACCTTCCCCCCTCCTTCCCAAGTGAGTAGTTTTTAGGACCACCTTTCTCTGCAGTTACTGCTATCACTCATTTGGGGGATGCCTCAGCCAGCTTTGCACATCTGCAGGCTTAAATTGTTGCCATTTCTCTTTGCACATGAGCTCTCGCTCAGTGACTTAGATTCTCAATGGGATTTTGGTCTAGACAGTGAATGGACCGTTTACACACACGAGTATGCTTTGATCTAAACCCTCCATTGTTTAGCAGGATTGTGTAGCAGGATGTTTAGGGTCATGGTCCTACTGGAAGGTGAACCTATGCCCAAGTTTTTGCAGTCTCCAACAGGTTTTTCTCCAGGATTGTCCTGTATTTAGCTCCATCCATCTTCTCATTAACATTGACCAGCTTGACTGCCCCTGCTGACAAAAAGCCTCCCCACAGCATGATGCTGCCATAACAATATTTCACTGTGGGGATAGTGTTTTTGAGATGATGTGCAGTGTTAGTTTTCCATCACATATTGTGTTTTGCACTTAGCCCAAAAAGTTCTGCTTTGGTCTCATCTGACCAGAGCACCTTTTCCCTGTGCTCGCTATGTCTGCAACATGGCTTTTTGGAAACTGCAAACAGGACTTCTTATGACTTGCTTTCAAAAATTATTTTCTTCTTGCCACTCCTCCATATCGGACAGATTTGTGAAGTATAAGATTATTAATATACCTGTGGACGGATTCTCCCACCTGAGCTAAAATCTCTGCAGCTCCTCCAGTGTGACCATGGGCTTCTTGGCTGCTTCTCTCATTAGTGCACTCCTTACTTGTGGGGTCATATTAGGAGAACAGATAGTCTTGGTAGGTTTGCAGTTGTGCTATATTTCATTTTTGGGTGATGGTTTGGACAGTGCTCCATGAGATGTTCAGAGTTTGGGCTATTTTTTTATAACCTAACCCTGCTTTACTCTTCTCCATAACCTTGTACATGACCTGTCTGGTGTGTTCCTTGGTTTTCATAATGCTATTTTATCTTTAACATTCTAAAACAAACCTCTGAGGCCTAGAATAATTCAGACATCATGAACTAGGAAAGATGCAGGCTTGGTTATGAATTGTCATGCATAATTAGGGACATGACATAGAACATAGACGTTCATCATATGTTATTAACGGGTTGTCGGCTACTGTCCAACCCCTGCCTAATCATTTCAGTGCCACATATAAAATGGAAACAATATTCCCCTCCTGTATTGGCACAGTTCCTGTGATGTCTATACTGCTTTTCTCAGTGGGTCATGTGACATAGTTCAGCAGTTTAACAGCTGCAGTCCCATTCACCTCTAGTCCGTAGGCGCAGGTATAACCCTTTCTCCATTTTTCCAAAGTGTCGCGATAACGTTTCCTCCAATTTTCGAAGGAGTTGCAAATAACTCTTCCTTTAATTTTCCCAAGAGTCACATCAATACCTCCCCATACTTTCTTAAAGGGAATCTGTAGCTCAGTTTTTGCTGCCCTACATGAGAGCAGCAAGATGTAGGGGTCAAGAACCTGATTCCAGCGCTATATCACTTTCTTTAGTGGGTGCCACAATTTTGACTGAAAATGTATCTGCTGCAGATCTACCAGTTTTCTAAATGCTGAGCCCTGTATAACCCCGCCCAGTAGATTTCTGTGTGCACTGTGCATAGACAGAAACCTGCCAATCAGTGTTGGGGGTGTGGCTAGACTACCTAGCAGCAGGTTGACTAGTTCTTAAGTGATAATCTCCTGTTGATAAGACAGTTATTTTGGAGTTGGTGTCCAGTTTGGCTGGAGTCGGAGTCAGATGTTCGGTTTACTGTCTTCACAGACATGGTTGTGGAGTCTGAGTCAGAGTTCAACTCATAAACCCCGGCTCTCAGAATAGTTGGCAAACACCTGTTGACAAATTCCCTTTAACTGCAATGCTCATGCCAATGTTCTTTTGTGAATTACCCTTCACAGTAGCTTCTAATTGGTCATTAATTGTATTAATGTTATCCATAACCTATTACTTTAATCAACCATAACTTTTTTATTCTATTTGCAGGAGTTTGTTTTAGACTTCATCATGTTTTTTTAATTAAAACCTGGACTATCCGTTGCATGGACAAGAAAAAATGAGCACTACAGAGTCAAAGCAGGAGAATGCAGTTCAGATCGTGCACTCACAAACGGCCACAATCCGCTGCAGCTTCGTGACTGTGTGATTCCCGCATGCGGCATCGTAACGCTCATTCCGGGGAGGACTCCGTCCCTTCATCGTGGAGCTCTCGCTCGCGGGCGGGAGAACACGTGACGTCCTGTTCCATTCACTCTCGGAGCGAAAGGAGATCTTATACAGGGAACGTAGTAGACTTTATCAATTGCCCTGAAAACTTTATTTAATGAAATAAAAAATTTTTAAAAATTGGCAATTCAGGGTTTTGCAAAAAAAAAAAAAATTGCTGCATTTTTCACACAAGTACTTTGACTGAAAAGTACCGGACGTATTGAAAACTTTTTTTTTTTTTTCTATAACTCCTGCAATTGAAGCCTGAAATATCAATTCGAGTTCCAGCACTAGGAAGTATTTATTGACTATCATTACATTGTTTTTACCAAATTTCAATTTTACATTTTTTATAACTGCACAGAACTTGTAGTCTAAAGGTGTGTAATATAAAAAAAGAATGAAAGAAAAAAAAAAAAAAAAAATCCCCCCTCTTTCCCCCCCCCCCCCCCAAAAAAAATGGGGGAAAAAAATCCTCCTAGCTTTATTTTATATTAAGGACCTTTAAAAACATGTATGGTCTTGTGAGAGATTAAATATATTGCACATCTGTTTCTTTAGTACTGTAGTGTAGCTAAAAGTCATTGTTTTGCCTCTTAGGAAATATTACGTTCTTGTTTTCTATTTTTTCACTACTATTCAGAGCAGTAAATATTCACTTTATTCAACCTGGTAAAGTATCACCTATAATATCAGTTAAAAAAAAAAAGATCTACCTCCTAGACCGTAGTTCACACTCGTTTTGGTGAATTTGTGCCACTCGCATTTTACGATCATTCCCAATTTTGTCTTTTTATTGTATTTTTTTTTTTGTTACATTTCTCTTCTTGGGGGATTTTACGCTCAGAAATTGTATAAAGCATTTCTAGTAAGTTTAAATATTAAAAGGCAAAAAAAGAAATAACAAAAAAATAAAATATTTAAAATTTATTTAAATTGTTTTCAAACTCGTCAGTTGTATTATATGTGTTTTTTTTTTTTTGTTTGTTTTTTTTGTTGTTTTTTTGTTCTATATTTTTCGAGATGTGAATCTTATAAAAAGAAGAAAAAAAAACATGTTCACGTGCTGAAATTTGCTGTTCTCCATTATTATTATTATTGTTATTTTTTTTGTTTACTTTGATAAGTGATTTTAAAAATATTTTATTGAAATTATTACTGTTTGCAAGAAAAAAAAAAAAAAAAGAACAGTTTAAGGTTCGTCATTGCTTTTAAACCTTTTACGACCTTGACAGATATATTTTACTTAGAGGTATACACAACATAAAATGTGGTTTATGCTATTTTTATTCTGGCATGAAATCCTGTGATTGTCAGATGTGTTTTAAAATGGAAAAAAAAAACAAAAAACTTTTATGCTGTTTCAAGCACTTAACCTTATAGATGGGGCTATCGTGATACCTTTTATATACTTGTAATCAATAAAAAAAAAAACTTTATTAAACCAAGTTTGGAAATCTTAACTTTTTAAAAATCAATTTTTTTTTAATTAAATGTTTCGTCTGATGGCATTAAAAAGAATCTGACAGTTTGTGCCATGTAATAGGATTATGTAGGGGCTGAGACCCTGATTCCAGAGATGTGTCACTTATTGAGGCTGTGTGCTGTCGTTTTCATATAATCAGTTTTCTCTGCTGCAGATCTACCAATTCCAGAATGCTGAGCCTGTATAACCCAACCCACACCACTGATGGGCAGCTTTCTGTGAACACTGTATATTGAAAATGCTGCTAATTAGTGTTGGGGGAGCTGAGTTACACACTAACTAGGAAGCACAAGACCCCCAGTCCTGTAATGATGATCAAAGTACTGATTTTATTAAAACCGGAAAACACAAACCACTAGGTGACACATCGCTAGAATCAGGGTCTCACACCTTACATCATGCAGCTCTCAGAATACCATGTTTTTCAGACCGTAAGACGCACCCAGGTTTTAAAGGAGTGAAAACAGGGTCATGATGCACTGTTATGGGGGAAACTGCTGCGGACAAGGTTATGGGGTAATGTCCCCACATTCTGTACAAATGTCCCCATCCTGGGCCTCTTCCTGGTATATATGCCCTGTCCTGGTGAATGTGCTCCATTTTGGTCTATATGGCCCATCCATACCAGTTATGTGATCCCCCACCTTGGCATGTGGCCCATATCCTGGTATATGCCCCATCATGGTATATGGACCCCATCCAAATATATGATCTCCCATCCTGGAATATGGCCCATATCCTGGTATATATCCCCTGTCCAGGTATATGATCCCCATCCTGGTATATGGCACATCCTGGTATATGATCCCCATTCTGGTATATCTTCCATATCCTGCTGTATGCCCCATCCTGGTTTATATGCCCCATCCTGGTATATAACATCCATCCTGGTATAAAGCCTTTATCCTTGTATATAGACTCCATTTTGGTATATATGCACTTTTAGGTATAGAATCCTTCATCCTGGTATAAGGACCCTATCCTGGTATATATGTCTCATCGTGGCATATGGCCTATATCCTGGTATCAGTGAAGGAAATAATTATTTGATCCCTTGCTGATTTTGTAAGTTTGCCCACTGACAAAGACCATGACAGTCTATAATTTTAAGGGTAGGTTAATTTTAACACCGATAGAATATCAAAAATACAATTCAGAAAATCACATTGTCTAAATTATATAAATATATTTGCATTTTGCAGACAGAAATAAGTATTTGATCCCTCTGGCAACAAGACAATACTTGGTGGTACCCTTGTTGGCAAAGACAGCAGTCAGACATTTTTTGTAGTTGATGATGAGTTTGCGCACCTGTCAGAAGGAATTTGGGTCCACTCCTCTTTCCAGATCATCTCTAAATCATCAAGATTTTGAGGTAGTCGCTTGGCAACTCGAAACGTCAACTCCCTCCATAGGTTTTCTGTGAGATTAAGGTCTGGAGACTGGCTAGGCCACTCCATGACCTTAATTTGCTTTTTTTTAGCTATTCTTTTGTTGCCTTGGCTGTATGTATTGGGTCATTGTCATGCTGAATACCCATCTCGACCCAATTTTAATGTCCTGGCAGAAGGAAGGAAGTTGTCATTCAGGATTTTACGCTCCATCCATTGTCCCATTGATGCAATGAAGTAGTCCTGAGCTCTTAGCCGTGAAACACTCCCCAAAACATAATGTTTCCACCACCATGCTTGACTGGTGGCATGGTCTTCTTTGGGTCATAGGCAGCATTTTCTTCCAGCAGAAAAACACTGAGGGTACTGTTACACGACGCAACATTGCATGCAATTTCACTGGCAATTTGCTGGTTGCAGTGAAATCATGGACTCATTGTTACATTTGTACACGGCAACAAAATAGAACAATGTGTTTCATGATTTCACTGCAACCAGCAAATTGCCGGTGAAATTGCATGCATTATTGCGTTGTGTAACAGTACCCTAAAGGAAAAAAAGTCTTAAAAACTCACCAAAAAATAGCTATGACAAACATCCATTGCACTTAGCAGAAAGCTATAAGCTCCACTGAGAGGCAACACAGGTGTCTAATACTGGTGCACAATCTTCTACCACCAGCATGGGCTGTGTCACTGCGACCAGCCCTGCATGGGAGCATTGGTGGTATTTATAGTACAGGTTACCAAGGTGTCAGTCCCAACACTGTGACCATAGTGTCAGTATGCGCCTATGGTACGCCAGCTATTAGATCAGCAGGCTGCTGGCACCTGTAATATTACACAATGACAGAACCCAGACATTGTGTTATGCATACATGGTGTGCAGCCGCCTGACTAATACGGGCGTGACAATAGGCTGCATACTGACAGGCATATGCTTGTGTCTGACGCTATGAACAGTACAACCTATATGGTGCACACTGCCCCAACGGTGCTTATTAGCACTCAAGTCAGGCATGCCATGGGCAACCGTTTATATGGTATCATTTAGGAACTTACGTAACGACATATGAAACACTAACACCCCACATGAGTTTGCATTTACTTGTGTTATGTCATGTGTACACATGGTGCGGGGCAGCCCGCCTGACTAATAGGTGGGCATGACAATAGGCTGCATACTGACACATGCATCACATGTGCTTGTGTGACTGACGCCTATAGTAACGCTTGTGTCTATAATACCACAATCGCCTCCCCAAGCTGCTAGTCGCAGTTGCACCGCAATGCTTGGCTGTTGTTGTGCACTACGACCCTTTTCTCTCAGTGGAGCTAGTAGCTTCTACTAAGTGCAATGATGTTTGTCATTTTGTGAGTTTTTCAGCATTTCCCTTCCTCCAAACATGGCGAGTTGAGTTCATGCCTAAGAGCTCAATTTTTGTCATCCTCTGACCACAGCACCTTCTCCATCAGTATCAGAATCACCAAGTGTCACTGGCAAACTTCAGATAGACCTGCACATGTTCCTTCTTGAGCAGTGGGCTCTGCGGGCACTGCAGGATTATTAATCATTACGGCAGGGGTGGGGAACCTCAGGCCCAGGGCCGAATGCGGCCCCCGATACTTTTTCGCGGCCCCCAGGCAGATTCCTGGGGACCTGCAGTGCTCAGGCTGGCAGACGTGTTTTGCTGACTGTCTGCCCTTTACATCCAGCTCTCCAGTGATCTCTATGCCCCAGCCTCAGCCTCCCCAGTGATGTATATGCTCCCAGCCTCTCCTTGATGTCTAGGGCTCTAGCAAACCTGGAAAAGCAGTTGAGAAGCAAATGATCAATATCACCCACACCAAAGAGAAGCAGCTCCAGCCTCCACAGTAGGGGTGAGGTGATTGTTTAACCAAATATAGCGGGTAATTTTCAAGTTGATAATTTTGTACGGCCGCCAAGGATTGTAGAAATTTCCAAATGGCCCTCGGCAGAAAAATGGTTCCCCACCCCTGCATTATGGTGTAATGTGTTACCAATGGGTTTCTTGGTGACAGTGGTCCCAGCTGTCTTGAAAAGATTAACAAGTTTCCACTGTGTAGTTTTAGGCTTATCTCTCACCTTCCTCATGACCCTGAATAGCCCACGAGGTGAGATTTTGCATGGAGCCCCAGATCGATGTGGATTGACCTCATTTTGTATTTCTTCAATTTTCTTACTATTGCACCAACCATTGTCTTCTCACTCAGCGTCTTACTTATGGTTTTGTTGACCAGCCTTGTGCAGGTCTAGGATCTTTTCCCTGACATCCTTAGGGCCACTTCACACTGCGGCATGATCCGGTCCGGTTCTGTCCGGGAGGACCCACACAGCTGCGGACCGGATCAGCACACAGGACTGGGGGGCCATTATGCCCTCCGGTCCAGTGTGCATCGCGCCGCGGTCCTGACCTGTCAGCGGCTGCAGCTGCGTGCGGCTGCACACCGGACCGAAGGGCATAATAGCCCCCCAGTCCTGTGTGCTGATCCGGTCCGCAGCTGTCTGGGTCCTCCCAGACAGAACCGGACTGGATCATGCCACAGTGTGAAGCCGCCCTTAGAAAGCTCTTTGGTCTTGCCCATGTTGTAGAGGTTAGAGTCTGATGGTGGGTTTACACGTTTCAATATCTTTGCGATATCGCAATTCAATGGCGCGAGTGCGCATTTAGTGCTCGTTTCTCCCGCATCGCATCGGAGGTTTACACGTTGCGATTTATGAATCCAACGTCCGTGCGATGTCTACGTCCCCCAACCCTGGAACGACCATTTAACATGGGAGTGAATGGGTGACGTAGAAATCCACATCGTAGTTGGGCTGTCACACAGCACGATCCGGCTCCAATCTCCATTCAATATCAGAGCATTGAATAGCACGCTCATTCAATCCCCGATATCGCATTGACATCGTTCCTGCATCGAATTGGACGTTCACACCATACAACGCAGGAACGATATCGGCTCCAACGATCGAACCACGTGACTTTTCATTGAAATTGGACGCCGATATCGCAACGTGTAAACCCACCTTGACTGATTAATTGAGTGTGTGGACAGGATTCTTTTATATAGGTGATAATATAAGACAGCTGTCTTTAATACCGGTAACGAGTTGATTAGCAGAGTCTAATTGGTCTTTAGGGCCAGAACTCCTAATGGTTGGTAGGGGATCAAATATTTATTCCTCTCTTCAAAATGCAAATACATTTATATAATGTAGACAATGTGATTTTCTGGATTTTATTTTTGATATTCTATCTCTCAGTGTTAAAATTAACCTACCCTTATAATTATAGACTGTTCATGTCTTTGTCAGTGGGCAAACTTACAAAATCAGCAAGGGATCGAATAATGATTTCCTTCACTGTATAATTCCGTAATGTAAAACTATAATTAGTGACTTCTGAGTTTTCTTTTAGGGCACCACTCCAGTGTTTTGTTTTTTTTTCCCCTAGTTTTATAGTCACTCTTCTATGCTTTCATCCACTTTCGCCGCCAGCGGTACCATCTTGTGCCTGTAACTTCTGACTGGCTGGAAGTGAGAAGTTATGTCAATGTATCTCTGAGAACCAGAATGAGGCCAGAACAAGGCTCTCATAGATTTGTATTGAGTTGTACCCTTTGGCACGCTCCAAGAAGCACTCGAACTGTCTTCAGGTAATTTTTTACTGCAAACCGACCAGAGTGTTGCTGGAAAAGGATGAAGGCAGTGGAAGGTGAGTGTCAGACAGGGTCAGGGGACTTACATCTAAAGCACCATGACAGCGGTGCAATAAGAAAACAAAACGCTGGAGTGGTGATTTAACTACTCTATGGTGGTGCAGCAGGGAAACAACATGCTGTCACTTTACCCTGTGGATTATAGCTGAATACTGGAGTCCAAGAAGCAGGACAGCCTGAGATCAGTTTTTATTTAAAGATTAAAGAACTATTTTAACTATAAAGAAATTACCCAAAGTGGTTAAATGCATTAAAGGCTTACTATTTCCATGAAATTCAGGCAGGTAAGGATTTTTTAGTTTATTTTTTGTGCATTCTGTTAGTGTATATACACTGTACATATTTGTAATTATGCAAAAACATACTGTAGTCACTATACATGCCTGTCTGTCCATACCTCACCATACATGCCCATCTGCCCATACCTCACTATACATGCCTGTCTGCCCATACCTCACCATACATGCCCGTCTGCCCATACCTCACCATACATGCCTGTCTGCCCATACCTCACTATACATGCCTATCTGCCCATACCTCACTATACATGCCTGTCTGCCCATACCTCACCATACATGCCCGTCTGCCCATATCTCACCATACATGCCTGTCTGCCCATATCTCACTATACATGCCTGTCTGCCCATACCTCACCATACATGTGTCACATCGCCATTGGACTCGGTGGCCGGTGTTCCTGCCTCGGCCGCTGGGAGGAGCCGGATTCCTTCGTCTGGTGGTGCTGGTGATAGGAAGGCCTTGTCCTCATTTGGAACTGCTCCCGCAACGTCTGCCTCTGTCGCTGAGCGCCGCTGTGTTTCCCCTCTGGGTGGTGTTGGTCGCAGAGGAAAGGGCCCTGCAGAGGTGTCCGTTAGGCGCAGCCTGCGTTCTTCTGTCAGAGGTGGCGTGGGTGGAGCCAGTCGTGCATCACCATCTGGCCTGGCTCTAGGGGCGGTCTGGATGAGGTCATCAGGCTGTGAGCTCCAGCCTATGGGAGGTAACCGCGCCCATCAAATACATTGGAGCCTGTCTTGCAGGCCGCCAGATATAGTTTTGGTTCCCCAGTGATATAGTGTATGTTTAGTTTTGTCTCTGACCTTGGCCTGGATTTCTGACTCTGCTTCTTCCTGTCGATTTTGTACCTCAGCTGCCCTCTTGGTTTTGCCCTTGACCCTTGCCTGGATTCTCGACTCTGTACCGCCTGACGATTTTGTACCTTCGCTGCCCTCTCGGTTTTGACTCGGACTTCTGACTTTGTTTTTCGGGTCTTGATTTTTTCCCCTGGCGACCTTCCTGCTCTGTTGCTCATAATAGGCAGCTACCCCCTGGGCTCCGCTATAATTCCAGATCCCTGTATAGGGGTTAAGGGTCTCGGGTTTCTCGGGGTGCTGCCTTACCAGCAGCTCAGCTTCACAGCGGATGGTTGTCACAACATGCCTATCTGCCCATACCTCACCATACATGCCTATCTGCCCATACCTCACTATACATGCCTGTCTGCCCATACCCCACCATACATGCCTATCTGCCCATACCTCACTATACATGCCTGTCTGCCCATACCTCACTATACATGCCTGTCTGCCCATACATCACTATACATGCCCGCCTGCCCATACCTCACTATACATGCCTGTCTGCCCATACCTCCCTATACATGCCTGTCTGCCCATACCTCACTATACATGCATGTCTGCCCATACTTCACTATACATGCCTGTCTGCCCATACCTCACTATACATGCCTGTCTGCCCATACCTCCCTATACATACCCGTCTGCCCATATCTCACTATACATGCCTGTCTGCCCATACATCACTATACATGCCTGTCTGCCCATACATCACTATACATGCCTGTCTGCCCATACATCACTATACATGCCTGTCTGCCCATACATCACTATACATGCCTGTCTGCCCATACATCACTATACATGCCTGTCTGCCCATACCTCACTATACATGCCTGTCTGCCCATACCTCACTATACATGCCTGTCTGCCCATACCTCACTATACATGCCTGTCTGCCCATACCTCACTATACATGCCTGTCTGCCCATACTTCACTATACATGCCTGTCTTTGCCGTGCACGCCAGATTCTGTCCGTTTCCATCTGCATTGACGTTAGTAATTTTAGTAACTGTTCACACACACAGTTATCACACTCTGCCCTCAGGCTAAGTTTGATTTAGCTTCATTCACCTGAACCTAACTTTGCTTCTATCCATGAGTGCTGGTGTGGTCCAGTGAGAGTTAACTGTGAAATAGCCCAGACATTTGTGGTGCAGGCTGCAGGTGTTTGGGCATCAGTTGGCTTTTATTCACTGACCTAGGCTGACACCTTGGAAGCATGGTCTGATATGCATAAGGTGAGTATATGGTCCATTTTATATGTATTTTGCTGTTTTAGGACACAACAAAAATTAAAAATGTATAGAATAGGACCACTCTATCTGTGACATTCCTTGTCGTGGAAGAGTGGCTCAAAAGATTATTTAATCTTTTGCGAAATGTCTTATCACTGTGCAGTATGGGAAAAAATATGTGTATTTACACTATTTATTTTTCCAATTTTTCTGACTGTGCTGGCTCCCCCTTTACTTCACTATACATTCCTGTCTGCCCATACCTCACTATACATGCCTGTCTGCCCATACCTCACTATACATGCCTGTCTGCCCATACCTCACTATACATGCCTGTCTGCCCATACCTCACTATACATGCCCGTCTGCCCATACCTAACCATACATGCCCGTCTGCCCATACCTCACTATACATGCCTGTCTGCCCATACTTCACTATACATGCCCGTCTGCCCATACCTCACCATACATGCCCGTCTGCCCATACCTCACCATACATGCCCGTCTGCCCATACCTCACCATACATGCCCGTCTGCCCATACCTCACCATACATGCCCGTCTGCCCATATCTCACTATACATGCCCGTCTGCCCATATCTCACTATACATGCCTGTCTGCCCATACCTCACTATACATGCCTGTGTGCCCATACTTCACTATACATGCCCGTCTGCCCATATCTCACTATACATGCCCGTCTGCCCATATCTCACTATACATGCCTGTCTGTTCAGAAATTGACCACAAGATGTCATGCAAGGCAAGAGTTTAATGAACTAATGGAAAGAAAAAAAAGATGTTGCACTTGGAATATCACTCAGCTATTAGTGTTGCCCATACAGATTAAGCCATATTCCATATCTAACAACTATGAAAAACAGGAAAGTGGACACATACACTGGTGCACAACAATATCTATTTTAAGATAATTCCTTAACCCAATAATTTATTTGTGCCCGGACAGAAACATTGCTGTTACTTAAGACCATCAGCGTTCGCTTACAGTACAACATCGCTTTCATGGCCCCTATAGTGCTGATTACATACAGTATCATGCCCACATAATACATTCCCACACACAGTGTAATGCCCCCATAATACATACCCATACACAGTATGATGTTCTCACAGTACATTCCCCCACACACAGTATGATGTCCCCACAGTACATTCCCCCACACACAGTATGATGTCCTCACAGTACATTCCCCCACACACAGTATGATGTCCTCACAGTACATTCCTCCACACACAGTATGATGTCCCCACATTACATTCCCCCACACACAGTATGATGTCCACACAGTACATTCCCCCACACACAGTATGATGTCCTCACAGTACATTCCCCCACACACAGTATGATGTCCTCACAGTACATTCCCCCACACACAGTATGATGCCCCCACAGTACATTCCTCCACACACAGTATGATGTTCCCACAGTACATTCCCCCACACACAGTATGATGTCCCCACAGTACATTCCTCCACACAGTATGATGTCCCCACAGTACATTCCCCCACACACAGTATGATGTCCCCACAGTACATTCCTCCACACACAGTATGATGTCCTCACAGTACATTCCCCCACACACAGTATGATGTCCCCACAGTACATTCCTCCACACACAGTATGATGTCCTCACAGTACATTCCTCCACACACAGTATGATGTCCTCACAGTACATTCCCCCACACACAGTATGATGTCCTCACAGTACATTCCTCCACACACACTATGATGTCCCCACAGTACATTCCTCCACACAGTATGATGTCCCCACAGTACATTCCCCCACACACAGTATGATGTCCCCACAGTACATTCCTCCACACACAGTATGATGTCCCCACAGTACATTCCCCCACACACAGTATGATGTCCTCACAGTACATTCCCCCACACACAGTATGATGTCCCCACATTACATTCCCCCACACACAGTATGATGTCCACACAGTACATTCCCCCACACACAGTATGATGTCCTCACAGTACATTCCCCCACACACAGTATGATGTCCTCACAGTACATTCCCCCACACACAGTATGATGTCCCCACATTACATTCCCCCACACACAGTATGATGTCCACACAGTACATTCCCCCACACACAGTATGATGTCCTCACAGTACATTTCCTCAACACACAGTATGATGCCCCCACAGTACATTCCTCCACACACAGTATAATGTCCTCACAGTACATTTCCTCCACACACAGTATGATGTCCTCACAGTACATTCCTCCACACACAGTATAATGTCCTCACAGTACATTTCCTCCACACACAGTATGATGTCCTCACAGTACATTCCCCCACACAGTATGATGTCCCCACAGTACATTTCCTCCACACACAGTATGATGTCCTCACAGTACATTCCCCCACACCCCCACACAGTATGATGTCCCCACAGTACATTTCCTCCACACACAGTATGATGTCCTCACAGTACATTTCCTCCACACACAGTATGATGCCCCCACAGTACATTCCCCCACACACAGTATGATGTCCCCACAGTATTTTCCACCACACAGAGGTGTTTCATTCTGCAACATCCACTTCAATCTTTTTTTTTTTTTTTTTTTGCAAACTTGCAGATATGCTAGCTTAGCACCCAATAAATTGTAGACAAAAACTAATGAACCATGCACACAGTGAGTATGTCTGTAGGACAGTGTTTACACCACCGAAAGACTGAATCACAAAAAACAGTCAAAGGCTAGGGTCACATTTAAAACATGAATTGCATTCACCGCATCCGGATCCGGATGCGGTGAATGCAATGCCGGTCACACACATTTTTTGACCAAAATGTGTGCTGATTACCGCTGTGCAGTAACCGGATGGCTCAGGATGTGTAATCCTGAGCCATCCGGCAACTGCATAGTTTGCGTATCCCGGCTATTGCCGGGATAAGCAAACTGTACTATGCCTAGTAAAGAGTTCAATTTACAAAGTAAAGTAATGTTTGAGTTCTCTAGGGGGGGCTTAGACCCCCCTAGAGAACGGCCGGCCACTCCGGTGGGCTTCTAGTACACTTGCCCCCAAGTGCAAGTCCCCACACCTCCAGCCCCCCGAATCACTATACAGGGGTGCCTGCACCCCTCTTGTATAGTTTTTCCTGTATGGGGGAAAATGAATTATTAAATTTTTGCAAATAGCTGATATTTACATGTATTCTTCGCCAGTCTTGTGTACAATCCATGGGCGGGGCTGTTTGCGGCAGCCTCCGCCCCCTCATTCCTTATGGCCGCCCCCTCAGTGCCTCATCCATTGATGTGAGGGCGGCCGCGTCATGAAAGGGGCGGGGCGAACCGCGTCACACCATGCGCCCCGCCCCTTTCATGACGCGGCCGCCCTCACATCAATGGATAAGGCACTGAGGGGGCGGCCATAAGGAATGAGGGGGCGGAGGCTGCCGCAAACAGCCCCGCCCATGGATTGTACACAAGACTGGCGAAGAATACATGTAAATATCAGCTATTTGCAAAAATTTAATAATTCATTTTCCCCCATACAGGAAAAACTATACAAGAGGGGTGCAGGCACCCCTGTATAGTGATTCGGGGGGCTGGAGGTGTGGGGTCTTGCACTTGGGGGCAAGTGTACTAGAAGCCCACCGGAGTGGCCGGCCGTTCTCTAGGGGGGTCTAAGCACCCCCTAGAGAACTCAAACATTACTTTACTTTGTAAATTGAACTCTTTACTAGTCATAGTACAGTTTGCTTATCCCGGCAATAGCCGGGATACGCAAACTATGCAGTTGCCGGATGGCTCAGGATTACACATCCTGAGCCATCCGGCAACTGCTGTGCGGTTCAGGGAAACGCTGCGAAAACTGCTGCCTGCATGATTTTTAACGCAGGCAGCAGTGCCGGATACGGCCACCAGATGGCTTGTGAAGCCATCCGGTGTTTTGCATAGGCTCCTATGAGGAGCGTTTCCTGGTCCGGTTTTGAGCTTTTTGAAAGCTCAAAACCGGATCAGGATTTTGTAAAAAAAACGGAAATGTGACCCTAGCCAAACAAACGTGTAAAAATACTCTGTTGTAAAAAAAAACACAGTAAAAAGCAAGTGCTGCTGAAAAAGTAAAATACAGGAATTAATAAAGGAAAAATTTGGACAAAAACTAATGAACCATGCAGACAGTGAACACGTCTGTAGGACAGTGTTCACACCACCATTAGTTTTTGTTTAAATTATTCCTTGTTTCTACAAGATTAGGGAGTCTCCCACCCCTCCACTTTGAGCCCTGCACATAAAAAGCTGTCTTCTGCAGTCAGTCCAAGTCAGTCATTGGACCTGTCTGCATCCTGCTCATTTTAGGTACCAATACACATGGTCAAGTTTTAAATACACCAGATAGGGACTGCTCTAATATGGGTTACCTTGAAGTGGTAGAGCGGCTTAGAATACATTTTTTGCAAAAAACGTATCAACTAAGTACCCTGTATTCTACTTTTCAGCAGCACTTGCTTTTACTGTGTTTTTGTTACAACAGAGTATTTTTACATGTTTGTTTGACTGTTTTTGGTGATTCACCCAATAAATTGTGCCCAACTTGTACTTATGGTAAAATTTGGTGTTTTTTTCCACACAACAGCAATGCCAAAAATGTGGCCCCTAGCCTTGCTTTAGGCATCCTGTGGAGCTCAGGAGGTATGGGGAGTCATTTGGATTTGGGAGTGCAGATTCCGCCAGATTTGTTTGGGTGGAAACCATGTCACTTTTCCACTTTTTGAGCTATTTGTTGCGTGTAAACCCCCTATTTTTTCAATCACAGAAGACAAACCCAAATGGGGGCTTGTTTTGTTTCAGTATAAATTGAAGATGTACACTAAAGATATTTATAACATGCATAAAATGTTGCAATATGCTCAAAAATGCAACATTAACATGAGACATTAGACACATTGATCACCTACTTTTTTTCAACTCTGGGAAGGGTTGTCAATTAGCATGCATAAAAAGTCGCAATTTACTCTAAAAAACCTTTTTCATTGACTTTTTTGACACATTACAATGTGTGTTCCAATGCTTAAAGAGTGACACCGGTGTAATTTGCACCATCTGATAAATACGGAGGTGCACAAAGTACACTGTGTATCTGTATGTGCAGCTAACCCTATGTACAGTATACAGCTCCCATCACTCCCTAGTCTTCCTGTGTCAGTAGCTGTCCTCCAACTCTTCCTTCACACTGATAAACTTTCACATTTTTCTGATAATTAACTCCCGTTCATTGCAGTAGCTATAAAGCACACAACCTCGTTTAGTGTTTCCACAATATCGTCTCCCCCTGGGTAAAGGTTTTACCTAGGTACAACATGGTCTTTAAAGGCCTAAATGACCTTCTAATTAATGTAACTAAAGTAAAAATGGGATATTCCATTTAACGCGCTTGTCGTGTGTGTGTCACGTCAGGCTGCGATATGCAAATAGAGTCTGTGGAGCCTCGGTTAGGAGTCTCAAACACAGGACTAGCCATATATCCCTCCAGGGGAGGACCCAGCCAAGGGGTGGCTCCTTGCGGAGAACACCATAACCACCACATGAAGTGGCCCTTTACGTCAATATCCAACTCTTTTACAAGTTTACAGATATGACAAGGGAATACCAAGGCCAGGTATCCATCCACATACAGCTGTTTCGGGGTGTTGCCCCTCATCAGTGTGGAGTAGGATTCTGGCTAGGTGGGAGCAAGGCCTAGTAGACCAAGATTGCAAAGTATTCACTGATCTCAGGGAGACCAGTCCAAGAAAACACTGCGGGCAGCTGGCTAAAGCGCTCAAACACAGTGAATTCCTAGGCACATTGCCCCTGGGAAATATGAACATGCAAATAGAGTCTGTGGAACCTCGGTTAGGAGTCTCAAACACAGGACTAGCCATATATCCCTCCAGGGAAGGACCCAGCCAAGGGGTGGCTCCTTGCGGAGAACACCATAACCACCATATGAAGTGGCCCTATAAGTCAATATCCAACTCTTTTACAAGTTTACAGATATGACAAGGGAATACCAAGGCCAGGTATCCATCCACATACAGCTGTTTCGGGGTGTTGCCCCTCATCAGTGTGGAGTAGGATTCTGGCTAGGTGGGAGCAAGGCCTAGTAGACCAAGATTGCAAAGTATTCACTGATCTCAGGGAGACCAGTCCAAGAAAACACTGCGGGCAGCTGACTAAAGCGCTCAAACACAGTGAATTCCTAGGCACATTGCCCCCTGGGAAATATGAATATGCAAATAGAGTCTGTGGAGCCTCGGTTAGGAGTCTCAAACACAGGACTAGTCATATATCCCTCCAGGGTAGGACCCAGCCAAGGGGTGGCTCCTTGCGGAGAACACCATAACCACCATATGAAGTGGCCCTATAAGTCAATATCCAACTCTTTTACAAGTTTACAGATATGACAAGGGAATGCCAAGGCCAGGTATCCATCCACATACAGCTGTTTCGGGGTGTTGCCCCTCATCAGTGTGGAGTAGGATTCCGGCTGCGATAAGGCAACACAGGAAAACAGACAAACAAACGAGTATAAAACAACAAAAATAGTTCCACTTCTGTAACAGGAACAACTTCCCCAGGGAGGTCAGCATGGAAGAACTATAACTGGCACATGGGAGAGCCAGGAATGAGTTTAAATAATAGAAGGGAGTGGTGATAAGGAGCATTAGAGATTAAAGGAAAAGGAATCCCAGCACTGTCAGAAAGGAATCCTTTAACCCCCGCTGCACCAAAAGAAAGTAAATCCGATCGACTCATGTTTTTTGCTGAGTAGACTCCAACGAGGCCATGTGATCTGTTAATCATTTTGACCTGATCCCAGATGCCACAAAGGTCCAAGCCGGACGTGACACATCCGTGAAAGTGGTTGTGTGTTCATATGGCGGCTCTATTCCAATATTAGCACCACACTCCATAGGTACTAGAGAGTCACAGTAGTTATTTTTGCTGAGTAGAATGACAGCCACCGGTGAGATACTTTTGTATGGAGCTGCCATCCTACGTCAGCGGACGTCAAGACCAGTTAACATTTTGGTGCGGAGTTGAGGGTGGGTGGTCAATGGAAGGTCTTCCGAATGTCCCATCATCTGTGAGGTGTCCAAATAGACCGCAGCACCTACACATAAAATATAGTACTAGAAAACATGTTTTTTGTTTTCAGGTTCATTTATTTGATTTTGAAACAATTATATCCACATTAATCATTAATAAAAAAAAATCTATATAAAAATATAAAGTGTATAAATCTAAAACACTAATAATGGAACCAAGTAGTTTATTTAGATTAAGCCTGCTATATGCATACAATGACTGTTGGCTGGGTGATGGTTTGGCCGGCAGCCATCTTGGCCGTCAGTCACATGCACAGCTGCAGTTGTTCGGCCGATCACACCCGTGTTCTCCATTATATAGCCATTGCCAGAAGTCTCTTATCTCCAGGAGAACAAAAGGATCAGCAGTCCAAAATCAGACATACCAGATATGTAACTTCCCCAATAATCAATTGTCAACTGAACCCCATCAATATTGGTGGGTTTGGCTGATATTTCCGGACTTAGCAGCTGAGTTTAGGATTCGTTTTTTTATGGGGTCAGTGGAAAGGAGGAACCTAGCTTATTGTGGTCTCATCCCCCTGTAAGCTTCAGCACAAAGTCAACCAGCTCAAGACTCCTTCCGTGTATTGGCCAAATGGGCGGTGTGTTGTGGCCTGCGCTGCTGGTTAAGAATGGAGACCACACAGGACCTACAAGACGATGGTGCTGTTTATTTCAATGCGTTTCGGAGCCAGCTGTGCTCCTATATCAGAAAAATCATATTCAGGAAATATTTTCCTGATGAAGGAGCACAGCTGGCTCCAAAACGCGTTGAAATAAACAGCACCATCGTCTTGTAGGTCCTGTGTGGTCTCCATTCTTATCCAGCAGCGTGGGTTGCAACACACCGTCTGTTTTGACCATTGATCGATACCAATGTACATGGGGAAAGTGTGGGTCCAGCATCAGCTTGCACTAAGCACTTATACTGGTTATGGGTAGCACAACCGTAACAGGTGAGCAGTGAAAAGGGTGGCCGCAGTGCCATTTGTGTTAAGAGATAAGACCCTATTTGCGCTTATGTTTCCCCCTTTTTAGATTTGCTCCTTCCCTGCATTGTCACTTCAATCTTAGGAAACAGAAGAGTGACATAACATCTCATGGGTCATGACTAGTGATGAGTGAGCGCTAAGATGCTTGAGTGCTCGGTACCCGAAACAAACAGTCTGACACTCGCATTGGTGCGAATCAAGTACAGAATATAATCGAAGTCAATGGGGAACTTGAGTGTTATTCCAGAAGATCTTCCAGAATCATGCTCAAGTTAACCATTGACTTCCATTATACTCCTTAGTCAAATCCCGCTCGTCAGTGGGTCCAACTGCTCGTTACAAGTACCAAGCACTCGAGCATGGTAGTGCTCGCTCATCACTAGACATGACACCTATGTGTCCTGCAAAGGATTGAAAAATGTTATAAACAAAGGTAAGACCCAGAAGTCCCAGGAAATGACCTGGACCTTTCTTCAATGTCCTCTATATACTTTTACTCTTTTGAAATATGTGTCGTCCACCAGTCGGGACCAGTAGGGACATTTGCAGCTTCTTACTTCTTTGGTGTAACACATCACAAGGTGAAGTCTCCACATTTTGGATGTTCCAGGTGAAATGCAGAATTTCAAGCCATATTAATATTCTTGTGATTGTCTTGGGTTATTTCCCCATAGGAGCCGCTGAGGTTGCATGTTGGTTTCTCCGTGAGTGTTCCACCCCAAGGTTCCTGTTGAAATCTAACTTAAAGGGGTTATCCGGGCTTTTTATAAAATCTCTGTGTGTATCCAGGCTGCAAAATGCTGACAATTTGTAAAATACACCCTTTCAGCATTTTGCATGGTTACCTAGATATCATTATTCTGCGTGTGGAGAAGCAGCCTCAGCCCCAACCAGAGGCGTGTTTGTTTTGAAGCCTGGCTGTAAATGTCACTACTTGTTGTTTACACCCAGACTACTACAAGCCTGCCCCCCCCAGTCACCCCAGTCACCAATATGACCACCCACCCTAATACACCTATGTAAACTCTGAACCGCATTGCACTAAGTGGCCATCTCCTTCTGTCTGCAACACTGTGCTGAATCTGTAGCTGTGTGAAGGAGATGACTGCTGACTGCACTGTGTTGCGGTGTGTGCGACTACCTCCTTCCCCGTACCTGCACTGTCACTGAAGCCGAAACTCCTCTCTGTATCTGCTGCAGGCCGTTTCCCTGTGAAACCGAAAGAACCATTCTGTGTCAGTGCTGTGGCTCATTGTGCTTCAAAGGGGGAAGGCTGCAGCAGACTCAGAAAGGAAGATTGGCTTCAGTGACAGCGTGGCTACGGGGGAGGAGGTGAGTGCACACAATGCAGCACTGTGCACTCAGTGGTCATCTCCTTCACACAGCTGCAGATTCGGCGCAGTGTTGCAAACAGAAAGAGATGAATGCTCAGTTCAATTTGGTTCTGAGTTTACATAGATGAATGGGGTTGAGTGGTCATAATGGAGATTGAGAGAGCAGGTTTGTAGGAGACTGAGGAGCGCTTGTAGGAGACTGGGGGCCGGCAGGCTTGTAGGAGTCTGGGGGGAGGGTCTGTAGGAGTCTGGGAGATGCTTGTAGGAGACTGGGTGTAAACGACAAGTATTGACATTACACCCAGGCTCCAAAACAAACACACCTCTGGTCAGGGGCTGAGGCTGCTCCTACACATGCTGAATGCTGATATCTAGGTAACAATGCAAAATGCTAACAGGGTGTAAATTACAAACTGTCAGCATTATCCAACCTAGGTATTTACAGAGATTGTATAAAAAGCCCGGACAACTCCTATAATTGTTGAAATTAAATCTACTCTGTCAGAATGTGAATAGTATAGGAACATGGACAATGTGCAAGGTTGCAACGTCTTTCTAATATCTTGCCATATTATAACTCCACAAAGGATGGAGTATTCAATTTTTATACTCTGTATTGGATATTTATGCTACACTGTATAGGATAGTTATGTGTACACTGTATAGGATAATTTTATATACTCTGTATGGGATACCGTAGTTATGTGTACACTGCATGGGATAGCTATGTGCGCACTTTATGGGATAATGTTATGTACTCTGCATGGGATAGTTATGTGTACACTTTATGGGTTAGCTATGTGCGCACTTTATGAGATAATATTATGTACTCTGTATGGGATAGTTATGTATACACTGTATAGGATAATTTTATATACTCTGTATGGGTACCTTTACACACAGCTACATTTGTAGCTTGTCACCAGGTAACTTACTGGTTGCAGTGAAATCATGGATACATGATTCCATTTGTACACAGCAACAAGATAGAACCATGTATCCATGATTTCACTGCAACCAGTAAGTTACCTGGTGACAAGCTACAAATGTAGCCGTGTGTAAAGGTACCCTATGGGATAGTTATGTGTGCACTTTATGGGATAATGTTATGTACTCTGTATGGGATAGTTATGTGTACTCTGTATGGGATAGTTATGTGTACAATGTATGGGATACCGTAGTTATGTGTGCACTTTATCGGATAGTTATGTGTGCACTTTATGGATAATGTTATGTACTCTGTATGGGATAGTTATGTGTACAATGTATGGGATAGTTATGTGTGCACTTTATGGGATAGTTCTGTGTGCACTTTATGGGATAGTTAAGTGTGCACTTTATGGGATAGTTATGTGTGCACTTTATGGGATAGTTATGTGTACGCTTTATGGGATAATTTTATGTACTGTGTATGGGATAGTTATATGAACAATGTATAGAACTACTTTTTGGTCATCAATCTATGGCATTAATCTGTCCACTGTATAAAACAACTATATGGACCATGTATGGGATTATTATGTGTTCATTATATATAACTGCTATATGGCCACATTATGGGATTGTTAAGTGTTTCTGTATATAGCTGCCACATGGGAACACTGTGGAATTACAGAATGAATTTCTCACTGTATAAGTGCTATATGTACAACATATGATCCACTAATTAAGAACAGTCTACTGAATACAATTCCAGTTTGAGGACATAGCTTTCTAGCATGCCCCGTTACTTTACCATGTTATTGGGTATTGTTAGTTGAACGTATGTTTTCGATTATTTACATGCATTGATTATGGCTATTTGAGTTAATGGTATTGGACATAGAGCTGTAGAACGTAAATGCACCCATTCAACATGAGATGTGACCTGGTATATGTATCATGTATATGTCTTATATCCAGTTCCCTTTTTAGGTATAAGAGGCAGGTATAAACCCATCAGCACGTTTTGACTTCTGATGACAACATGGGTTTCGGATCATTCAAAGAAGCGTGATAGATGACCACAGCCTGGAAGAGAAGATGAGCTTCTTAGATAGGAAAAATAACTTATACTTTAATGTCATGTTCACCCAACTAAATGTAAAATGATTTAACCCCTTAAATGCTAGGGTCAAAAGCAACTGCAGCACCTAAGTGGCTTGAATGAGGGAAGAAGCTTCCATTGTTCCATTGGTGTCCCCATGATGTAATCGTAGGATAGACATGGACATGGATATCTACAACTGCTAGGAGCCTAACAAAGCCACAGTCCTGTAATATGTCAGTATATCACTTACCGGCAGCTTCATATTCCCTAGTGGAGCTACAAAAGTACAATAACGTTAAATACTTTTAAAGCTAAATAAGTGCAATTTAAAAAATTCTCCCAAAAAGACACTTTTTAATAAATACTAAAAAAATATAAAAAATAAATACATAGAATATTAACTACACAATAAAGTAATGGCATATTGCTGGGATATGCCATTATGTTAAGACCAATGGGACTTCCATCACTCAGCCCCCACCATTTAGTGGTGCTCTTAGCTACCCATTCACCTCTTGGCACCCATCATTTAGTGGTGCTCTTACCCATCCGTCCACTTTCTGGCCCCCCACCATTCTTTGGCGGTCTTAGCCACCCATCCTTTTTTGGCCATCACCATTTACTGGTACTATCGGCCACCCATCCACCTCTTGACCCCCACCCTTTAGTGGTGCTCTTAGCCACCCACCTCTTGACAGCACCATTTAGTAGTGATCTTAGCCACCCATCTGCGGTGCCCCACTGGTCAGGACGCCATAGAGGGGTACTGAACCCAAATAAGAGTGTGTGGTATTCCTGTGACTAAGGGAACTGGGATGGTAAACAAGAGACCCTCACAACATCCATTCATGCACACCTTAGAGTAGAAGACCATGGGTGAACCCGCTGCAGGGAAGACCCAGTCCTGTGGGAGGAGTCACGTGGGTAGAGAAAGTGTATGGCTGGGATGACAGTTAGTGAGGAGTAAGAGAGAGAGATGAGCAAAGGACGACGCAGGGGAAGGTCGTCGTGACTGAAAGAGATCCTAGGGGCACCTGGAGTTACAGTGTGCCTGAATCTGGACTCGGTACTACCAACCAGAAGGGTCTGGTCCCATACAGAGAACCGGTTCTGGACATGGTGCGGGAGTTTAACCCCGAACCGTTAAACCGGAGGCCCCGAGCTTCTGCAGTCCTGGTGTATACCTTGAAAAGGCACACCAAATTAGGGTCAGGGGACCTGAAGGAAAGTCGCCCACCAAAGACCTGCTTGGGAAGCCGTACACTGCTGCATGGAAGAGACAAGTAAAAAAAGCCTGTGCTAAGCTGCCTCCCTGTGTAAAAACTACCACAACTGCCCCGGGGTGTCCCATTCCACCTACGGGTAGCATAACCATCAGTCTGCCCTACCATCAACCCAGAGGTCTGACCCACAGCCCCGGTAACCATGCTGGAACCTTAGGTGGCGTCACAAACTACTTTTAGCTATATTATTTTTACTGCCTTTTAGTGACCACCAGGGCCACGGGACCGGGCACAAGCCTCCATGACATCCCCCTTGAATCAACGCCCATAACCAAGTGACCCACGGCACTGGGGCAGGTCACATCAACCCCTTGGACCCCACAATTAGTGGTGGACTTAGCCACCCAGCCTTGCAGGGGCCTACAGATGGTCTCATTCACTTGTTTGAGGCTGCACTGAATTTCTCTGCACAGCAGGTTGGCAGGCGCTACTGTGCAGGGAGCAAATACAGATGCCTTTGTTTACTTCTCAGGATTAGTGGTAGCCTCAAATGTCAGAACCCCATCTGATCTTTATCTGAGGACGTATGTGTGCTCCTTTCAAAGTCTCCATTGCAGAATCAATGTTATTTCATGAGAAAATGTTTGCTCCATTAAAATGATGGCGAGCCCGGACAGATCCTATTGTAAGTAAATAAGGTCCGGTGTGCGCCAGTGGCCTATGCCCTGTGACAGATTCAGTCCTTTATCATTGTCCAAGTGATATGTACATTACAAATGTTTCTCACCACTTCGTTGTATGACCCGCCGCACGAAGCTTTGCAATCAAAGATAGATGTAGACAAGGCAATGCAGAACTCCAAAACTGTTAGGAGCAGAAGAGTTGATCCGATGCCCTCGTAGAGAGCCTGTAATGTGAAAAGATGGAGATAACATGTGAACAATGCAATGTACATGTACACTCACTGACAGAAGTTATGTCGCTTATCCATGTTATGTAAATAAAAGCTTATAACTTGACTTTAAATTCATCCATTGGTTGTATAAATTACTCTTTTGAAAGCTGAACCCCTCCGAAATGTGGTTTAGGTTAAGAAAATAAATTGGCATCAATGCTGAAATATTGATCATTTAATGAGCACAGAATGGTCAGATTTTGGCAAAAAAAATTAGTGGCTGTCACATTTGTGCTGGCTCCTTTCAGTCACAGCAGGGAGCCACCTCTTTGTGTCGGATCGTTCACGAATGACACGTCACTAGTCTGCAAGCTAAGGCTGCCTTCAGATTTGCAGATGCCTCCGCAGCGTTTTGCGGAGGCATCTGCAAGCATCTGCATGCAGACCGCAGCCCCTATGTTTATAATGGAGCGCACGGCGGTCTGCAGATGCTTTCAAACCGCCGTGCGCTCCCATTGCCCGCCATATGTGATCTGTGCGCAGGCGGACGCCTGCGCACAAATCACACACTCCCACCCGCACCAGGAACGCGACATGTTGCGTCCCTGGTGCGGGCGGGAGTGTGTGATTTGTGCGTAGGCATCCGCCTGCGCACAGATCACATTTGGCGGGCAATGGGAGCACACGGCGGTCTGCAAGCATCTGCAGACCGCCGTGCGCTCCATTATAAACATAGGGGCTGCGGTCTGCATGCAGATGCTTGCAGATGCCTCCGCAAAACGCTGCGGAGGCATCTGCAAATCTGAAGGCAGCCATGCAACGTATGGGTGACAGAAATGCTGGTGCTGGGAAGCTGTAGAAGGCCTATGACACAGACAGAGAGAAGGGGAATTAAGTCCAGTGAGGTGGCCAGACTTGGGGACCTGAAAGAAGACAGGGTACTGCTCAGCTGATGCACAAAGGAAAGAAAGGGCCGTTGTGAGCGTCCTCCTGGAGAGGATCACCTTCCGTGGTTTTGTATTTAAGCGAAGTGAGTCTAATTTAACTGCCTAGCTAAAGAAAACATCCATAACCATTATGCCGTCACCAGTAACCATAAAGATTGTGCCTGTATGTTACACAATTAGAAAACAGGAGGGACACAGGAGTTTGATGCAAAATATATATCCAATTTGTATTAGATTAAAAAAGACATGTAAAAATGTATAAAGTGAATAGTGTAGCAAAATTGTAAAAAACTTAATTACCAGTATAGAATAAAATAAAAAGACAAAAAACAAAGGCAAACCCACTAGAAACTAGAGATGAACCAACAGATATGCTCTAATCTTGTATTTCATCTATCATATTAATTTTTTGAAGGATAAAGTATCCACAATTATTAATGGTCAAAAGAGGCCATTGTGAGCATCTTCGTGCAAGGGATCACTGTCCATGGTTTTGTATTTAAGAGAAGTGAGTCTAATTCAACTGCAAAAGCAAATAACCCTCCATAAGTATTATGCTGTCACCAGTAATCATAAAGATTGTGCTTCTGTATTACACAGAAGGACCAAAGTGTACTGCCTGCTGTCTAGTGTTCAAGCTGTTTACAGTAACGACTGCCTTGTTGTTAAGAACGTGTCTGTCATACTTATCTGTTAGGCTGCTTTCACATCTGCATTTCTCGGTATTCGCAGCAGATCCGCATTTTACCACATCTGCCGCTAGCCGGAAAGACTGCTTCAGCTTAATTCATTCCCTACGGGATTTGCGGACGTGTGCGGCACTTGCGGTGAGTCAAAAAAATGCGGCTAGCAGCGAGGATTGCAACAGGACTACCCTGAAGGTACTATAAGTAAGATTATCACCACCACACACACCAGGGACTCTGATTAATGTAGCATGCCGGAGTGGACCAATAACAGCACTAGTCAATGGCTACCACTAGTGATGGGCGAACCTGCCGATGTTCGGGTTCAACAAACTCACTAGAGCTTTTTTAAAGATCGGGTTTTGGGTCGAAAGTGGCTCGATCTTGAGTCCGAACCACAAACTTAAAATGTAAAGTTATGGGATGGGGACTAGGAGGCTGTAAAAGGAAGAAGATAGTTATTAAACAGCATTATACTTATTGGTGTCCACCCGCTTGAACTTTCAGGGCTGCTCATTAACTTCCTGGATATTCACTGCATAGAGACCCCACTGTCAATCACAGATGCTGTTATAGAGTATTAGCGCACCAAAACCACAACATGGTTTTTGCTGCAGGTTTCATGCTCTTTTGGTGCAATTTTGGCACAAAACTGCATGCATGGTGTTCAATGTGTTCATCTGCATCTCTTGGCCAAAAAAAGCACCAAAACCGCAATATAGGTGAACCTTTTTATGAAATTATTCCTTGAAATAATATTTTAAAAAATGACGTGAGGCTTCACCGTATTTTTGTATGCCAGCCAGGTACAGCAGGCAGGTACAGGCAGTCTCTTACCCCCAGCTGCCTATTTTTACCTGGCTGGAAACCAAAAATATAGGGAAGATCTTTTTTAAATTATTCCAAGAATTTTATGAAATGATAAAAAAAAAATTACATGGGGCTCTGCTGTATTTTTGGTTTCAAGACAGGTAGAACTAAGAAGCTGGGAGCTGGAATCCTCAGCGCAGGGTGGCCCATGCTTTCACCTCCCCATCCACTGTGAATTGCAGCCCGCAGCTGCTCCAGAAAATGGTAAATTCACTTAATAGAAGTGCTATTTTCTGGTACTGTACCCCGACTTTTTTAGTGGCCCTGGTGGCGTTGGCATGCTGGGTAATAAAGGAGTTAATTCCAGCTTTGTATTGGCACAGTTGGCACTAAACCTGAAATTCATAGAGAAAGCAGTAAAAAAAAATACAACACCGAAAAAAACATTTAAAATTAAAATACAAGACAATCCTGTTTCCCATTTTTCATTAACAAAAAAACCTTTCCCTCCGACATAATCCACAGATAACATCTTCAGCTCTGCTGCTTATCTCTGTGAGCCAACGCCCATTCTCTGTGACAGAGTCTACGATTGGGTTTTGGTCCTCTCTACAGTGAATATCTAGATAATGAGCAGCACCAGAAGTAGACGAGCGGGACAGTGGGGCAGTGGAACACGGTCAGTATAATGCTAATTAATAAATATGTTCTTTATTTTTACAGCTCTCCCTCCCCCTAACCCAAACCTGAACTGTAACATGGACCTCCCAGGGAAGTCTGTGTTCGTGAACTGTGCCCGAACACTAGGTGTTCGGTATGGAACACCGAACTTTACAGTTCGGGTTCGCCCATCACTAGCTACCACCACTATAGCAAATCCTGCCAACGTTTCAAGTGGCGCTGCAAGCAGAACATATACAGTTGAGGGGAAGATGCCTAAATCTAAAAGGTTAAAGATGGCCTACTAAAATGGCAGACAGCACTGTGGCCTCTAAGAAGACGGCAACAGGTTGCCAGAGAGAAGATTATACAGCCCATCGTGTCCAGAGATGACAACAAAGCACACAAAAGTGTACCTGGCTGGTAGGTATGCCATGCTCCAAGACGGGAGGCACAGTGGTTGGAGTCTGTCCAAAAAAAGGAGCAATGTACCGGAGGGCTGTCAAGTGGAAAAGAAGGTCCAGCCCAGACAAGGCAGTGTCTTCAAGTGAAGGGCATGGTGCCTTAGGAGACATGGTCTGGTGAGTGCAAATCAGTATGTGTGAGAGGCGTGGCTGTGGGCACGGTAAAAGAAATGGACGGGTGACGTGAGTGGTCTCCAGCACCAGATGAGGTGGGACCAGAAACGCAGGAATTGCATGTCACCATCCTCGTCGGTGACACTTTGTAGAGACAGTGCAGTAGCGTGGAGGTCTCCAGCAATGGCTGCAAAAAAGAGCTGCCGGTAAGAAGACGCCAAAGGAAGGACCATCCTGATTCCTGCTGGAGCAATCGTAAGTCAGGATGTAGGCTCTGCAGCATCCCTGCACCTGCTGACCATGGAAACCATAAACATAGATCTACATTAAGATGAGCCGAAGCCCGCAAAGGAGGTACGCCCACCATGTTGATTCCACGGGCCGATGAGTGGCTAAATGGGCTCATGTGAGCTGAGTTTGAGCGGCAGTGTCACTGCGTGGTGGACTTTAATGATATGGACGAGTGACTGCGGCACAGAAGACAGACCAGGAAGTGCTTTCTATTGCTTTGTGGTCTGCTGTGGTCCAGGTCCAGGTGTATAGTGGACTGTAGCCTTTGTCTGTGGGATGAGCATATCAGCACAACCAGAGTGTGTATGACGTGTCGACTAGCCAAGAAGGGGGACCCCAGGAGAGGAAGAAAAGAAGGAGTAAGTGAAATGTCCTGATCTGTTCCAAGTGTTGACCAATGATTCCACAGAACCCCTGTTAGAAGGAACCAGGATCAGATGGGTCCCAATCAGGGATTTTTAAGTTGGAGGTGGAAGAGCTTCAGTTGGACGGAATACCCTGTTGGCCAGAAGAGGCCTTTGAGTGGACTGTTGATATGTCGAGGACTGTTGTGTTTTTTCCCATGGCTAAATATGCTTAACATTTAGATACCTCTCTCATTGTTGGGCTCCAGGGATTGTGAATAGTGAGAGGGTTGTAAACCCTTCACCAAAGATGCTGTGCTATGTACTGCCCCTTTGTCCCATGGACTGCCCCATTGCTCCCATGTCCTTTTCGTGTCACTCCCAACCTATACAGAAACTATCGTCCACAAAGGGGGAGGACAGAGATGTGGTGGACCCAAAGGGTTGGTTAGACCTAAGACATTGTGTGTTGCCCATGGCAAGGAAAGACTGTTACACATGAGCCCTTGCTTTCTATTGGCATGTGAAAAGTTAAAAAATTTGACCCTATCTGGTCTTCAGAAGGGAGAAAGAAAAAGGAATGAAAAGTATTTTAAAGGTTTTTACGCTTGTTTTCATGTTGCAGGTATTTCATGGCCGGGACGACTATGTTTAAGCAGTAAGGTATGTAGAGGTGTGACTATGCCCTCTACAGTAAAGTGTGAATATTATTGTGGTGTCCCTGTACAATAATGGTTGTAAATGTGAAATGTATTTGTACTATAGTGATAAGTATAATGGAAGATAGGAATGTTGTAGCAGAGTTACTTATGCTATAAGATAGAACTGTTAAGTCGGATGCTTGGTGTGCAGCCTAGGGTTACAAGGGGTTAAGTATTCTCTATGGCAGGAGTAAAGAGCTAGAATGTGAGGCCATTTCAGTTTCACTTTAAGTCAGGAGTCTGCAAGCTAAGGAGCTATGCAGGAGAAAGAGCTGATCCCAGGGCTGAAGGAGTCTGGGACTCTTGCTGTGTGGAAAAGCTAAGGAGCAGAAACAGCAAGAATCAAGTATGCAAAGTGTGGGTGACAGAAACGCTGGTGCTACCGTAGTAAGCTGGAGAAGGGCTGTGAGACAGACAGAGAGAAGGGGAAATGGGTCCAGTGAGGTGGTCAGACTTGGGAGACCCGGAAGAAAACAGGGTGCTGCTTGACTGATGCAAAAAGGGAGGAAAGGTACATTATGATTGTCCTCCTGCAAGCGATCACTGTCTGTGTTTGTTTACTTAAGCGTAGTGAGTCTAATTCAACTGTCCAGCAAAGAACTGTTCATAAGTATTATGCCATCACCAGTAACTATAAAGATTGTGCCTCTGTTTTACAAGGAAGAACCAAAGTGTACTGCCTGCTGTCTAATGTTTGTTCAAGCGTTTTACAATAAAGTTTGCCTTGTTGTTAAGTATGTATCTGTCATCCCTATCTGTGATTCTTATGGGCTGGATGAGTAGTGCAACAGGTTTGGCCTGAAGGTAATAAAAGTAAGATAATCAGCACCGACACACACCAGGGACTCTCAGTTTAAAGAGTACCTATCACCCCCCTGCTGCATGGCACTCTAAATGCATCACTGAATGCAGCATGTCTGCTGCATTCAGAGTAGGGTTCCCCCATGTGTCTGTGTGCTGTGTACCCCGAGATATAGCCTTTGTAAAACTTACAGTTGGAAGCCATGGAGGCAGTCACTGTGGCTGGAGGGAGCTCGATTGACTGTGCCATTCCATCCCCCACTGCTTCTGTTTGCCGCCTCCTGCTGTGATGTTTATGCTTTCCTCCTCTGTCACTCACAGCATGGAAATCATTTGTCCTGATGTCAGCTCCAGATTCCTGCCCTGACAAAGCATAAACAGCACAGTAGGAGGCGGGCACAGAGGCAGTGGGCGATGGAATGGCCACAGTCAATCAAGCTCCTCCAGCCACAGTGACTGCCTTCATGGCTTCTAACTGTAAGTTTTACAAAGGCTGTATCTTGGGGTACGCAGCACACAGACACATAGGGGACCCCTTCCCTGAATGCAGCAGACATGCTGCATTCAGTGCTGCACTTAAATTGCCATACAGCAGGGGGGTGACAGGTCCTCTTTAATGTAGTGTGTCAAAGTGGACTAATTACAGCACTAGCCTATGGTTAGCACTACCACAGCAAACCCCACCACTGCTTAACAGATTCCCTTTAAGGCTAGGGTCACACTGAGCGCTGCACCTGCGGCAGCCGGGTTCCGTTACAGCAGAGCTCAGCCTGCTGTAACCGCTAGCGGAAATGGTGGGAACTTCGGGTGAACGCTGCCCTTAGTTAGCTGATGTGTACCATAGTTACTGGCCACACTCAAAGCTTCTTGGACTGCGGTAATCCTGAGCGCAGAGAAAAACCGTGCAGGCAACGTTTTACTCTTCGTTCAGGATTACCGCAGTCCAGGCAGCTTTGTGTGTGGCCAGTATTTATGGTACACATTAGCTAACTAAGGGCAGCGTTCGCCCGAAGTTCCCGATGTTACCGCTGGCGGTTACAGCCGGCTGAGCTCTGCTGTAACGGAATCCGGCTGCCACAGGTGCAGTGCTCAGTGTGACCCTAGCCTATCTCAGCAAAAGAAAGTGCATAAATGTGAGAAGTAGAAAATGACATCAGAATTTTATATCCCAAACTAAGGGTATGGACGTAAAGCTGTTTGTATGCTTGTTAAATCTTTACTTTTCTTGTAGGAATCTGTTTTGCTGTTTTAGAGAAATCCATAGTTGAAATGATATGCTAATGAGTTGCAGGAGCAGTGGGTGCCCTGTGCGCTCACCACTCTCCTGCCCTCTTTCACCATTCCCTGTACACTGACTGCCACCTGTTTCTGATTGAAAGGTCTCTGAACCATGAGTGACCTAGACACAGGCAGTATCAGGTATTGACTGTTTTGAGTGCTGCTGTGTTTAAATTGAGTTACTTATTTCCTTAGACTTTGTGCTGTTCTGCAGGTCGAGGGGTGAGTCCACAGTATTTGGGTGGAGGTGGATCGGTGTGTTTTAGCATTTAGATCTCCATTACTCCAGCCTTGAAATAGCTCCACTTCCCTCCACTAGGTGTCTCATAAAAAGTTCATTCATTCTTCTAGGACCTGTGCTGTGAAGTCGTGCTGTGCTGAGCTGTGTTTCCGCTGCTGTTGACTTCCCTTAAAGCTGCTGAATTTTTACGGTCTGTAAGTGGAAGTAGGGACTCTTAGTTTAGGGATGATCATGAGCAAAGGGTGGCAACCCAAACCTCCTCACCTTCAAAGGTACCTTCGGGAACAGGGCTAGGCAGGGACCCCAAGCCCAGGGCGCACTAGCTCTTCTTAACGCACTTGCCTACCTTATCATCTTGCCTCCTGATTCCCTAACTGCTGTACCACCCGTGACAGGTGGCATCTGGTGGGGAATAAGGAGAAATGCAGGAGAGCAGTAAGTGCACGGCCCACCCACTGCACCTGTAACTCATTAGCATAGAATTTCAGCTATGGATTTCTCTAAAACTGCAAAATTGATTTCTACAAGAAAGGTCAATATTTACTCAACATTAAAGCCCCTTTATATGCACACCATTAGCATGAGAAATAAAATACTGATGACCGGTTCTCTTTAAGGTGGAAATACCAATTTAAAGTATTTTATAAACATTTGTAAATTACCTTTTGTGCAAATTCTCCTTCACAATCTCCACTGAGCTTGTGAAATCCACAGTGAAGTTCAGAATAAAGGTAGTGACCGTGAATCGAGGTTTCAGCTAGAAACGCGGCAATTATTATCCCTGAAATCCCTGCTGCTACACAGCTGATTATGTTTAGACCTAAGCTTGCGTTCACCTGCAATAGAAGAGAAAAAGAAGCAAAGGTCATCAATTAATATAAAATATATATTTAGATATTGCTTAAAGGAAAGGTACTGTTTCCTAAATAATAGTCATGCAAATGGAGTCCGTGGAGCCTCGATTAAGAGTCTCAAACACGGGACTAACCAGATATCCCTCCAGGGAAGGACCTTAGCCCTGGGGTGGAATCCTTGCGGAGACCACCATAACCACATTTATTAAGTGGCCCTTTTAGTCAATATCCCACTCAGTTACGAGTTAAGGATATGACAAAGGAATTTAACAGAGCCAGGTATCCATCCACAGACAGCTGTTTCGGGGTATTGCCCCTCATCAATGCAGAACATCATGGATTTCACTGTGTTTGAGCGCTTTAGCCGACTGCCCACATGTTTTCCTTGACTGGTCTCCCTGAGATCACTGAGTGCTTTGTGATGTTGGTCTACCAGGCATTGCTCCCACCTAGCCAGAATCCTACTCCACACTGATGAGGGGCAATACCCCGAAACAGCTGTCTGTGGATGGATACCTGGCTCTGTTAATTCCCTTGTCATATCCTTAACTCGTAACTGAGTGGGATATTGACTGGAAGGGCCACTTAATATGGTGGTTATGGTGGTCTCCGCAAGGATTCCACGCCAGGGCTAGGTCCTTCCCTGGAGAGATATCTGGCTAGTCCCGTGTTTGAGACTCTTAATCGAGGCTCCACTGACTCCATTTGCATATTCAAATTTCCAGGGGGCAATGCATCATGGATTTCACTGTGTTTGAACGCTTTAGCCGGCTGCCCACAGTGTTTTCCTTTACTGGTCTCCCTGAGATCAGTGAGTGCTTTGTGATCCTAAAATATAGTGAAAGTGATAGAATGTCAATGCTAGCTCTGATACCAGCAATTAAAGGGAATCTGTCACTAGGTTTTTGCTAACTAATCTGAGAGCAGCATGATGTAGGCAAAGAGGCCCTGAATCCAACGATGTATATGTATGCTTTTATTACTGGATGCAGCGGTTCTGACACATTCAGAGATTTTAGATTTAAAATGCAGCAGAGCTCAGAGAGCCTCCCCTGCCCACACTAGGCTCTCTATGTACAATGTCTATAGACAGTGAGCTGCTCATCACAGCAGGGTGTGTGCTAGCTGGACTAGCTGAGCTAGTCTCGCAATGTTAATTTCCTGAAACTTAAACAAACATTACAGGTAAACAGATCCAGAGACCTTGATAAGGGAGGCTTTGCTGAAATCTGTCTGTTAACCCCTACAGCAGATTACATTGCAAAACCTGTTGACAACATTGCTTTAATTCCTTAGATGCCATCAGCAAAACAGACTATGGCATAGGGATCACTTTCATTAATTTAGAGCTACCCCCGCTACAAGACTTTGTCATTTTGATGGGCTGTAACCGGGGTAGGGAACTCTAGGCCTCAAGAGCAGCACACAGGTCATGTTTTATGGATTTCCTTAGTATTGCACAGGTGATAATGTTCCATAATCACCTGCAATGATGGTGATTCCAACCCCTTTGAAATACTAAGGAAATCCAGAAAACATGACCTGTGTGCAGCTCTTAAAGGGGTTGTCCGGGTTCGTCACATAATCTGAGTGCATATCCAGGCTGCCTAATGCTGACAATCTGTAATGTACTTTGTGTCAGCTTTCTGCAGGGTTTCCTAGATATCACTTGTTTTGTGTCTGAACAGAACGACCAGGGGGGGTGTTCTGTCATGATAATGAACACTGGTCGTTTCCACCTACTCTACCCCATCCCTCCCCCATAGCAACATCCCCGCCCTCCCCATCTCCATGACTCAGCCTCTCCACAGGAAGAAAATGATCCTCGGCTGCAGCCATTGCTGTGATCAGAGCTGCCCGGATTAGCTGCTCCTCCCCCGGCCACACACAGTGATGTATGGAAAGGCTACAGAGAGAAGAGACAATGTGCTGCACTCAGGGGGGGGCCGCTCTGTGATTACAATGAATAGCTCCGGCCTCTTATCAGTGATTCTTCCCTCACTGTCCCAGGCTGTCATCAGGAGAATGTACAGTGTGCAGACACCAGTGATGTCTGCAAAGTCTGCAGAGAAGGGACAATCGTGCTGTATTCAGGGCCGCTCCGTGATTACAGTGACTAGCTCCCTCATATCAGTGATTCCCTTCCCTCACTGTCCGGGCTGTGATCAGGAGAATGTACAGTGTGAGCCCAGTGATGGGGGGCTGCAGCTTCTGTGACACACTGTAACAAACCCCTGCTGTGTGAATGAGACAGCTGTGTCACTGATGTCTGTACACAGCAGGAGATATGGTACAGTGTGAAGGATGGTCAGCACTGTGTCTCCAATGACACAAATACTGATTGAAGCAGCCTCTATCCACTCAGTAACTGCAGCATTGTGAAGTGTTGGAGGTATATGTATGGAGATATTGATGATACTAAGGATTTTGATATTGTTGAGGAGTCCTTCCTTCCGTCGCCCCATCAGTCCGCCCGTCCTTCCTTCTTTCCTTCCATCCATCCTTCCTTCCGTTCATCCTTCCGTCCTTCTTTCAGTCCGTCTTTCGTCCTTTCTTTCCGTCCATCTGACCGTCCTTCCTTCTTTCCATCCATCCGTCCTTCCCTCCTTCCTTTTTTCCGTCCGTCCTTCTTTCCATCCTTCCATCTGTCCTTCTTTCCGTCGTCCTTTCTTTCCATCTGTCCTTCCTTCTTTCCGTCCATCTATCCGTCTGTCCTTTCCGTACCTCCTTTTTTCCGTCCTTCCTTCTTTCCGTCCTTCCTTCCGTCCATCTATCCGTCCGTCCTTCTTTCTGTCCCTCCTTCTTTCCGTCCATCCGTCCTTCCTTCTTTCCGTCCTTCCTTCCATCCGTCCGTCGCCCCATCAGTCTATCTGTCCTTCCTTTCATCCTTCTTTCCATCCTTCCTTCTGTCCATCCATCCATCCCTCCTTCCTTCCGTTGGTCCTTGCGTCCTTCTTTCTGTCCATCCTTCCTTCTTTCCATCCTTCCTTATTTCCGACCGTCCTTCCTTCTTTCCGACCGTCCGTGCCGTTCTTCCTTCTTTCTGTCCTTCCTTCTTTCCGTCTGTCCATCAGTCGTTCCTACTTTCCGTCCGTCCTTCTTTCTGTCCGTCCTTCTTTCCATCCGTCCGTCCTTCTTTCCGTCCGTCCTTCTTTCCGTCCGTCCGTCCTTCTTTCCGTCCTTCATTCCGTCCGTCCTTCATTCCGTCCGTCCTTCATTCCGTCCGTCCTTCATTCCGTCCGTCCGTCCTTCTTTCCGTCCATCCATCCATCCATCCGTCCTTCATTCCGTCCGTCCTTCATTCCGTCCGTCCTTCTTTCCGTCCGTCCTTCTTTCCGTCCGTCCTTCTTTCCGTCCGTCCTTCTTTCCGTCCGTCCTTCTTTCCGTCCATCCCGTCCGTCCTTCATTCCGTCCGTCCTTCATTCCGTCCGTCCTTCATTCCGTCCATCCCGTCCGTCCTTCATTCCGTCCGTCCTTCATTCCGTCCGTCCTTCATTCCGTCCGTCCTTCATTCCGTCCGTCCTTCATTCCGTCCGTCCTTCATTCCGTCCATCCCGTCCGTCCTTCATTCCGTCCGTCCGTCCTTCATTCCGTCCGTCCTTCATTCCTTCCGTCCATCCTTCATTCCTTCCGTCCGTCCTTCATTCCTTCCGTCCGTCCTTCATTCTTTCCGTCCGTCCTTCATTCTTTCCGTCCATCCGTCCGTCCTTCATTCTTTCCGTCCATCCGTCCGTCCTTCATTCTTTCCGTCCATCCGTCCGTCCTTCATTCTTTCCGTCCAAGAAGAGACCTGAGTCGTCTCGAAAGCTTGCTATGTTTACCATCTTTTCAGTTAGCCATTAAAAGGTATCAACCACTGAGGACTCTCAGATTGCAATATATTTTTCTATCTACTGGCTAACACGGTATAAATATTCTTTACCTTATCAAAAAAATAGTGCAATTATACATTTGTTTTTTGGGTTTTTTATTCACCATGTTTACTATATGGTAACACTGAGGTGTCGGTATGATGTCTGGGGTCAGTACTATATGGTAACACTGAGGTGTCGGTATGATGTCTGGGGTCAGTACTATATGGTAACACTGAGGTGTCGGTATGATGTCTGGGGTCAGTACTATATGGTAACACTGAGGTGTCGGTATGATGTCTGGGGTCAGTACTATATGGTAACACTGAGGTGTCGGTATGATGTCTGGGGTCAGTACTATATGGTAACACTGAGGTGTCGGTATGATGTCTGGTGTCAGTACTATATGGTAACACTGAGGTGTCGGTATGATGTCTGGGGTCAGTACTATATGGTAACACTGAGGTGTCGGTATGATGTCTGGGGTCAGTACTATATGGTAACACTGAGGTGTCGGTATGATGTCTGGGGTCAGTACTATATGGTAACACTGAGGTGTCGGTATGATGTCTGGTGTCAGTACTATATGGTAACACTGAGGTGTCGGTATGATGTCTGGGGTCAGTACTATATGGTAACACTGAGGTGTCGGTATGATGTCTGGGGTCAGTACTATATGGTAACACTGAGGTGTCGGTATGATGTCTGGGGTCAGTACTATATGGCAACACTGAGGTGTCAGTATGATGTCTGGGGTCAGTACTATATGGTAACACTGAGGTGTTGGTATGAATAATTGAAGAATTAAAGAAACAAAAAAAGAATTGCGCTCTTGCCCAATTTTCCACGATCCGCAGTTACAGTCAAACATTTATTCTGACAATCAAAATCTATATCCATTTTTATTTTAAAGAGAACCGTCACCCCATTTTTGTGTATTAAAATAAAAGCTCCCTTTTTTATCAGGGACTATCCTGCATTCTAAGGCTGGGTTCACATTAGCGTTCCCCTCCGCAGCGTTCTGCGTAGGGGATCCGCAATGTGTCCGCAGCGGCCGTCAGCTCCTATCTTTATAATGGGAGCGCACGGTGCTGCGCTTAACAGCGCATGACCGTGCGCACCCATTCACTCCTATATGTGATCTGTGAGCAGGCGGACGCCTGCGTACAAATCACACAGTCTCTTCCGCACCAGAGACGCGACATGTTGCATTCCTGGTGCGGACGAGACTGTGTGATTTGTGCGCAGGCATCCGCCTGCGCACAGATCACATATAGGAGTGAATGGGTGCACACGGTCATGCGCTGTTAAGCGCAGCACCGTGCGCTCCCATTATAAAGATAGGAGCTGACGGCCGCTGCGGACACATTGCGGATCCCCTACGCAGAACGCTGCGGAGGGGAACGCTAATGTGAACCCAGCCTTAGAATGCAGGATAGTCCCTGATAAAAAAGGGAGCTTTTATTTTAATACACAAAAATGGGGTGACGGTTCTCTTTAAAATAAAAATGGATATAGATTTTGATTGTCAGAATAAATGTTTGACTGTAACTGCGGATCGTGGAAAATTGGGCAAGAGCGCAATTCTTTTTTTGTTTCTTTAATTCTTCAATTATTCATACCAACACCTCAGTGTTACCATATAGTACTGACCCCAGACATCATACTGACACCTCAGTGTTGCCATATAGTACTGACCCCAGACATCATACCGACACCTCAGTGTTACCATATAGTACTGACCCCAGACATCATACCGACACCTCAGTGTTACCATATAGTACTGACCCCAGACATCATACCGACACCTCAGTGTTACCATATAGTACTGACACCAGACATCATACTGACACCTCAGTGTTGCCATATAGTACTGACACCAGACATCATACCGACACCTCAGTGTTACCATATAGTACTGACCCCAGACATCATACCGACACCTCAGTGTTACCATATAGTACTGACCCCAGACATCATACCGACACCTCAGTGTTACCATATAGTACTGACCCCAGACATCATACCGACACCTCAGTGTTACCATATAGTACTGACACCAGACATCATACCGACACCTCAGTGTTACCATATAGTACTGACCCCAGACATCATACCGACACCTCAGTGTTACCATATAGTACTGACCCCAGACATCATACCGACACCTCAGTGTTACCATATAGTACTGACCCCAGACATCATACCGACACCTCAGTGTTACCATATAGTAAACATGGTGAATAAAAAACCCAAAAAACAAATGTATAATTGCACTATTTTTTTGCAATTTTTAAATAAATGTCGTCATTCAAAAGTTCAACTCGTCCTGCAAAAAACAACAAGAAGCTTCATATGTCTGTATTGACGGAAAAATAGAAAAGTTATGGAAGAAGAGGAAGGAAAACAGGAAATCACCCAGGGGTGAAGGGAAAATACAGGCTTGAGGGGAAGAACGGATGGACGGAAAGAAGGAAGGAGGGATGGATGGACGGAAAGAATGAAGGAGGGACGGATGGACGGAAAGAATGAAGGACGGACGGATGGACGGAAAGAATGAAGGACGGACGGATGGACGGAAAGAATGAAGGACGGACGGATGGACGGAAAGAATGAAGGACGGACGGATGGACGGAAAGAATGAAGGACGGAACGGAATGGACGGAAAGAATGAAGGACGGACGGAAGAATGAAGGACGGACGGAAGGAATGAAGGATGGACGGAAGGAATGAAGGAGGACGGAAGGAATGAAGGACGGACGGAGATGAAGGACGGACGGACGGAATGAAGGACGGACGGGATGGACGGAATGAAGGACGGACGGAATGAAGGACGGACGGAATGAAGGACGGACGGAATGAAGGACGGACGGAATGAAGGACGGACGGAATGAAGGACGGACGGAATGAAGGACGGACGGAATGAAGGACGGACGGAATGAAGGACGGACGGGATGGACGGAATGAAGGACGGACGGAATGAAGGACGGACGGAATGAAGGACGGACGGAATGAAGGACGGACGGAATGAAGGACGGACGGGATGGACGGAAAGAAGGATGGACGGAAAGAAGGACGGACGGAAAGAAGGACGGACGGAAAGAAGGACGGACGGAAAGAAGGACGGACGGAAAGAAGGACGGACGGAAAGAAGGACGGACGGAAAGAAGGACGGACGGAAAGAAGGACGGACGGAAAGAAGGACGGACGGATGGATGGATGGACGGAAAGAAGGACGGACGGACGGAATGAAGGACGGACGGACGGAATGAAGGACGGACGGACGGAATGAAGGACGGACGGAATGAAGGACGGACGGAATGAAGGACGGACGGAATGAAGGACGGAAAGAAGGACGGACGGACGGAAAGAAGGACGGACGGACGGAAAGAAGGACGGACGGACGGAAAGAAGGACGGACGGATGGAAAGAAGGACGGACAGAAAGAAGGACGGACGGAAAGAAGGACGGACGGAAAGTAGGAACGACTGATGGACAGACGGAAAGAAGGAAGGACAGAAAGAAGGAAGAACGGCACGGACGGTCGGAAAGAAGGAAGGACGGTCGGAAATAAGGAAGGATGGAAAGAAGGAAGGATGGACAGAAGGAAGGACGCAAGGACCAACGGAAGGAAGGAGGGATGGATGGATGGACAGAAGGAAGGATGGAAAGAAGGATGAAAGGAAGGACAGATAGACTGATGGGGCGACGGACGGATGGAAGGAAGGACGGAAAGAAGGAAGGACGGATGGACGGAAAGAAGGAGGGACAGAAAGAAGGACGGACGGATAGATGGACGGAAGGAAGGACGGAAAGAAGGAAGGACGGAAAAAAGGAGGTACGGAAAGGACAGACGGATAGATGGACGGAAAGAAGGAAGGACAGATGGAAAGAAAGGACGACGGAAAGAAGGACAGATGGAAGGATGGAAAGAAGGACGGACGGAAAAAAGGAAGGAGGGAAGGACGGATGGATGGAAAGAAGGAAGGACGGTCAGATGGACGGAAAGAAAGGACGAAAGACGGACTGAAAGAAGGACGGAAGGATGAACGGAAGGAAGGATGGATGGAAGGAAAGAAGGAAGGACGGGCGGACTGATGGGGCGACGGAAGGAAGGACTCCTCAACAATATCAAAATCCTTAGTATCATCAATATCTCCATACATATACCTCCAACACTTCACACTGCTGCAGTTACTGAGTGGATAGAGGCTGCTTCAATCAGTATTTGTGTCATTGGAGACACAGTGCTGACCATCCTTCACACTGTACCATATCTCCTGCTGTGTACAGACATCAGTGACACAGCTGTCTCATTCACACAGCAGGGGTTTGTTACAGTGTGTCACAGAAGCTGCAGCCCCCCATCACTGGGCTCACACTGTACATTCTCCTGATCACAGCCCGGACAGTGAGGGAAGGGAATCACTGATATGAGGGAGCTAGTCACTGTAATCACGGAGCGGCCCTGAATACAGCACGATTGTCCCTTCTCTGCAGACTTTGCAGACATCACTGGTGTCTGCACACTGTACATTCTCCTGATGACAGCCTGGGACAGTGAGGGAAGAATCACTGATAAGAGGCCGGAGCTATTCATTGTAATCACAGAGCGGCCCCCCCCTGAGTGCAGCACATTGTCTCTTCTCTCTGTAGCCTTTCCATACATCACTGTGTGTGGCCGGGGGAGGAGCAGCTAATCCGGGCAGCTCTGATCACAGCAATGGCTGCAGCCGAGGATCATTTTCTTCCTGTGGAGAGGCTGAGTCATGGAGATGGGGAGGGCGGGGATGTTGCTATGGGGGAGGGGATGGGGTAGAGTAGGTGGAAACGACCAGTGTTCATTATCATGCCAGAACACCCCCCCTGGTCGTTCTGTTCAGACACAAAACAAGTGATATCTAGGAAACCCTGCAGAAAGCTGACACAAAGTACATTACAGATTGTCAGCATTAGGCAGCCTGGATATGCACTCAGATTATGTGACGAACCCGGACAACCCCTTTAAGGCCTGGAGTTTCCTACCCCTGGGCTATAACATGTTCAGGAATCTATTGAATCCCGCCAGCGGAGACCTCTTGCTGATAAAAAACTGATTTCAATGAAACAGCAACACAAAGCCTAGTGAGTGGCACATCCATGGAATCAGGGTCTCAGCCCCTACATCATGCTGCTCTCAGATTACATAGCAAAAAAATTGCTGAAAGATTCCCAGCATCAGCCTATTTAGCTTGATTGCTAATTCACCGTTTGACTTCAGCTGTCAGGCAAGGAAATGAGACAGTGAGCCATCAATCAAGCTGAAGAGACGGGTGCTGGACAGGAAATCAACCCTGGAAAGCAGAGTTTTGATAGGTGCTCCGTCAGGATGAGAACACTTAATACTTAATTTGAATATAAATTAAAATACAAATTTCTTGGGAAATCAACAACAGAAAAGAGATTTAAAGGTGTTGATGGATTGACATTTCAAAGACCTGTATGTCCTTATATTCCGGGAGAAGGGGGGTGGATTTCACTGCCAGACTTCCTTTAAGAAACATTAAATATTAGAAGCCAAATATCATTTTATAAATTGACTTAATATCTTACCATTTTTAAAGATGGTTTGTAGGAAGCAGCAATTGATAGAGATCCCGAAATGATATACTAAAAAGAAAAGAACACAAAATTCTGTGAAATTAAGAGAAAATTTGTCGAACATTTTATGGGTTTTTGTACATTTGAGAATAGTTTAATAAATATATGAAATATTAGGAATTGTGGGTGTTCGATGTCCACTGTTGCTGTGAGGAAATGGTCATTCCACTGTATTTGCTATTAAGGGGAATTGATTATATTGAGGATATGCAAAGACCCAAATAAGCTAACGTCATCTCCCCTGAAGAAGATGGTATACTGGCGAAACATGTTGAATAGGCAAAACTACAGTTTTGAACTATTAGGCAGCCCTGACTGATTAACTAATGTTGAAATGGTGGCACACTGCTCGGCTGTTTATTGGTAGTGGTGGCAACCACACAGTAGAAGATATTTGGGGACAGGCAAGGAGATGTCCAGCTGTTTAGGGCTAGCAATGAAAGCTATGGCATCAGCAGCAACACAGTATAGAACACCATGGACAGGCAGGACATGTGTGACTGTATATCAACAGTGGCAGCAACCGCACAATATAGAATATGATGGGGCAGGCAAGGAGATGTCCATCTGTGTATGGCCAGCAGTACCAGCCCTGACAGCAGCACAGCATAGATATTGTACGGTGGCAACAGAACAGTATAGAACACAATGGAAAGGCAGGAAGGTGCTATGGTCAATGTAAACATTGGCATCTGCAGCTGGTAAATGAAAATCAGCACTGATCCATGCCTCATTCATCTTGACAAATGTAAGGTCTTCCATACCTAGGAGGACAATCTGGTCAACTTGGCAATAACAAAACCAGTTATTCTGTTGAATACCCTTTCTGAGAATACACCAGAGGCTAGACAAATTAGTACACCCATGATAAAACTGGGCCATTACTTGCTACTACCCCCATGGTTTGCATCAGGATCGTGCAGCAGCAGATAAATCATGTGGTCCACCATGTCTTACAGTTGAAACCTGAAGTTACATACACTGTATGAAAAAACACATATGCAAGTTTTCTCACTATCTAATATAAAATCACCAATAACTTGGTGGCTTTCACGAAGAAGAAGTGAGGATCAATTCGAAAAGCGTAGAATAATCCACCCATTCTGCAGTCTCCACGCATTGACTACTCCATCATTTCCAGCAGCTCAGAGAGACATCACATCACCATTCTGGCTCCTTTGAATAGTTCTCAGTTTGTCTCTCCCTTGTTCCCAAGTATCACTGGATCGTATAGTCATATAGCATCAGTACAGATGTGTTCATATTTACATTGTGGCTATAATTTGTAAGGAAAGCCATAATTGTACTGGATTCTTTATATATTGGATACCACCTGTGGACTTAAAATGGGGTAATTCGGTTCTTAGACTGGTGGTCATCATTTTGACCTGAGGAAAAGTAATTTACTGCTCTGCTTAAGGTACCGCTGCACGCTTCAATGTTGAAACGATTTCACTAATGATCTCGTAGGCGCGCGGTCGTTAGGACATTGTTGGTGAGATGTCACACATCTAGATATTGTGGACGACACGCCAACAATGTAGTGAGCAGGTCTCGTTCGCACAACCCAGCGAATGATACTTGTTCACTGATGTGAATGGGCGAAGTCGTCAACAACATCGTTATCGCAGTGTCACACACAACGATGCAGCAGGTTGGCTGATCGGGGATCGTCTGATTTGAGAAGATGTTCTCAAATCTGTGATCAACGATCCAACGATTTATCGTAGTCGTATCTCGGTGTTACACGCGACGACCTAACGATGTCGTTTGAACGACTCCAAACCCGTGACGTTTGAGTGATATCGTTCACGATATCGTACCGTGTAACGGGGCCCTTACATAAATTTTCTTACCATAATTCCAGACCAAAAAAGGACTCCGGTGTAAATCAGGGTGTTTACAATAAATAATCGTGCCTTTTGACCTACGACTATGAAGATGATGCCGAAGAATATGTGATTTATTCCTATGACCAACTGGGTTACCTGCAACAAGAGGGAACAAAGTTTAATAATTTCCTCAATTTCTCTCCACTCTCTTAAGGTACCGTTACAAGGCACGACGTTGAAATGATATCCTTAACGATCTCATGAACGTGCAATCATTAAGACATCATTTTGACATCATTGGTGAGATGTCACATGTGTAGATATCGTGGACCACATACCAACTATGCGGCAAGCAGGTATGGTTTGCACAACCCAGCAAACGATACTTAACAATTAATTAGTGTTTTCTTCATTTTCACCTCCACGGACTGGTGGTTTAACTTTTTCTATGCCCTGGACTATGAAGTATGTGACTTCCCCATTGTGGTAATTGATGAAATGTTTCCACGCTGCTGAACTTTTGTGGGTTATTCTAGATAGGGTATGGGTTCGAGCACTGGAAGGTATAGTTTAGAGTTTGTGGCAGCAAAAAATGAAGTGCATGAGGCTCAGGTGAGGTATAGATCAGATGTGGAAGATTAGTGAAAGAAGTTGGTTGAAAAAGAAGGTCCAAGTCATCTGTGCCGTATAGCTCGAATGTCTCCTGCAAGATATGTGCTATCACATGTAACCGCTAGTTATAGGTGAACCCAAACTGTAAAGTTAAGTGTCCGTACCGAACACATAGTGTTTGGGCACAGATCCAAAACACAACTCTTCCTGGGAAGTCTGTGTTTCAGAACGGGGAAACTGTAAAACTAAAGAAAACACTTATTAAACATCATCCTCATATTTACCGTGTCCTGCCGTCCCGCTGTCCCACATCCTGACGTGTCTACATCCGGGGCCGCTTATTAACTTCACGGCACTGACTCCAACAACCAATCACAGATGCTGTCACAGAGAATGGGTGTATGTGATTGGCTGGTGGAGTAACCTGGAAAATGCCCATACATTCTAGAAGCGGGATAGGATTGCAGGACGCGGTAAGTATAACTCTTATGGTACCTTTACACGCCGCCACAACAGGATGGATACCAACGGCTACTTCACGTGCACGAGCACGGCCGAACGGTTACCAACGGGAAACGCACCCTCTTTACACGCCGCCACAAGGTGCGCTACGCTACGCTACATCTATAGCTAGCTACATCGCCGGGTGTCGCAAGTAGCCGTCTGTAGCTCAGCGTACCTCATTTACACACCGCTATAACAAGCTAATATGGGCGGACCTGGTGCAGCAGGGACAGCACATAGGCGTGCCACAATTGTGGAGTACGAGACGTCCGTACGCTGATAGGACAAAGCAAGAAACCCATGATTGGGCAGGCATCGCAGGAGGCTGATTAATACATGACGCCCGAGCAATTGCGTAGTGTGACTGGGCAGCTCCTTAAATATGCTGCCCTATGCAGCGACAACCAATCGCAACGAAGGAGCTTCCTCCAATGATCGCTGAAGGGGCGTGGTATCCCGGAGCCTGGGTCACGCCTTAGCTACATTGCAGCTACATCGCCGGGTGTCCAGAGTTCCCTTCTGTAGCTTCTTTACACGCCGATACAGCTCGCTACAATCGGCGATGTAGCCATATGTTTATGGGCAGTGCACGGATACAGATGTATCTGTAGCCGGCTGTGTCGTCCCGTCTTCAGACGCCGCTACTACGGGCGATATTGGCGCGACAAGCTACATTTGTAGCCTGTAGCGGGTTGTATCCATCCTGTTGTGGCGGCGTGTAAAGGTACCATTATGTTTAATAACTATTTGCTTCGTTTTACAGCCTCCATCCCATAACTTTAAAGTCTGAGTTTGGGGTTTAGACTCAAGTTCAGGTATCGTTTGGCCCCGAACCCAGAGTTTAAAAAAAAAGTATGGGCGAGTTCCTGTCTATATATGACATCTGGAGTCTGTGTCATCTTGTAGTCTGCGGCCATACAGGGAAACATCTGCCACAGCTAAAAACACAGGTGTCCCCATAGGAGCCCACTTCACTGGTGCCTTCAGTTGTAAGAACACATTGACCCTTATGACCTTTACATAGTTTTAAGCAAATAGGTCTTTCTGAATGTTTGTGGTCAGTTTGCTATGGGAGCCCTATGTTTGTAACACAGTCCAAGTTTGATAAGTGGTTAATTTTTCTCAACAATTATTGTTCCACCCTGAAAGTTTACCTTGAGTGTTGTTATTGTCCTAATTGAGGACCATAGCTTAAATTTCACATATTAGGTCTCTCCTATGCATTTTGCTACATTTGAATCACAGAGAAGATGTGTATCTACTATACAAAAGCCCTATCCATTCTGTCTGTCTGTACGTTTGTTCCCATAACAGTGCTACCCTTTGGACATTGTGCACATTATAGAATAAATTACAGTTAAATTGGAAAATTACAGTTAAAATGTGAAGAAGCCCACAGTTGATCAGTCAAAGAAAACAGTGCGACCTATTGAACATCTGTGAAAGTGGCCCACACGCCGTCCGGCACACTGGCCGCAGCACAGGCATTCATTATCACCTGTGCCTAGGTCCACTCCATCATCATTGGGGCGGACCCATTCTGCTGTTGACGTGGATCCTCAGCGTACAGGAGAAAAGAGTCATTGCACAGTCGTGAATGAGACAGCATACAATGGGGGAGACAGAGGAAGAGGAGTGCGCAAGGGGAGCGAGAGCACATGGGAGAAGAGAGAGCACACAGGGACAGAGACAGCACAAGTGGAGATAGTGCTCAGAGGAAAGAGAGAGTGCACAGGGGAGAGAGCGCATAAGAGGGACAGCCATCACAAGGGGAGAGAGAACATAAAGGGGGGAGATAGCACAAGGGGGAGAGAGCACACAGGGGGAGAGAAAGCACAAGGGGAGAGAGACAGCATAAGGAGGGAGAGACAGCATAAGGGGAAATAGAGCGCACATTGGGAGAGACAGCACAAGGGGAGATAGAGCACCCAGGAAGAAAGAGCACAAGGGGAGAGACAGTGCACAGGAGGAAAATAGAGTGCACAGGGGGGAGAGACAACACAAGGGAAGAGAGAGCACAGAGGGGGGATAAACAGCACAAGTGGAGAGAGAGTACATAGGGGAAGAGAGAGCGCACAGTGGAAGGAGAGAGCACAAGGGGAAAGAGAGTGCACAGGGATGAGAGACAGCTCAAGGGGAGAGAGAGTGCACAGAAGAATGGCAAGCATCAGTGCCTGCCAATCCATGGTCACCCCATGCAGCACCGGTCTCCTCCCACCCTATTGGTGGTGCTGTGATTAGCAGCATCAGTAGTTGGACTAATATATAATTGCACACATTCTAGAATCGCCCGAAGCGATAGAGAAAGGGGGGCGACAAAGTACAATGGGAGAGACAGCACAAGTGGAGAAAGAGCACATAGAGGGAGAGAGGCAGCACAAGAGAAGAGAGAGCACACTGGGGGTGCAGAGACAGCAGAAGAGTAGAAAAAATGCACAGGGGAGCGAGACAGTAAAAGAGGAGAGACACAGCACAAGGGGAGAGAACGCACATGGGGGAGAATGGGTTGGCTGGCAAATTTCAGCCTGGGGGGCAAGTACACAGCTATGGCCCATGAGAAGTGAGTTCAGGGGCAGAGCAGCTTCCCAGACCAACGTGACAGATGCTTGATCACTGGCCTGGAGGGCATCTGCCCCCCTTGTGCCCTGCCCTCCTACCCCCTGGGCCAGCCAGTTCCTGTGGGGGAGTGACAGTACAAGGGGTGAGAGAGTGCACTGAGGGGAGAGACAGCTCAAGGGGAGAGAGTTTGCAGCAGCTCCTGCCAAGCCATGGCCACATCGTACAGCAGTGGGCTCCACCCGCCCTCTTCGGGGGTGCTGTGATTAGTAGCGGCAGTAGTTGGACTAATAATATTTAATTGCACACATTCTACTGTAGAATCGCCGATGAGGTAGAATTGGACCCCTGTCTAGTTCCTCTATAAACGGCCATATTTCGGTATTGGGACAAGTATCGAGGTTGATGAATGACAAGTGATAAAGACATATACCTACCCCAAGGACTTCAGGTTCTCCTTTGAAAAATTTCACAAAGCGTTTGGGCATTTCAGCTGGAACATATTTCCTTCGTTCTTCCAGAGACTCCATAGGCGGATCATTTAGTGGACTGACATGCGGCAGAATGACGAGACTTTCCACTTGTGCGTTGCTGGACATGATTCTGTCAGGAAAGAATAGACAGATGTAAGAAGCAGAGACAATCTTATTATACTAGAGCTGCAGTTTGTACTCCGAAGCAGCTCTTCATACTACTGTGAGCAGGAAATTGTAACGCATATGCATGCTAGTGGTTATAAATACGAACTTCTCCTTTTTATTACAGTGGTATGACAACCCGGGAAACAGCTGTAAATGTACATAACATTCCTTAGAATCCATGACGAAGGTTCGGCTATTTGGGGAGGGCTTTTCCTTTTTAGCAAAACTGAAGAGCTGATGCTGCAAAAAAGATAAAAATCACTGTGCAGATCCAGAGTTGCAATAAAGCCCATTGATTCCATTGGGCCTTATATAATGCTTCATTTCTGTTCTAATACAGAGAAATCCGAAACTTTCTGCTCGGGTTCTCCAACACTTTACATCTGATTACTGGGGTCCTCACAGCTGGACTCCCTGCTATCACCTAATTGGTCCAAAAACCAATTGTGCACAACCCATTTAAATTCTCGGTGAATTCAAAAGATGAAGACATCCACTTCAAAATGATTTTTTATTTTTTGGGGGGAAGAGACACCCCTCTGTACAGTGAAGGAAATAATTATTTGATCCCTTGCTGATTCTGTAAGTTTGCCCAATGGCAAAGACATGAACTGTCTATAATTATAAGGGTAGGTTAAGTTTAGCAGTGAGAGATAGAATAGCAAAAATAAAAGCCATAAAATCACATTATCTATATTATATAAATGTATTTGCATTTTGCAGAGCGAAATAAGTATTTGATCCCCTACCAACCATTATGGTGGGTTTACACGTCCCAATATCGGCCGATATCGAGCCAACGACGCGGGAGCGTGCTTTTTGAGTGCGCTTTTCCCGCCATCGCATCGCCGGTTTAGACAGCCCGATATCGGGATACAACGTCCCGACGCCCCCCAACCCAGGCACGACCAGTTAACATGGGAGTGAATGGGTGACGTGGGCGTACACATCGGAGTTGGGCTGTCACACGGGACGATGCGGCTACAACGGCCATCCGATATCGGCGGTTGAATAGCACGCTCATTCAACCCCGATATCGTTTTGGCATCGTTCCAGCATCGCATTGTACGTTCAAACCGTACAATGCGCGAACGATATCGGGTCCAACTCCCGAACCACGTGACTTTTGGTCGGAGTTGGGTCGGAGTTGGACGCCGATATCGCGACGTGTAAACCCACCATGAGTCCAATATCTGAACAGATCTCTGGTTGCAGTGAAATCATGGATACATTGCTCCATGTTGTACACAGCCACAAAATGGAGCAATGTATCCATGATTTCACTGCAACCAGAGATCTGTTCAGATATTGGACTCAGATATCTGTGTGTGTGAAGTGGCCTTCAGGGAAAAGATCCCAGACCTGCACAAGGCTGGTCTACAAAACCATAAGTAAGACGCTGGGTGAGGAGGAGACAACTGTTGGTTCAATAGTAAGAAAATGGAAGAAATACAAAATGAGGTCAATCCCCATCAATCTGGGGCTCCATCCAAAATCTCACCTCGTGGGGTATCCCAAGGTCATGAGGAAGGTGAGAGATCAGCCTAAAAATACACGGGGGGAACTTGTTAATGGTCTCAAGGCAGCTGTGACCTCTATCACGATGAAAACCTTTGGTAACACATTATGCCGTAATGGATTAAAATCCTGCAGTGCCTGCAGAGTCCCACTGCTCAAGAAGGCACATGTGCTGCCCGTCTGAAGTTTGCCAGTGAACACCTTAGTGATTCTGATAGTGAAAGTTTAAATCGGTGGGTGCAGGGAAGGGAGGACGGAGTGTGGCGCCCCTGCGTCCAGGAGGCTACAAAAGGGAACTGCAGCCAGGCAGGTAGGACAACTGTTGCACAACAACACCCTCACAGCCCACACAACCCACGTGTAGGAGAAGGTAGCATCCAGCCCTAAGATTGGAAGACTCTAGGCAATTGAGGGGTGGTGGATTTGGAGGAGTGGGTTGGGCACACAATTAGTCAGGTGACTTGAGAGTAGATATAGGAAGGGGGAGGAGGAAGGAGTTCAGTAGGCCCAGGGTGCCGAACAGCAAAGACCAGAAGCTGAGGAGCACAGGCTAGAGAACAGCAGAAGGTTAAGCTGAGCTGAGCAGCAGAAGGAAGCAAATGTCCTGGAAGAGTGAGGGCATAAGGTGCGCAGAATCTGTACCGAGCCAGGGTGAGCCGGAGGAGAGAGAAAGCCTATCCAAAGCCAGATCCCCAGGAGTGTGAGAGGACAGAGAGGGACGGTGATACCCGGGCCCTAGGAATACAGCAAAGCTACCGACTGCAGGCGGAGTAGCCCTCCTATTATACTGAGAGACGCAGAGGGAAAGAGCCTGGTAGAGCCTCACATCTGAGGACTGCTGGAGGCTGGGCTGAGTAGAGTGTCGGCTCTAGAGGGGACCGTAGTTTAACCGGAATCCCCAAACAACACGACGAGGGACCACGGCTACACGTTAGGGCCTCTAACCCAAAGGACAGGCAGCTCAGTGACGACGAGGAGGACCCACAGGGGCCCGAGTCACCGCCATACTGTCCGGAGAGACACCCACCAAGTGTACAGAGAACGTAAACAGCCCGGAAAGGACACAGAGAAAGTGTGAGGGGTAACAGAGAGAGAGAGAGGCCTGGCTGCAGAGCAAAGGGAACCCGGAGAGGGAGAGTGTGCCCGTGTACTTGAACTTTGTAAGAACTGTAAATGACTTGTGAACTGTCTGAAGAACTGAGAGTAAACACGGAAAACCCTGAGATTGCCTCCCTTGTGTCTCTGCATGAAAGCGATTCTCTCCATACAGGATTACAGAAAGCCCTCCACCTGCAGAGCCACAGCACAGCTTGTCAGCACCAGCACTGAGGAGAGATCCCTGCAGCGTTTGCACAGTAAGTGTACTGAACATTCCACAATAGACTTAACCCTTACTGCCCCGGGGAACACAGTTCTACCCACTGGAACTACTCCACCTAGCTGCTATTCCATCATCCCCGAAGGTTCTGCAGCAGCAGCGGCCCCATCACTGGCCGCATATAGTGGGTGGCGTCACGACTGACAAACCCCTGTAAATATCCCCTTTTATTGCCGAGCCCGGGACACGGACCAGACCAGGACCACCCGTGACTTCCCCAGTAAAGACCCGGTCCGGTACCGAGTACCCCGTCCCAGTGGGCCCGACAGGAGCACGCAAAACAGTCACCGTCGTCCCTCCGTCCTCCCTTCCCTGCACCCACTGATGTAAACTTTTTGGAATAAATCTGTTCATGGAATGAAGGATCCCGGAGTGCCGCTGTTTTCTTCCCAAGTTCCAAACATTTCTGGGTTCGTCCATCTTTAGTTATGAGGCAACTTAAAAGACAGTTTTGGTTGTTTCTGCATTGTCATTATTTATTCCAAATCTATCAAAGTATCACCCAACGCTTGATAAATTTGACCCATCTTTAGAGAACGCTTCTCCAGAATACTGTGTGGGGTTAAAGGGTGTCATGGTTGTTCGCGGTTCTGTGACTTGTGCCGTCACACGGTGTCAGAGTTCAACATCTAACCTTGAAATGTGTGGACAAATAAACCATACAGAATGTTTTATGATCCTGGACACATCTCATCAGGTGATATTTGGCACAGAGGAACCCTATTTATTCCTGTTCTTTTGTCTCCGGTGTTTTCACCCGTGGGCCTGCAGCAGACGTTTTGTATCTTGCAGCAGGTGTGTCACACACAATCACATCTGGTGTGGAAATACCTTATCTTATCATCAAACTGTCATTGGATATAACCCTACTGCGCTGTTCTATCTACCTTAAGCCGGCGTCACACACGTCAATGTCGCCAGCGATCTGATCGCTGGCGACATTGACGGATGATCGCTGGTGAGCTGTCACACAGGCAGACTCACCAGTGATCATTTTACCAGCGACATCGTGGAAATTATTTAAATATCGTTTCCACACTGTCTGCAGGCTAGTATCCAGGGTAAACTGCGGGTAACTAGGCAGCGCGCGCTGCCTAGTTACCCGATGTATACCTTAGTTACCAGCCTTCTCCGCTCACCTGCTGGTATCTAAGGTACACAGTGGGTAACTAGGGACCCTAGTTACCCACTGTGTACCTTAGATACCAGCCGGTGAGCGGAGAAGGCTGGTAACTAAGGTATACATCGGATATCTAGGCAGCGCGCGCTGCCTAGTTACCCGCGGTTCACCCTGGATACCAGCTCCCAGCTCTTCCTGAGAGGCACTGGGAGCTGCCTGATTGCTCGTCCCGGTGTCACACGCAGCGATGCTGCGTGTACACCAGGCGACCATCGCCAGGTTTTTGGTCCAGTCCGAAAACCTGATGACCATCAACCAGCGATTTATTGCTGGTTGATGGTCCCTGTCACACACGTCAATATCACTGCAACGTCATCGCTGCAAGCGACATCGACAGCGATATTGCCGCATGTGACAGCCCCTTTAGATTTGTTCATGTAGATCAGAGAGCAAAGTGTCAGTCATTACATGTCCCCTACTAATAATGCCCCCTTTCACTTCACATGAGCTCTGGAGGCAGATTTTCTGAGAGATCTATGTTCCACCTATAGATCTTACCAGCTCATTAACATATCAGGAAAAACATGGATTTCTCAGGAATAAGACATCAGATCTCAAACATCAAAAGGAACCCATCATGTCCTTTTGTGCTTTTAAATATTATGTAGATCATGCACTGTTCATCACTAACGTGTTTTCTTTTATTAAAAAAAAAACATGTATCTATCATAAAGAAGCACTTTAAATGCTCAAGTGTTTGCATTATTTGCCTTCACGTTCAGTCATTGGGGTGGACACTTCAGCTGGCATCAGTCATGTCAATCCACTTCAGTCACGCAGTTTTTTAAATGTAGTCACCCACTCCCGCTTGCATTGTAATATTTTGCTATCACTGCAGATGCTAAGTATAGCAGAAATGAGTTAAGGACCTGTGGTGATGTCACGACCATGTAACTGTAATGGGAGGAGCTAAGCAGGCCTGACTTAAAGGACTTGTCTTAACTCCACCCATTAAGGTCACATGGTTGTGACATCACCACAGTCCTTAACCAATTTCTGCTATACTTAGCACCTGTGATGAACACGAATGCCCAATCTACTAATTTTCTGTGCTTCACTACTACAACATTGCTCATCAAAGATATCCTCCATAGGAGTATCCCTGGTGAAATAGAGATCTGTACACTTCAATTACCCAAATTCAACTTCTTTAGTAGTTAAAATTTAATACAAATTTAACATTTCAATTCATATTCAGGTACCAAAATTAATAAGCTGTTTAAATTTATTACCCTGGCCAACAATGGAGATACAATAATCCAATAATACAGCAATAATTACTTTTTCAATTGTTAATTACAACCCAGGTCTATCTTATTACAATTACCTTGTTAAATTTAACCTCTTCTTTCTAGATAACATAATATCTCTGTGGGTCATAATATTCCTCCTCCACTCACACTTCCTGAAGTCTCTCTGATATTGTCAAGGTATATTGTACCAGTTACTATCATGTATCTTAGGCTGCTTTCACATCAACGGTTTTCGCTGATCGCGGCAGTTGTGGTGAAAAAAAACGCAACTGCCGCATTACCGCATAATGGCTGCACTTGCGGTTCACTTGCAGCAAGCCCCATGCAATGTCTATGGGGCTTGTGGTAAGTGTGCGGCAGATGCGGCAAGTGCAGTTTCGGCACTTGCGGCAGGTGCGGCCGCAAAAAAACTGTGGCATACCGCGTTTTTTTCGCGGCCGCACCTGCCGCAAGTGGCAAAACCGCACTTGTTGCACCTGCCGCACACTTACCGCAATCCCCATAGACATTGTATGGGGCTTGCCGCAAGTGCGGCCGTTATGCGGTAATCGCGGCAGTTGCGTTTTTTTCACCGCAACTGCTGCGATCAGCGAAAACCGCTGGCGCTGATGTGAAAGCAGCCTTACTCCTGAGATTCTATCATTTACCTCCCAGTTCCACTACATGTGGGCTTTACAAGTATTATGGATAGTGGCTGTTAGTGATCAATATTGCCTACCTTGAATCTGACTCTGGGGTACGCTGATGTGCTCCACAGGGGTCCCTCTATCGCCTACGCCTACGGTTTAAAAACAAGAAAGGACCTAACAGGTTCCCTTTAAAGTATAATTTTAGTCAACTTTCTATGACCCACATGTCTATATAGCGGAGGGTTGATCCTACTGACAGATCCCCATTTCCCTCCTGTGTGTTTTGTGAGTTCTGTGTATGGATGCGATTTAGGATTACGCACAATGTTTTCTTGCATTTCTCTCTAAAACATCACACAAGACCATGACGCTCCGTGCTGACAAATGACTAAGATCTGGCTCATTTGGAAACCTCAGTTCTGTTATATAGGTCGGAATCTTACACTTATGTAACATTATCCTTCAAAGTCTCACAATACTTTCCTCCAAGTTCTGCCAAGAACTTACCGCTTAGGTTTTCCTCTGCTGTACAGAGCTGGATGTGTAGATCTGGACACGGCGACTCCTCGTCCGCTCTGCACAATCAGCGATCACTGGGAGATTTCCTCTTTCTGATCATATGACTGTTTACTGCAGAAAGGAATCTGTGATGCTTCTCGGAGGGGGAAGAGTTGTGTTTTTTTAGCTCATCTGGGATCCGTTCCATTTACACTTTCACTGAATATTCATTTCCGGAGGAAACACACAACCCCTGACTCTGCATCAGAATTTTTTCCTTTTTACTCATATAAAATGTCATACTAATCTTATCAATAATAGGATCATGTTTATTTCTTATACAGAATTCAATTAAACAAGTTACATATAACCCCTTCTCGCTGCAGCCAGTTTTAGGGGGGGTTTGTCCCTTTTTCATACTTTTTTTTAACATTTTTTCGTTGTGGTTTTGAATTAAAAGATTCATTTTGCAATATGATGGAATGAAAAACAGGAAATTATGGAGAAAAAAGGGGCACGTTTCCATTGTATGTTTGGGATTTGTTTTTTATGAAGTTCATTGTTATGGTAAAAATGACCTGACAACATGATTCCCCATGTCAGTTGTGTTATGGCAGTACTTAACTTGTATAGTTTTTTTTATTATTTTAATGGTCAAAAAAAGTCAGAATTTTGTAAAAAAAAACTTTTTTTGTGTATCTGTTGACAGAACTTGATGCGGAATAGTTTTTTTGATTACTTTTTTAGAGTATTAATTCCGCTAAAAAAGGGTCCTTTTATGTTCTTCTGTCAGATAATACTCAGTTTCTTCCTGAAAATGATTGCAATCACAAATTCTTTGGTATTATTATCTTCATTTAATTTGTCTTCAATGAAAAAACACAAAAAGAATTGTCCTAAAGCCAAATTGGATCTAATTCCACACCAAACATAAAAAAGGGGGTGGACAAAAGTATTGGCACTGTTAGACAAATCATGTGATGCTTCTCTAATTTGTGTAATTAACAGCACCTGTAACTTACTTGTGGCACCTAACAGGTGATGGCAATAACTAAATCACACTTGCAGCCAGTTGACATGGATTAAAGTTGACTCAACCTCTGTCCTGTGTCATTTTCAGGAAGAAACTGAGTATTATCTGACAGAATTGCAGGGGTGTCAATACTTTTGGCCACAACTGTAGATCATGCACTGTGCACCACTAACCTGGATAAAAAAATAAATCTGTATTTATCACAAAAAAGCACTTTAGATGCTTAGATATTTGTATTATGTACTTGCACAAACAGTCATCGAGGTGAATACTTTGTGCCAGTCACATCAATCCACTTCATCCATGCAGTTATTAAAACATAAGTCTTGGCCTCCCCCCGCATTGTAATATATTTACATTACTAAGTGCAGAAATACACATGCCATGGAAGGACCTGTGGCAGTAGCGTAGCTGGCGGGGGGCCGGGGCGGGCGAGCGCCCCGGGCCCCCCGACATGAGGGGCCCATTGGGGCTGAGAGGCAGTGGCGTAACTACCGCGGTCGCCCCGTGCTGGCAGCCGCGATAGCGCTGGCCGGAGAGGACGGAGCACGGGACTTCCTGTCCTGCAGCTCTGCCCGCCCCTCCTCTCTTCCTCCTTACAGCAGACGCACGACGGACGCGGTGAGTGTGCACCTGCCCTCCCCCGGTCCTCAGATGAGGGGGTGGCATGAACATTTTTTATTAGCCCCCCCCCTCCTGGTCCTCACATGGGGGCCCAGTGCAGATCTTGCACCCGGGCCCGGAGCAGGCTAGCTACGCCACTGACCTGTGGTGATATCATGATCATGTGACCGTAATGGGTATTTCGGGGAAACTCTTCTTTGGGAGAACGTTTTGGAGTAGACAAAAAGGGTCTGCACGTTGCCAGTGAGATTCGAATGAAAACATTCATCAATGAGTGGAGACGAGACATGAGACATCATGTGTCTGCAGCTAGAGTCTTGTCCGACTGAAGCCTTCAAGGTCTGACCTATTTATTTGGTTTGAGAAAACAAAACTACATACTATTACAAAGAGAAAAAAACAAAAATACATTATCAGAGACGACACACTTCCATAGCCCACTGCCACTCAACTGCCAGAATATCTGCAAAGGAAACCATTTTCCTGGTCAGACTTACTCCATGATGCAGTCGTTAGGCAAACATGAATTGAAATGAATAAGACATCTAAAATGATAATCAAGCCAGATATAAAACATTAACCATAATGGGTTGAACTAAGCTCAAAGGGTTTTTGACTTGAGGCTTGCTTAGCTTCACCCATTATGGTCACATGGTCATGATATCACCACAGGTCCTTCAGCTGCATGTGTATTTCTGCACTCAGTGATGTGAATATATTAGGGGGGCAGGGGGCATGACTATGTTTTAATAACTGCATGGCTGAAGTGGATTGATGTGACTGACACTAGCTGAAGTGTCCCCCCGATGACTGTTTTGTGAAGGTACATCTAAGCATCTTAAACATCCAGAGTGCATTTTTATGATATTTGGATTTTTGCACTATTCTGTGCCTGTCTCCCCCTGTGTGCTGTCTCTCCCCTGCGTCTGTCTCTTCCCTGTATGATGTCTCTCCCCCATGTGTGCTGTTTTCTCTCTTTGTGCCTGTCTCCCCCGTGTGCTGTCTCTCCCCTGCATCTGTCTCTTCCCTGTATGATGTCTCTCCCCCATGTGCGCTGTGTTCCCTCTCTATGTTTTGTTTTCCCACTTGTACACTGTCTCTCTCCCCCATCTCCTACCTGTGCACTCGCTTGCTCTCTTTAACTCTCTCTCTCCCTCTCTCCCAGAAACATTAATTTGGTAGAGTCTGGAAATTAAAGCAAAAACACATTATCCGCAGCAAAAAGCGCACAGTTGGCACAGCCATTTTTCTGTTGCAGTGACAGCAAAGCACACCGGATGGCAGAGCACAGACAACAGAGCCCACTGACAGCAGAACACAGTGACAGCAAAGAACACTGAATGGCAGAGCACAGACAGCAGAGCCCACTGGCGGCAGCAGTGTCCTCCAGTCTACACCTGTGCTCAGCAAAATGCAGCAGCCAGTGCACAGAGCAGGGCTGGTGGGGTGGGATGCAATGCTCTGCAGCCCCTGCCCATCACATGTACACAACTGCAGCAGAATAGCGGAGCACTGGACACATTACATGATCTGCAGAGCAGTGGGCACACACTCTGTAGAGCAGTGGGCACTAGATATGATCTGGAAAGCACTGGACATAATCTGCAGAGCTCTGGACACACTGTGCAGAGGACTGGACACACTCTGCAGAGCACTGGGCACACTCTGCAGAGCACTGGGACATACTGTGCAGAGCGCCGGATACAATCTGCAGAGCGCCAGATACACTCTGCAGAGCACCGGACACAGTCTTCAGGCACCGGATATACTCTGCAGAGCACTGGACACACTCTGCAGAGCACTGGACACATTGCAGAGCACCGGACACTGCAGAGCACTGGACACTGCAGAGCACTGGACACAGCAGAGCACTAGACATTCTCTGCAGAGCACTGGTGTCTCTTCTGCTGTGGGCCCCTGAGCACTGTGTATTTGTACCTTACATGGGGGGCCCCCTGTGTGCTGCTGTGGCCCCCCTCCCTCCTAACCTGTGTGGCAGACGTGATATCAGTCACAATGCCCGTCTGCACTGAGCCGGGAGCAGAACTCTATGATCTCTGGCTGCAGGAAGTGCTGGAGATCATAGAGTTCTGCTCCCTGCTCAGTGCAGAACGGCATTGTGATTGATATCGCGTCTGCTGCCACACAGGTTAGGAGGGAGAGCGGGAGGGGGGGCCGCAGCAGCACACAGGGGCTCCGGGGGGCCAACTGTCAGGGGCACATTCACAGCGCTCAGGGGCCCTCATCCATTGGAGAATACAGGACAGGGGACGTTGTACTGCGTCAGACAGCGTGGGCCCCCCCAGCCATTTCTGGGCCCAGTCACTTTCCCGGGTGCGCTGGTGCTTACGCCGGCCCTGTTTCTAATGAATGGGACAATTGCAGATTTTTTTGCAATAAAATCAGCTGCCAACGTGCAATGTGTGAACGTTCCCTGAGAGTGAATGTTCACATGTTCTTTGGTAATATTTATATCTGATTATGGCAAACCTTTACCTTATCTTTCTCTGTTGATTAGCAAATGATTCTACGTTTTCTTCCATTGGTTGTTTTGTATACAGTTATTTTTTTAACACATATCATTTTGTATATTACATTTTATCTAAATGTGCCATTAACAGATTTACAATGTGCTATGTGAAGCAATTTCCTCTGGGTTTGGCTACTTGTTGCATTGCATAATGTTACTGACTTACCATGAATTTTGGTTATGAATCACAAATGAGGAGCAAACTTGTATTATTATTACTATTATTATTATTATTAAGTACATATGTAGCAGTAACACACAGCAAATAAGATCATTATGCTGGATTTTGTATTAAATCCCTAGTCGGACACTTCCCAAGCATCTAGGACTTTGTGATATATCGGCGAATGATGTGTGCAGAGCCCAGTAGGGTAACTTGTTGCCTTTTGCAGCTGACAGATTGTTATTTTGTCAACTCCAATTGTTTTCAAGTGCTGGCCAAGGTTTTTAGGCACAGCACCCTGTGTGCCGATTACCACTGGGACCACCTTTACTGGCTTGTGCCGATCACCACTGGGACCACCTTCACTGGCTTGTGCCGATCACCACTGGGACCACCCTCCCTGGCTTGTGCCAGAGTCTTTGCGGTTCGATCTTTAAATCCTCATATCGTGTAAGTTTTTCAAGTTGCTTCTCCTCAATCCTGCTGTCACCTGCTATTGCCACATTGACGATCCACACTTCCTTTTTTGTTACAAAACTTTGTCAGTCTGAATCCGGAAGTCCCATATTAGTTTTGCATGTTTAATTCCAGATACCTTTTCAGGTTTATGATCCCACCAGTTTTTTGTGACAGGAAGATGGTAATTGTGGCACACGTGCCAGTGAATCATCTGAGCGGCTGTATTCTGCCTTTGCTTGCAGTCTGTCTGCACTATCTTCTTGCAGTAGCTCAGTATATGATCCATTGTTTCATCTGCTTCCTTGCACAGTCGACATTTGGGGTCTGTAGTTAATTTTTCAATTCTGGCTTTAATTGTATCTGTGAGAATCGTTTGCTTTTGGGCTGCTAGAATTAAGCTCTCTGTTTCCTTTTTTAACGTTCCATTAGTAAGCCACAACCAGGTCTTTTCCTTGTCGACTTTACCCTCTATTTTCTCTAGGAATTGACCATGCAGAGCTTTCTTTTGCCAGTTTTCTCTTCTGCTTTGTACTGCGTTTTGACAGTATTCCTTTTTTGTCTGTTGTACTTTAAACAGTTTTCTGTTGTTAACTTCCATCAAGGCTTCTTCACCACTATCATTCACATAATCTGCCAGTGCAGGTTTCTCTTCTTCTACAGTTTGCTTCACTTGCAAAAATCCTCTGCCACCTGATTTTCTTGGCAGGTAAAGTCTGTCTACATCACTACGTGGATGCAATGAGTAGTGGATTGTCATCAGTTTTCTTGCTATTCTGTCCAGGTCATCCAGCTCTACCTGTGTCCAGTTCACAGTTCCAAGCGTGCAGAGCCACTAGAAAGGAAAGAGAAGTGCAAGTAGGGTCTTATCCACGATATCAGATAGGTAGAAGGTGGTTCGGGACCACTCACCTTTTGAGGTTGTGTGAGACACAACCACTGCTGAACGCCATGCTGCTGCAAGCCACCCAAGGAAAAACAGAAGCCACGTGTATACTAGAGAATGGGTGGATGGAAGTCCGCGCCACTGAGCCAGAAATTGATGTCCAAGTCGGTCCAATTACTTCAAACGATTTTATTAACCTCAACGCATTTCGTGCACCGACTGCTCACTTCATCAGGAAATAAAATCTGCATTACAACAACCATCAGTCAGCGTCTACATATAGGTGCCGGACACGATGTCAGAACATACGTCTTCAGCAGTGGCGTAACTATCGCGGTCGCGGCCCGCGGCCCCCTGGGGGGCCCTGTGTCCCGTGCTTACAGCCGGCTGCCGCTACCGGGATAGCGCCGGCCGGAGAGGAGGGAGGACGGGAAGTGAGAGAAACCTCACTTCCTGCAGCTCTGCCCGCCCCTCCTCTCCTCCTCACTGCCGACCGAGGGACGCTGGAGGCCCACGGCGCCAGCGGTAAGTGCCAGGCTGCGCCTCAATTCCACTAGCACCCCCCCACGCCCCTCACATGAGGGGGGACAAGCTCATCTCCTAACAACAAATGCACAAACTGTACTATCTATAGGATCGTCTTTCAATCCTTACAGCATGACTTGTAAAATGTTAAAATATACAAAAAGTTCAAGAATCCATATACACATATAACCTATAAAAAGGAAAAAGTGGGAGCTGGCACCTGTATCCATTGATAAGAAACTTTATTTCAGCAAAACATGAATAAAAGCATCCTGAGGCCGAAGCCGGTTGTCAGACGCGTTTCAGTAAAACACTTTCTTCAGTGACAACAAGTGTTTTACTGAAACGCATCTGACAACGGGCTTCGGCCTCAGGATGCTTTTATTCAATAAAGTTTCTTATCATTGGATACAGGTGCCAGCTCCCACTTTTTCCTTGGTTTACTTCGGGCGGTGGCCGGGTGCCGCTGAGCACCCGACCTGGATCACAGTTGAAGGAGGGGTGAGCATTTCCCCTTCCCCCTTTCCCGGATTTAACCTATAAAAACCCGATCTTAATAAAATTGTCCAATATAAAAAGCTTTATAGCATAATTATATGTGTCTTATACCACCTAATAAAAGCTTACACACAGTCACATAAAATTGTATAAATCATGATAAAAAAAGGGGTGGGGGTGGGGACTTGTTACTTTCATACTAGTGTCTCGTACCTACAAACAGGAGTCTCAATTTTCATTGTTGTACTGATCACTTCTACTGGCAAGATGTTATTTGTCTCCAGATAATCCTGGATCTGGTCAGCTATTCTGCCTGTCAACAGTTTGAACATTTCCTGGTTTTGTCCCTTTTACTGGATCTTTCAGTTTTCCCGATTGTTAACCACTCCCTGATATTTCCACTCTGCAGAATATCATTAAATTATTGGACCATTTTTTTGTATGCAAACTGGTCAAATATTTTTTTTTTTTTTGCCAGACACCCCCAGACTTGAACCAGTGAAGAGCACAGAGGAACCAGATTACAGCCAGTCCGGCACATTAGTGCTTTGTGCTGCCAGACCTGGACCTGGTCAGATATTTAAGCCAAAATCCATGCAATTGGTAACCACCAGGTGAAGTCCAGTTCCTAATCTTCATCATTCTTTCTCTCATCATTTCTGTTCTTAATTCTACATGTCCCATTTTGTTGTTGGAAAATTTATTTTCAAAGTCTTTTAACTGCCCCCCCAGCATTTCTGTTATCATTTTTTTATTGTTTCCCACAAATCTCTCCAGAATGATTCAGACTCTGATAGAAGCGCCTTTTTTTTCCATTGATGTTATCTGGACAGTTGCAAGTGATGCATTTATATCCTTCATTAATGGTGCCAGATGTTTTCAGGGTACAGTTTTTAAGGTTGGCAATCTTAGCCTTTCTTCCTTTAAGACAGCATAGGTCAAAAGTTTATTTTTAAGTTCTTGTTGCCTTGTGGTCAATTTATTATTATTATTATTATTATTATTATTATTATATGAGTTGGATATGTTTCTTTCAAGTGAGCTAAAATATAATAAAATTATTAAAGATGGTTTAAACTAAATTTCTGTTATGATGACTAAGGGATAACAGGGAACCAGGGCACCAGATTTGTCCCTCAAGATAGGGAGCCTTGTACTATCCCTAATCTCAGGGGTACCCCTAATGGTGTGGTTGCCTGAGCCTCTGACCTGGCCCTTACCAGGGGAGAAATGAAACCCACATATAAAGACAGACAAGGGAAAGCCAAAACTCAGTCACTAAGTATGCACAAAGAAAGGTTAAGACAATAAGAGTAGCAGGAGGAAAAACAAGAGTAGGAAACGAGCTACAGAGGAGAAATTCCACACTGTAGTGGAAAATTTGTATTTCTAGGGGAATTAAGAAAGCAGCATTTAGGCAGGCTTCACATTTGCGTTCAGCACTGCAGCGTATGCAGCGCATACGCAGTGCCAAACGCAAGCACTTTCATGTGAACGCAGTGGAGATTGTCCGCATACATTCACATGAAAACGTGATTGTGAGCCGCCCTGCCATCTAATCAGCGGCGGTGGCCATGAGGCGGAGATCAACGGCAGAGATCTCTGCCTCCCAGCCGCCACCGCTGATCTCTTCCTCCCTGCCGCCGCCGCTGGTTTAAAATAGCCGGCGGGAAACCCAGAGGTGAAAAAACACTTCACCACTGGCTTTCTTGCCCCGCTAATTCAAATGATCAGCTGTTCATTTGAATTAGCGGGCAGGAAAGCTGACTTCACCGCTGGCTTTCTCGCCGGCTATTTTAAACCAGCAGCAGTGGCGGCAGCAGGGAGGAAGAAAGAAGATGACAGAAGAAGTAAGAAGAAGAAGAAAGAAGAAGGAGAAGAAAGAAGAAGAAAGAAAAGGAAAGAAGAGGAAAGAAGAAGAAAGAAGATGAAAGAAGAAGAGAATGACAGGAAAGGATTCACCTGTGGATGACCTCGGACTAGGTCTTCTTCCACAGAGTCTGAGACTTCCATTCATTTCTTGTGTGCGACTGTCTGCAAGCGCATAAAGCAAGCACACAGCCACGCACAAAAAATGCAACATGTTGCGTTCGGCATGTGCATAAATTATGCGCAGCTGAATGCAAATGCAGCTGAGCGCAGGCACACACAGGCACTATGCGTTCCTATGTTCGGCTAGGGTCACAGTTGCATTTTTCACAAGCGTTTTTGAAGACCTGCGTTTTAAAAAACGCATGTAAAAAACGCACCCATAGGCCCCCATGTTAAAAAACGCATGCCCTAATAGCAAAAAAGCATGTGTGACAGTACCATGCGTTTTTGGTGCATTTCCAAAAACGCATGCGTTTTTTAATATGGGGCCTTATGGGAAACGCATGCAAAAACGCATGTACAATTAGTACCATTCAAAAACGCATGCGTTTTCCATAGGAGCCCATGTTAAAAAAATGCAAGCGTTTTAGAAAACGCATGCGTTTTTTTAACATGGGCTCCTATGGAAAACGCATGCGTTTTTGAATTGCACTAAATGGTACTAATTGTACATGCGTTTTTGCATGTGTTTTCCATAGGGGCCCATGTTATAATAACGCACCAAAAATAGTACATGCACTATTTTTGTGTGCGGATTTAAAAACGCAGCCAAAAACGCAGGGAGCCATCACACACCTTAAAAAACTCATGCTGACATGAAAAAAACGCATGAGTTTTGTTAAATCACTAAAAAAACTCATGTCAACTGTGACCCCAGCCTTGAACATAGGAGCACATAGTGCCTGCATCTTGCTGCACTCAAGACCGCTGCATTCACAGCGCACATCGTGCGCAAATGTGAACCCAGCCTTAAAGGTTAAATTCTGTGTCACTACACCAAGGTTGTAAGGCTGGCTTCACACTTGCAGATGCATCTGCAGCGTTTTGCAGATGCATCTGCAAGTATCAGCGTGCAGACCACGGCCCCTATGTTTATAATGGGGCGCACCGCGGTCTGAAAGCACTCATTCATTCCTATATGTGAACCGTCCGCAGGCGGATGCCTGCTTACAGATCACGCACTCCCGCCCGCACCATGGACGCGACATCTCGCGTCCATGGTGCGGGCGGGAGTGCGTGATCTGTAAGCAGGCATCCGCCTGCGGACGGTTCACATATAGGAATGAATGAGTGCTTTCAGACCGCGGTGCGCCCCATTATAAACATAGGGGCCGCGGTCTGCACGCTGATACTTGCAGATGCATCTGCAAAACGCTGCAGATGCATCTGCAAGTGTGAAGCCAGCCTTACTTGAGCAGGAACTATACTCTTTTGTACTCAGGAGAGACCCTAGGTGGTCTTCCCGTGAAGGAAAGACCCTACACCTCTGAGGAGCTTCAAAGAAACTGGCAGATGGTCAGTGGTGACCAGGAAAATGTAGTAAGACAAAGAACATTTGAAAATAATGTATTCATTGCTAAAGTAGCCAGGGTCCAGTCACAGACCACAAATTAGAATATTAAAATGAAAGGGTGGGCTAGACATTTGGCCTCAGCTCAAACCTTTAAAAAGGTTTGCAAGCCATGAGGTCTTTGATTCACAGATTGGGGCACTTGAAATACTGCTGTTATCCATCTTCTCTCCTCCCTAAGAAGCAGAATGTTTGTTTAATGAGTGGTGACACCGTGTTGTGTGGGGTGTGTGCTCTGTGTCGGGGTATAATTTATGCTCACTTTTCAGCCTAGTACAGGGATTGAGTGTTGGATTGAATGAGAGGAGTTAAATTAATCCTTGCAGGTGCAACCCAAGTCACATACTGAGAAATGGATACATGACTTACATGCCCCAAGTAAATAGCACAACTTTCACCACAGAGTCTGGGACACCACACCTCACAGACCAACAGAGGTTAAACTGTACCTGGAATTGTTAGAAGGATTCCACCAGCATATGTAGGAGGGGAGTGACTGTGATAGGTCTCCCCACAACATGAGATACAAGGAGCAAGCCGACCAGCAGAGTCTTAATCTTACTAGCCTGTGTATGCATCAGCACACAGAGCAGATCAATGCCCGAGTCTTCTTATGTTGATTACAGACACCAGGGAAACCCTCGGGCAGAGTGTCAGAACCTGCAATCTGAACAGAGCCCAAAGCTGCCAGGACAGTCAGCAAAGTTTGTGAAAAACTCAGTCTGACAATTTTATGTTCTTCTAATGAGTTATAGTAAAAATAATCTTCAAGATATTGGACTTTTCACATTGATCAGATGTGCAGTTATCATAAGATGATGCTGATTGTCTTCTGTAGCACTTGAACTTACTGTTTAGAATGAGATAATATAAGTAGAGCCTTCGCTATCATTATAGGGCAGATTATTTAAAGGGAATCTGTCAGGTCAAAAATCCATATGTAACTGATATCATTTTCTAATTGAACAGGTGAAGCTTTTTCTACTCATGTATTTATTTTGTTTATACTTCCCCACTCCCCAGGGATGAATGTATACAGTATGGAGTGAATGACATCACAACACTGCCGTCCTCTGGGTCTGTATCCTGTTGAATGGTCGGCTCTCCATGCAGAGGCACAGCCAGCAGAGAAAGGAGAGGGGAAGAAGTGTGTGCTTGCGGCTGCACATCTGACATCTTCATTGTGTGTATCTGAGGCATGTGTAGTGTCTGCTGCAGATATTTCTATGTGTTTATAAGAACATGTGTGCATTTGCTCAGCAGATACACACGTTACATATATATAGGAAAACCTAAGTTCATATAAACACATAAAAATCTCTTACAGACAGCACACACATTGTGGTACAAAACACCTCCCCTCCTCATATCTCTCCCTTTTTCTTCAAAAGAGCCTTTAGAAGCCTGAGATTTTCAGTGTAACCAGCACAGAGGGGAGGGACAGAATAACAGCTTGGATAGGCGTGGTTATTTAACAAGCATTTACATACTCAAACTATTCACTAGTCTGGTCAATTACTTTCACTGCTGAAAATAGCTGCCTGCTGGGTGTGAAGATGCTTATAGCAAGAAAACTACAACGTGTACGGTAATGATTTTTTATATGTTTTAAAATGTCTGTCCAAGCATTATTCAAGAGTACTAATAATATCATACTGAAAAAATCACCCGTCAGATTCTGTTTAACACTAGAAGTCCCAGAAATTTCGAGCTCCCCCCTGAAGTCCTGAAAGAGGGTCAAATGACCCTTAGTCCAAACTGACAACTCTGATGGCTCCAATTAGCATCCTTTCATTTGTAAATGTGGCCTAAAAACCTTCAGGTCATTCGACCCGTCTCTGGGTTCAAAAGGTAGAAATATTAAATGACCCCTCTCTGGGACTTCTAGTGTTAATAACAGATTCTAGCTCTGTTGTATTACTGGATATTATAGAACAGGGGTCTCAAACTGCAGGCCTCAAGCGCTGCACACACTGCAGATTTTCAGGTTTTCCTTAGTATTTAATAGTTGGTATTTTAACCCCTTAGTGACTGCTGTCAATAGAGCCGCAGCAAGGGAAACCCGAGATGACGCAGCATATGCGTCCAAGGTCGGGAACGCACTTGTTTTCATGACGCATATGCTGCGTCACGGGTTGGGAAGGGGTTAATCTCCTGCACAGGTGATAATTCCAATTGTCAAATGATAAGGAAATCCTGAAATCCTAAACTGTGTGCGGCCCTCAAGGCCTGAAGTTTGAGACCCTGGTATAGAATATCAACTTCATACATACGTAAAGATAAGTCTCTGTACGCAGCTTTCCAATTTTTCCAAGTTAATTTTTCTAAATGTCTGGTGCCTACAGTGACGCATGGTGGTGGCCGTGTCCTTATGTTAGGTCTGCATGAGCTCCTGGTGTCGGGGGCTACATATCATTGATTGTACCATGAATTCACAAATGTACCGCTCTATGTTGATATAGAAGATGCCACCATCACTCAGTGCTCTTGGTAGACATACACCTTTCCAACATGACAATGATCCAAAACACACATGTGCTGCATTTCTGAAGAAGAACAGGGTGAAAGAGATTCAGTGGCCGAGTGTCTACTGATCTGAACCCAACTGATCACCTTTGGGGAATTCTGAAGAGACAAGTTTTCATCACTCTCCACCCATAATCCAGGCTTGAAAAGAACTTGTTCTTCATGAAGGAAAATATAGATGTTACAATTGGCCACCAACTTGTTCATTCCATGCCTAGAAGATTCGCTGCTGTCCTTAAAAATCATGGAGGTCGCACAAAATACTAGAGGTAGTAGTTTTGCATGTGGGGTGCACACATTTTAGTAAAACTGAAGATTTTGTAATGAAAGTTGTATTATTCATTTTACTTTCATTATGGGTTAAAAAATGTTCTATAAACTCAGTCTTGTAAAAATTGTGGAAATTGTTCATGTGTTCAGTGAGATATTGATTAAAAAGTTACTTTTCAAAGAGGGTGTACTCATTTTTGCTGAGCAGTGTATGTTACAATCAATGTTAGCATTCTTAAAAAGTCACAATATCACCAAAAATTCGACATTCCTATATATAACACTTGACACATTGTTGTCCTGCTGTTTTGTAACATTAGGAAGGGTATTCATTGATGAGAAAGAGTTACATACAAACAAAAATACAATGAACAAACTAACAGTGACGGACTGGTAGAGAGGGGAGAGAGGACCCTGCTCTTACATTCTACAGGGCAATGGGGAGAGACAGTAGGTTGGGTCTGCTCTTGTGGTGATGGAGCGCCGGGTCCGATGGTGGTGGAGCCCCAGGTCTGATGATGGTGGGGCGCCAGGTCCAGTGGTGGTGAAGTGCCGGGTCCAATGGTGGTGGAGCGCCAGGTCCAATGGTGGTGGAGTGTCGGGTCCAGTGGTGGTGGAGCACCAGGTCCTGTCGTGGTGAGGTGGCATTGTGGTCATTGCAGGCTGTAGGCTGTTTTGAAGAGATGAGTTTTCAGGTGTCGCTTGAAGCTTCCGAGTGTAGGGGACACTCAGACATTTTGAGGTGCAGAATTCCAGAGAATGTGGGGATGCTCGGGTGAGTCTTGCAGGCGGTTACATGAGAAACGTACAAGTGTGGAGGAAAGAAGGAGGTCTTGGGAGGATAGAAGATTACGAGTTGGATGATATCAGGAGATTAGTTCAGAGATATATGGGGGGGACAGATTGTGGACGGCTTTGTAAGTCAGTGTTTGAATTGGATATGCTGGGGAATTGGGAGCCAGTGGAGGGATTTCCAGAGGGTAGAAGTGGAGGAGCAGCGAGGAGAGAGGTGGATTTGTCGGGCAGCAGAGTTAAGGACAGATTGGAGAGGTGCAAAAGTGCTAGCAGGGAGGCCACAGAGGAGGAGGTTGCAGTAGTCGAAACAGGAAATGATGAGGGCATGCACTAGTAGTTTAGTAGATTGAGGATTAGGAAGGTAGGGATTCTGGAGATATTTTTGAGTTGTAGGCGGCAGGAGGTGGCAAGGGGTTGGATGTGTGGTTTGATGGATAGGGCAGAGTCAAGGGTTACTCCGAGGCAGCAGACTTCAGGTACAGGGCAAAGTGTGATATCATTTATGTGGACACTCATTGGCAGAGGGTGGAGGTGGCTTTTCTCCATACCTCCTTGACACGCACATATGTACACCTCCACTATGTCCTATCCCAATGACGGTTTTAACCCCCGAGCCTTTTTTGACCCCAACAACCAGACCATTTATTCGAATTCTGACCAGTGTCCCTTTATGAGGCTATAACTCTGGAATGGAACGCTTCAACGGATCCCAGCAATACTGAAATTATTTTTTCATGACACATTGGGCTTTGTGTTAGTGGTAAATTTAGGAAGAAAAATATTTGCCTTTATTTGTGAAAAGATCAGAAATTCGGTAAAATTTGCAAATCTCAAACTTCGAATTTGTATACCATTAAACCAGAGAGTTATGTCACACAAAAAAGTTCATAAATAACATTTCCCACATGCCTACTTTACATCAGCACAATTTTGGATACAACTTTTTTTTGTTAGGAAGTTAGAAGGATTCAAAGTTTATCAGCAATTTCTCATTTTTCTTACAAAATTTACAAAGCCACTTTATTTAGGGGCCACATCACATTAGAAGTGTCATTGAGGGGCCTAGATAACAGAAAATACCCAAAAGTGACACCATTCTAAAAACTGCACCCCTCAAGCTACTCAGAACCACATTCAAGAAGATTATTAACCCTTCAGGTGCTTCAGAGGAACTAAAGCAACATGGAAGGAAAAAATGAAAATGTTACTGTTTACAAAAAAAAAACGTTACTTTAGCCTAAAATATATCATTTTTTAAGGGTATCAGCAGAAAATGGACCCTAAATTTTGTTGTGCAATTTCTCCCAAGTAAAGAAAGATTTTGATATAGATATCGATGCTGGAGTGCATTCAAACCTTATATCTGCAAAACTCAATGTGACAATTTAATGTTCTTCTAATGTGACAAAAAGTCGGGAATGAACTCCCTTCTAAGGTATATTGGTATGCCCAATGTCATGAAGGGGTTAATTGGGTAAAACATTGTTTTTCTTTTTATAGAACTACAATTAACTTCTAGTTTTGTAGTCTAAATTAAAAATGGGACATTCCCTTTAATGCGATCATATTCAAGTATAAACAAATGGCTGCTTTCTTCCAATGATAGCGCCACACAATCTAAAGGTAGCATGTGGTACTGCAGGGACACAGTAGTAATTTTTGTTCTAAATGAATTGACCGCCACAGGTGAGATACTTTTGTGTGGAGTTGCAATTTTACTCCAGTGGACGTCAAGACCAGTTAACAATTCAATTTGGAGCTGAGGGTCTGTGGTGAATGGAAGGGTCTTCTTAATGTCACATGATCTGAGAGGTGTCAAATTAGACTCCAGTGCCTTTGGTGTTTCAGCTCACCTGGTGAGTTGGATCCTCTAAGTTTCAGGTCCGGATGGGAACACAGACCTTGGCCAGTGCAGCAGACAGATGAGGCATGCGGGAAACAGGTAGTAAAAGCACTGGAAACATGGAAGCAGATAGCAGATGCAATGGAATCCACAGGCAGACAGGAGACAGGGAAACAAGTAGCAGAAGAACTAGAGATCACATGCTGACAGTAGACCGAGAAACAGGTAGCAGATGAACTGGAAGCTGCTGGCAGATACAAGACCGGTAAGCAAGTAGCAGATGCACTGGAGGTTGCAGGCAGACAGGAGACCAGGAAGCAGGTAGCAGAAGCACTGGAGGCCGCAGACAGACAGGAGACTGGGACACAGGTAGCAGAAGCACTGGAGGCCGTGGACATACAGGAGACTGGGACGCAGGTAGCAGAAGTACTGGAGGCCGCAGACAGACAGGAGACTGGGACGCAGGTAGCAGAAGCACTGGAGGCCGTGGACATACAGGAGACTGGGACGCAGGTAGCAGAAGCACTGGAGGCCGCAGACAGACAGGAGACTGGAACGCAGGTAGCAGAAGCACTGGAGGCCGCAGACAGACAGGAGACTGGGACGCAGGTAGCAGAAGCACTGGAGGCCGTGGACATACAGGAGACTGGGACGCAGGTAGCAGAAGCACTGGAGGCCGCAGACAGACAGGAGACTGGGACGCAGGTAGCAGAAGCACTGGAGGCCGCGGACAGACAGGAGACTGGGACGCAGGTAGCAGAAGCACTGGAGGCTGCGGACAGACAGGAGACTGGGACGCAGGTAGCAGAAGCACTGGAGGCCGCGGACAGACAGGAGACTGGGACGCAGGTAGCAGAAACACTGGAGGCCGCAATCAGGACAAGAAAACTAAAAGTTCTAATACCAAGACACAGGTGTGGATTTTGGTCCAGGACAGGTGTGTAACATATATCCTATCTTTCTGTTCATAAAACAGACTAAAAAGACTGGAGGACACTGCATATGGTCCTAAAGTTCATTTATTCATTTTTTAAACAGAATAATATTCACATTAATCATTTATAAAAAAGATACATATAAAAATATAAAGTTTATAAAACAAAAAACATATAATATAATAGAAAATTATCTACTGGTTATATACTTTTTTTTTTACTAAAATAAAAAAATACATATTTTTTAATATCGTGAACTTTATTAAAAATAAATAAGTAGGTAATCCTGGAACTCTCTCAATGGCCACTGGGATTTTTTTTAGACTCGAACTTCCTGATCTTACAGAAGGAGTTTTCAGCAGGCTCAGTATCAGCAGAGGCCGATAACACCTCTATACACAGCTGATGCACAGGATCCATAGTTTACAGTAGGGGATGTCACAGATAAACCTGCACCCCTGCCTTCAAGACTGTTTTTACATTCATTAGATGCTTCAGTACAAAGACAAGGTCGAAGCCTGTTCATTTCGGCTAATTCACACGTGTGGGTTTCCTGAATCTACAGGAATTGGGAGTCTATTGTTACAAACAGTGACCAGTGTAAAAATTGCAAGATTATTTTTTTTATTTAGATTCTGATATAGTGAAAAAAAAATAAAGGTAAGACCCATATGTCTAAGGAAGGGACCTTGGCAGCCTTTCGTCCACGCTACACTTTTAAGCTTTTTAACTATATCCATGAGTTGCCCTCTCATGTGGAAATATTGCAGCTTTTTTGTTCTCTGGTCTAGCAGATCAGAAGGGTAAGGTTCCACATCAGCTTTGGATGTGGTACAGTGACTCTAAAGAATATTAATGGGGTGTTACGGGACTTTTTTTTTACTATCTGCTAAAAACTAATAGACAGGTGTGATGCTGAGTCACTTCTCATGGACAAACAGTCGGGCAAGAGGTCAAGGATTCCGAGGTCAAGCCAGGTGAATACGTAAAAGACAGAGGGAGAGGACATAACGGATAGCCAGAGGCCAAGTGCGGGGTCCAATAAGAGGCCAGAGTGCGTCACAGAAAAAAGGGGCAATTGAAGAGAGTAGTCAAAAGGCAATTTCGGGGGGGCGTGACCGGAAGTCAGGCTGGGAGGACGTGTTTGAGGAGAGCTCCTAATCCCAAGTACCTTAATAGCACTTCTAAAATAGCTACATCGCTCAAGATGGGGAAGAAACGACAGCCTAAGACCCCCAAGACCCTTGGACACCGGCCCCGCTCACCTTAGATGGCTTCCTCATCAGAGACCCACAAGAGACCCTGATGCCACATCAGCCATATGGGAAGAGAGGAGAGATCCCGGAGCCTGCGGAGCCGCGAGGGTTACTGCTAGACAGCCTGAACACAGAAGGTGCGTTGTCCCACATCCCTGAGGGGAGCCCGCCAATACCACTTACCACCCGCCCCTCCCCGATGGTCAGAGAGCAAGCACAGCAATCTCCTTCAAATGCCTTGGGCAAGATGGCGCAGGCTGAAATGGCTCCGCCCCATTCTCTGCCACCTCTCCGAGATGCATTTCAAGAGCAGTGGTCGAATTGTGGTGTGAGATCCAGGCACCTTTGGAGCCCTCTTCATCCCGGGCTTGTAAATCAGAGATCACTTCCAAAAACATAGGGCCTCGGAGAGTAGATGGGGAAGCACGATGCCTCTGTGCTCCCATAAGCCCCGCACCGGGGAGTTAACTGAAGGCTCCCCTGTTGCCTTCTGCTCAAGCAGCACAGGAGTCAGAGGCTCGCATATGTGTCCCATTCTAGACCCTCACTAGGAGGATCCTCTGACTCAGCTACACTGGCTGCTTTAACCCTTCAGAATCTGGATGACACACTGCTTGCAGCTGCACAATCCACACCTCTCTCTCCCCAAGGCCTAAGATACACAGGAGACACAGGTAATATGCACTCACAGGGAAGCTCTTTTGCCAATCCGCCTAAGCCACAAAGAATGCCCAAATTGCAAAATATTACCCCCCCACTATCAACAGGAGTCTGAAGAGACAGAAAAATCTGTGCGATTGGGGCAAAATAGAAATCCCTGTAGGACACTAATATTCTTTGTGATCTCACTCCACCCTTACAAATCAGCAAATTGCCAATCCCATTTCAACCTCCTCAAGACTGGTGGGCTCATGTCCAGCAGCTACCTACAAAGCAGGATTTTCAGGTTCTTATTCGCGAGGTCAAAAATACATGCCGCTCCGAGATTGCGGCAGTCCGTCAGGAGGTAGTAGAAATGTGTCAAAGACTGGAAGAAGACCACAACAATTTGAGGCAGGTGATAGCGCAACTCCAAACCCAAGTAGCTTTGCAGACTATTGTAATTCGAGACCTCCAGCGACATGTTGAGGACCTCGATAACAGAGGGCGGAGACATAATATGAGTCCCTGAAGCACGAGACAAGGAAAATGTGGTGAACACCCTCCAAACAATTTTGAACTCCATCCTGCACCACCCGCTGGACCAACCTATACCTATGAACAAGGCCCATAGGGCACTGAGAGCGAAAAACATGGATGGCACCCCGAGGGGTATTATTTGCCACATCACAGACATTCGACTAAAAGAAGAAATTATGAACAAAGCTAGTCCACCTAAGCAGCCCACCTTCAAAGGTACCAAAGTTTATCTTTTCCAAGATTTGTCTTGGATTACCCTTCAACGACGACGATCACTAAGACCTCTTCTCAACCAACTAATGGAAAAGAAAATCCTCTACAAGTGGGGCTTTTCATTTAGTCTGTCGGCCAGGAAAGGAAATAAATTTGTGTTGATACGACACCCCGAGGATTTACCTGCCTTTTGTAAAGCCTTCAACATTGACCCACCTGATCTCCCAGATTGGTCCTCAGTGATACTCCCTCCGCTCCTTCAGTAGACCTGGCAGAAAGCCCCTTCGAGGAAGCGACGTGCTGGAAATGTCAACAGGTATGCCTATACTTCAGCGGTGACTATGTCCTATTGTCTTAAAGACCTGCTTCACTTTTTGAACCCTATTCACTTTAATGTGTGGTCCAATTAACACCTCCGCTTTCCCCGTTCTCTCTCTTCCCCATATGGTACCTCTCCCATCTTCTCACATCTTCCCTCCCCCTGTTTTTTTTTTAAGTTTCTCACCCACTGTACTCCTCTCCTTTCCATTCCACATCCTATGACCCTTCTCCAACCCACGCTAACTCTATACCTTACTTTATCACACTGATGACTCACATTGCTGAGATGAGTTCTCCCTGCCCCCACTCGGTGTTGATCATATAACAATGGTCTTGGGTGGGGGATCCCTATGTTTATTCTCTTCCTTCTCTCGGCCTTGGCGGAGACTTGTCACATCCCCGACGAGACAACAGACCTACTTTGATCACACCTCCCTAAGAGGTGTAGAGTAATTATTGCGCACTACCTGCAGATCTATTGTTTTCTATCAATGTTCGACTCTTGCACTGGGATCATCATACCCCAGTTTCTAGCTCATATATTTGAATTGCATCGTTTTTTGTTTTTTTTTTACTTACTTCAATATTTGTTGTTGTTAACTTTACAAGAATTGTCATGGTTTTTGTTAACTTTTCCATTAACCCCGAAATGACAGACCCCCTAAATTTGAAGTTAGTGGTTCTTGAGGTTCTTGAGACATGCCGACAGGGCACGGGGAGATATCGAAATGGGTCCCTTTCCCTTCTCCTATATGAGGACACGTTGAAAAGCGTGACACCATATCCGTACTATAATGGTTAAACTCCTCACACTTAATATCAAAGGTCTTAACTCTCTCATCAAGCGGAGACTAGCCCTAAAAGAGATGCGAGAATCTAGGGCTGACATAGTTTTCTTACAGGAGACCCATTTGACAAATAGTGGATCTTTCATATGCCCAAAATTGGTTTTCCCAGTGTTACTCAGCAACTTCGGCAACTAAAAAGGCGGAAGTAGCCATTCTGATTTCCCGTTCTTGTCGGATTCATGTATGGAGCACTGAGTTAGATTCCTCGGCAGGTTTGTCATACTTCAGGGAGACTGAGACGGCATTCTGGTCCTCATATCTAATATCTATGCCTCAAATGCAGGACAGATCGCATTTTTAACCTCTGTTTTGACGCGACTCAACCCCGAACATGACTGTGCGCGAATCATGGGAGGTGAATTTAATCTAGCTTTCTCTGACTACATGGACAGATTACATTTACATCCTACCCCCAACATACACTATAGTAACTCTCAAGACTCAACACAGTTCTGCAGATTAATTCGTAAACATGGACTGTATGATCTGTGGAGGATAGACAACCTTACAGCCCAACAATATACTTTCCATTCGCACCCTCACCAATCACATAGAAGAATTGACTATTTTTTTGGGAACATCGTGACATTGAGATCATGCCCCCTTACTACTAGATATTGAGATCATACCCGGACAAAAATAACACACTGGCAGCTCAATGAGTCCCTGTTCACAAATGTGGTTACAAGGGAGACACTGAGATCTTCCCTTGTCGATTACTTTGATGAAAATACTCCTTCAGCTCCTTCGCTTACAGCTCTCTGGGAGGCGCATAAAGCGGTATTCAGGGGGAGTATATTGCACTCACCTCACGATTAAAAAAAGATGCTAACTTGCAGTACACTTATTACGAATAGAAGCTAAAACATGCCGAAGCCAAACTCTTTGAATATTCCACATAGAGAGACCTAAGAGATCGACCTCAGGGCTCAATTGAAAGACATAACACTGAGAAGAGTCGAGAAGGTCTTGCGCTTTTCCGTCAGAGGTACTATGAGTATGGCAATAAATCCCACGCTAAGTTGGCTAGACAACTAAAAGAAAAAGCTTCCATTAATGCTCCATACGCATTAGAGATTCCCATGGTGTTGTCAAATATGATCCTGAAAGGATGGCCCAAGCCTTTTATGAATATTACTCTGCCCTTTACTCCCTTCCCTCTACCCCACCAACATCCTCTTCTGACAAAGATACCCTATTAACTATGTATCTGACCTCATGCCAGCTCCCCAGACTGCCCCCAGATGCAATCTCAGATTTAAACCGGAGGGTCACAGCAGAGGAAATTTGGGAAATCATTCAAAACTTGCCAACCCATAAGACACCTGGGCTGGATGGCCTCCCATACCTGTACTATAAGACTTATGCACCTTTACTCTCACAACACATGGTCACTCTGTGTAATTGTGTAAATATGGAGGGGGGCGAAATTCCTGCCTCAATGCTCCACTCATATATTACTGTCATCCATAAGGAGGGCAAAGACCCTGTAGATTGTGTGAGTTATCGGCCCATAAGTCTACTGAATTCAGATCTGAAAATTTTTACTAAATTATTAGCAGAAACTGGCTCCCACAGCTGATCAATAAAGACCAAGTTGAATCTGGACGTTTCTGTCAAGCGGGTGGCAATACCAGATGTATACTAGACTTGATTGATGTTGTGAGAAGAGGTGGCGTTAAGGCAGTTCACCTGGGGCTGGATGCAGAGAAGACCTTTGAAAGGCTGAATTGGGCATTTATGTTCTCTGCATTACACCACTTCAGCCTGTCGGGGCCCTTCATCACGGCTTTGAGGGGTCTTTACTCCTGCCCTTCGACGACAGTCCGTTTGCCTCATGCACATTCTCATAAGCTTAACATATGAAATGGTACCCGTCAGGGTTGTCCATTGTTTCTATTATTCTATGTGCTTAGCATAGAACCCCTGGTGGCTCAGATTCATAATAGTCCAGACGTGACTGGGATTACGATTAGATGTAAAGTTTTTAATGTAACCCTATTTGCCGATGACGTCTTACTTTCTCTAACAATTTGCAGCCCATACTCGATATTTATTCAAATCTGTCAAGATCTAAAATTAATTCTGAGGAAATAGAGGCACTGCCGATTAATGTAAAGGGACAAAAACTTGACTACCTACAGCAATCCTATAAATTTGCCTGGAAAACATCTTCCATAAAATATTTGGGAATTCAAATCACCCCTAGATATAGGGAGATGTTCGGAGAAAATTTCCCTTACTTAATACAAGATACTGAAACCCGCTTTAAAAAGTGATCCTCCATGCTGATCTCCCTCATGAGAAGAATAGCAACAATTAAAATATCAATTCTCCCTAGGTTCCTTTACCTATTTGAAACTATCCCAATTAAAGTACTACTAACGATACTTAAAAAAGTACAATCATTGTTCTTAAAATTCATCTGGCATTCGGGGCGACACCACATACCCAATTCAGTTTTATGTGCCCCTAAATTACAGGGAGGACTGGCATGCCCAGATATTATTAAATATTATTCTGCAACCCATCAGCGCCGCATTCTCTCCTGGACAATACTCTCGGCCTACAATAAATGGATGGAAATAGAGAAGCTGTGGTTGGCTTCTCTGGTGGTGGGGTCCACCAAATGATGTGCACTCAGCCATGCTCTTTGGTCCTATGACCTTCACCAGAGAAATCTGGAACTCCACTAGAATAAAATTTCAACTAGCCTGGCATGCATCCTTTCTGACTCCCGTTCTCTATAACCCACGTTTGACAGACCTTATGAGTACAGGAGTGGTACATAAATGGGCAGAAGAGAGACTTTTTTGTTTTAAGGACCTGGTGGACCCTCTGACCAGAAAATTTAGATCCTTTAGTGAATTAGCTGATAAATACAAACTACGGCAGAATTTATTCTAATCGTATCAACAAATTATCCATTTCTTCCAAACTGAACTAGGTTCACCTGAGTCCCTTGCCCCTTCTAGATTTGAACAATTATGTGCTGGGGGCACCTCAACCAGAGGCCTTATCTCTGATATGTATTCCATCTTACATGACCCAGACCCCCTGATTCCCATACAACACTCTTACATGCAGAGGTGGGAGAGATGGTTGGATAATACGTCAACACCCCAAAAGTGGCAGGTTATATGGTCTCGTGCTTTCAAAACATTTTAAAATACCCTCTATAGAGAAAATCAGATTAAGATCTTAATGACTTGGTACCACACCCCTGAACTGCTACATACAATAAACCGGTCAATCCCTGACAATTGCTGGAGATGCGGTGCGGGTGGAGCATCTCTCTACCAAATCTTTTGGACTTGTTCAAGGATGACTGGTTTTTGGAGAGAGGTCGAGAGGTTGGTGGAAGAAGTCTTGGATATAGCTGTCCCTTTAGATCACCTGGTATATTTGCTGAACCTATTCCCTCTAGTATAAGATAAACCAAGGGTTAAATTGTTAATACACCTTTTAACAGCTGCCAAACGTCTGATTTCACTGTTGTGGAGGAAAACGGCGGTCCCTACCATGTCGGACCTATGTGCACGGATAAATGATATCCACTTCATGGAAAAGATAACCACTAATTTATATAATATTATGAACAACTTTGACAAAATATGGAGGGAGACTCTGGATCATATTTCGGGAGGACTTCCATTTCTAACGGCTATACAGATGATCCTAATATGCTTATTATTTCTCACGTGACTCCTTCTAGAGTCACTGTGAGCTTCTCGGACCCTGAACTATCCCAGCGTGATTTCCTCTGGAACCCTAATGACCACTTCATTACTGGTTGTTAGTTGGGACTCTCTCATCGTTTGCCCGTTTCATGCTATATCTCTTTACACCGAGATCACGTGCTTTAGAATATTAGAGTATGTTTTGTTATCTGTTGTTATACGTTGAAAAAAAAGACAATTCGTAGGTCAGGTCGGCAAAAGATCACAAAAACAGACAAGAGGTACTCACTCCACAGAGTTTGGTAACACTGACAAATTTTGACCATTGTCAGCAAGGTAAATAGCTGAATAATTATCCCAGACATCCAGAGGAAACCCAACAGATCTCGATAGATTGGGCTGCTGAGCAGTCGCTCTGAATGTAATGAGATCAACACACCCCTGCCACTGATTGACCTGCTGAGATATCACTAACAAAAGACAGCCCATTACGACCCTAATTTAGTAGGATGGCTGAGCTGTCACTACCAATAGGGAGCCCATTACGACCCTAATTCAGTACGGTAGGATGGCCGAGCTGTCAGTAACAATAAACAGCCCAGTACGCCCCTGATTCAGTAGGATGGCTGAGCTGTCACTGACTGCGTCCCTAGGACAGTGTGAGTAGGGAAATCATGACAGCAGGTAGTTTCTAACAGAGGCAACTACCTTCCTGTTATACCCGGCACCTGCACAGAGCGGTTATTCACCACTTCTGTCTTTTTCTCCTGGACTGCTATGTCAATGGAGTGTGACTTCCAGCATCATACTTATTCAGAAAGAAAAAGAAAAGGGCGCATGTGTAGACACAGCGGGCTATTTGTATAAATAAAAAGTGCCAATGCACTCACCTATAATGGTTGTGTACGTCTACACAACCAAGATTAAGCGTGTGGTTAATGGGGCACTGGGTCGTCTCTCTCTATTAGTGCTGCCGTCCTGTCGGTGTTTGCGTTCACACCTCCGTGCTCCCCGAAAATTCATGTGATTCTGCTAGACCGGATACCGTTTCACCGCAGGTCCTCAGTTGTTTATCCTGGTAGCTAGGTAACCGCAGGTCCTCAACACTCCAGATATGCCAGGCTGCTCCTGCCGCTTTGACTCTGTAGAGATATATCTCGCATAAAACAATAGTACAGCGGTCTCAGGGAGCGCCAAAGGAATACTGGACAAATTAGTGAATAAGAACTGACCTTTATTCTTCCTCCAATACCACTGCCACAACGCGTTTCGACGGTCTAAGATGTCTTCATCAGGTGGGGTGATGAAGACGGCTTAGACTGTCGATACGCCTTGTGGCAGAGGTATTGGAGGAAGAATAAAGGTCAGTTCTTATTCACTAATTTGTCCAGTTTTCCTTTGGCGCTCCCTGAGACCGCTGTATTATTCTTTTATGTGAGCATCATACTTATTGACAGTCGGCTTTCCACAGTTTGGCAGCGGGGAGCCGGCTGTCAATCAGCATAATGTCAACAGTTATGGCACTAAGAGCAGAGGGCAAAAGAAGCCTCCGCTCTATCAAAGAGATGACAGCGGAGTCCGCTGAATCATCAGCGAGAGAGGTATGTTATTGCTTGGTGCTGGTGTAGATGGCACCAGGCACAACGGGCAAGTAGTTAGCAACAACCTGCCTGTTAGTTCTTAGGCAAGAGTGTAAAAAAAATAAAGTACTGGACCTTGTGTTTCAGGCAACACGAGACAACGGCTAGATTTTGGTCCATGGTGAAATTCTTGTGATTGTGATGAGTCCCTTCCCCATAGGGGAGCCATAATTTGGTTTAACTGTGAATATTCCACCCCAAAAGCTGCTGTGGAGATCCAGCCTAAAGTGGAATATGTCTGATTACCCTAGTACAGAATCTATACAGGTTGTAATACAGGAATAGTATAGAAATCTTTACAATGTGTAGAAAAACAATGGCATCATTAAGTGGTGTAACTCAGAGCTCAGGGGCCCCAATCCAAAAACTCTAACCAGGTCCCCAATTAATGCAAATCTTTAATTGCATTAGTCTTTTTTTATAGGCCAAAGGGACTTTTGGACCCTCTAGGCTCCAGGGCCTGGGTGCAATTGCAACCCCCGCAACTGTTGTAGTTATGCCCTTGGCTTCATTATAGCCTTTGAGAATAGGGCCTCATGTATACAGTTGTAATATGACTTCGTTATGGATGTAATATTCAGGGTGAATTGGAAAAAGATGAGCTTAAATGACAAGATTAATATTTTTTTTATAAAATATAATTATCAGTATAATCAACGTTTTGTGTAAGGTGTAATCTTTATGTGCTCACTGTATACAGCTGCTATATGTACACGTATGATGCCGCTAAGACGTCAAACTGGACTCCTATTCAGTTGAGTGTACCTTAGTGACTAATGTGCAGTCAACTACATTAACTTCCAGCTTGAAGACACATCTTTAGACCATGTCATATTAATTTACGATGGCATTGATTATTTTTAATTTAATGAATAGTTTAGATTATTTACATGCTACGATAATGGATATTTGTGGGTAATGGTGTTGGACACAGATGTGTAGAGTGTAAACCCACCTAATGCAACATGTGATGTTAATTAGTACAGTGTGTCTGTCTCCTATTGACTTCACTTTACATAATTGGCCGGTATAAACCCATCAGCATGTTTTGACGTCTGATGACAACATGGATTTCGGGTCATTCGAAGAAGCGTGATAGACGACCACAGCCTGGAAGAGAAGATGAGCTTCTTAGATACTAAAATGATCTTCTATTTTAAAGTCTTATTCACCCTACAATGTGTAAAGTCTGAATTGTCTTCCTAAATATTTTATGGAGACACCCCCCCCATCCTAGAACTTTTATCTGAGGTTATATCTGTGCTCCTTTCAATATCTCCATTGCAGAATCAATGAGAAAATGTTTGCTGCGTCAAAATGACGGTGAGACCAGACAGACCCCATTGTAAGCCAAGTGGGTGCCAGTGGCCTCCTCCCTGTGACAGATTCAGCCCTTTATCATTGTCCGAATGAGTGATTTGTACATTACAAGTGTTTCTCACCACTTCGTTGTATGGCGCGCTGCACGAAGCTTTGCAACCAAAGATAGATGTAGACAAGGCAATGCAGAACTCCAAAACTGTTAGGAGCAGAAGAGTTGATCCGATGCCCTCGTAGAGAGTCTGTAATGGGAAGAGATGGAGATAACATGTGAACAATGCAATGTACATGTACATACAGATGAGCAGAATAGCATCATCTGAGAGTTCACAGCAAAGAACGTCTGCAGGGTCCATGTGGCACCGCACCATGACATCACAGGGAATATCCACCTCCAAATACCACTTTACCATTGACCTAAAGAATTACCCGTATGACTTCATATGACAAAAATCACTGAAGAAGAGAAGCACAAGACTCACAATACCATGATCAGACACAAACGCACAAGGCACAGCAGGACGTCATACACATACATCTCAATAAATTAGAATATCATCAAAAAGTTACTTTATTTCAGTAATTCAATGCTTACAGTGAAGGCAATATATTATATAGAGTCATTACCAACAAAATGATCTATTTCAAGTGTTTATTTCTATTAATGTTGATGATTATGGCTTACAGCCAATGAAAACCCAAAAGTCATTATCTCCCAAAATTAGAATAATTAACACAAAACACCTTCAAAGGGTTACTAAGCATTTAAAATGGTGCTTAGTCTTGGTTCAGTAGTCTACTCATGAGTCAGACTGCTGACTTGACAGATGTTCAGAAGGCAGTCATTGACACACTCCACAAGGAGGGTAAGCCACTAAATGTCATTGCTAAAGAAGCTGGATGTTCACAGAGTGCTGTATCCAAGCATATTAATCGAAAGTTGAGTGGAAGGAAAATGTGATAGACAAAGGTGCACAAGCAACCGGGATAACTGCAGCCTTGAAAGAATTGTTAAGAAGAGGCCATTCAAAACTTTGGGGGACATTGACAAGTGGTGGACTGCTGCTCGAGTCAGCGCTTCAAAAGCCACCGCATACAAACGTATGCAGGACATGGGCTACAGCTGTCGCATTCCTTGTGTCAAGCTCCTCATGAACAATAGACAACACAAGAAGTCTTACCTGGGCCAAAGACAAAAAGAACCGGTCTGTTGCTCGGTGGTCCAAGGTGTTGTTTTCAGATGAAAGTAAATTTTGCATTTCATTAGGAAATCAAGGTTCCAGAGTCTGGAAGAAAAGTGGAGAGGCCACAATCCAAGAGTCTGGAGGAAGAGTCTAGACCAGGTGCCCCTGATAGACCTACAGTTTGTGCAGACGGAGATGCAAAAGCTGAGCCAGCAGTTGAGACATGCCCAGGTGGATGCCATGGAGAGATGGAAGGAGGCCTTGCTGGAAAAGATGTCACAACAATGGATGGCTTTGCGACCTGCATACTCAACCCCTGAGGAAGATGAGGGAGGAGGAAAGACCAAGCACCGGAGAGGCAGCAGGGGAAGGTATTAATACTGCCCCGGTAGCTGACGACACCCTGGTTGGGCCCCTAAACCCCCCATCAGCCCTTGAACCCAGCCAAGTGTGCAAAAACCTAGACTGGGACCGAACTTTAAACTTTGGGGATAGGCTGGCGGTCCCGTTAGAGCCCGAGCCAACACTCCAGGAGGTCCATGCAGAGAGAGTCGGTTTCCATTGGGTGAACAGAGGAGAAGAGTTAATGGGATTTCCTGTTAAAGCCCCAGTGGCCCTGAACCTCAGCGTCGGCCATCCCTTGACGAATATCCCCCATTTTATCACACGATCAGGGCCACGGAGTTGGGTCACGGCCCCGTCACCTACCCTGAGAACTGTCCGACCCGGTTCTGAGTACCCCATGGCCCTGGTTGGCGTGTCAAATGAAGGTAAGGTAACTAATCAGGCAGAGTCTGGCTCAGAGCACAGAGATATCAGTCCAACACACCCAAAGGCAAGTGTGAAATTGACACTGAATAGGACAGCAAGCTTGCTTAAATAGGGCCCTAATCAAGTGAGTTGAATGCAGGTGATTTGCAGCACGGAGCCAACCCAATCTCCACACCGACCTAATAACAGGCAAAGGCAGTGTGGAGATCGTGTCAATTTACATTTTTTCTTATGCAAAAATTTGCTTTGGTATACAAGTGATTTAGATTACAAGCACATTCCCAGAACAAATTATGCTCCTAATTTTAGGTTCCACTATGTGCTTCACTTTATGTATTGAATTACTAAAATAAATGACCTTTTTGACGATATCTTAATTTATTGAGATGCACTTGTATATAAGTAAATGTTGTTTGTATTTTAGTCAATTCAACTGCTATTGCACATATTTTTTCATTTAGTAACCTAAAACAAAGTAGGTATATGTATGGAAAATATAATGAATGCCGGTATCGATTAAAAGCATTATCCCAATGGTACTGGTTATGTGTATGACCTCAAATCTGATAAGCGGGGCAATATTGAGAATGTTTTGATGTACTAATGGGGTGGCCTCAGTGCTACTACGCATTAGCAGATGTAGTAATATGGCGGGGGTGTTTGGTATGATCTGATGGTTGATGCTAGTCTGTATGTGCTCCTTCCAGGTCTGATGTGACTTTCATCACATGATAGGGGTGTGGTTGAGGGGTGGTCGAAGGCTGCCCCTGCATTATTCTAGTGGACAGGAGGAATTGTGACCACGCCCACCAAGGAAGCCGTTCATGCGCATCAATGAAGACAGTACCAGTACGGTCATGCTGTGTTAGTTGGTAAACGTAGTGGTGTAGCCAATGCAAAGAAGGTCTTGGCCCCCCTGTACCCCAGCCCGCTTGTGGGCCTTACTCCTAGACCTCTACTACAATTCTAATAAGTCCATGGCCACATCTCTTCCTAAAGTAATGACCAGCGGTAACAATATGGCTACAGCTACACCTGGCCCGCTACTGCGCATGACCGGGTGCACAAAGATGCGGCGGCCATGTCAGTTACTGTGCACGAGTATAAAAAAAAGTTTTTTCTTTTTTACAGTTTTGCACAGAGATAGCAGCTAGTGATGGGTGAATCCTAAATTACTCGGAATCGCTTGACTCTAGCGAGTCCGAGCCCAGGACTCGCTACTCGTTGCGAGTCTAGCGAGTCCAATGTTAATGAATGGGGAAGCGAGTAATAGCGAGTAGTGTGAGATTTACAAATCGCAGATGTGTCTCGGAAGCTTCAGCCTGAAGCAATCCTAGTTTTGTCATTTATTTGCATTGCTCGTTTACTTTGTAAGTAATCGCTGACTCGCACAGATAAGAGTCCTGTCTTCTCTGTGTTCTGGCTGCCAGCTCCAGGGTCCTAGAGCCCGCCTGCTGCCTGATGTAGCAGTGCTGAGATTGTTCTCAGTCTGCTCATTCCCTGTGTACAGACATGAATGTCTGTGCACAGAGATGATGTAGCAGAGCTGAGATTGTTCTCAGTCTGCTCATTCCCTGTGCATATACATCTATATTTATGCACAGGGGATGTAGCAGAGAGGACATCGCGTTTTGGACTGCGTCGGACGGAAGAGGATTTTTTTAATTAAAGATGGAGTCCCTAATGGCTTTTTTTTTTATTTCTAATAAAAAATTTTCTTTGTGTTGTGTTTTTTTAAAACAATTTAATAGAAATTCATGGCGGTCATGTCTAATATTGGCGTGACCGCCATAAATTTCGGGCTTAGGGCCAGCTGATAATACAAAGCTGGCCCTAACCCCTTTATTACCCAGCGTGCCACCGCTACCAGGGCCGCTGGAAGAGCGGGGTTCAGCGCCAGAGGATGGCGCTTCAATGAACGCGCCATCTTCTGGGGCGGCTGCGGGCTGCAATTTGCAGCGGGGGGTGCCCAGAAAGCTTGGGCATCCCTGCGCTGCGGATTCCAGCCCCCAGCTGCTTAGCTGTACCTGGCTAGACATAGAAATTGCGCGGAGCCCCACGCATTTTTTTTAAAATTATTTCATGAAATTCTGAGATTCTGACTCTGACTCTGAGACTCTGACTCTGAAATTCATGAAATAATTTAAAAAAAATGCGTGGGGCTCCGCGCAATTTCTATGTCTAGCCAGGTACAGCTAAGCAGCTGGGGGCTGGAATCCGCAGCGCACCGATGCCCAAGCTTTCTGGGCACCCCCCACTGCAAATTGCAGCCCGCAGCCGCCCCAGAAGATGGCGCGTTCATTGAAGCGCCATCCTCTGGCGCTGAACCCCGCTCTTCCAGCGGCCCTGGTGGCGGTAGCACGCTGGGTAATAAAGGGGTTAATACCAGCTTTGTTATACAAGCTGGTATTAAGCCCGAGATTCTTAATGTCAGGCCACGTTTGACCCAGCCACTAAGAATCTCCAATAAAGGGTTAAAAAAACACAGAGAAAAATTTTTATTTGAAATAAAAAAAGCCATTAGGGACTCCATCTTTAATTAAAAAAATCCTCTTCCGTCCGACGTAGTCCAAAACGCGATGTCCTCTCTGCTCATCCCTGTGCATAAATATAGATGTCTATGCACAGGGAATGAGCAGACTGAGAACAATCTCAGCACTGCTACATCATGTCTGTGAGCAGGCGGGCTCTAGGACCCTGGAGCTGCACAGAGAAAACAGCTGGACTCGGCTCGCAAAGAAACAGCAGTTACTTTGCGAGTTTCCCTGCTATCACTGGCACAGTAGCCGAGTCTAATGCAAACAATGGCAATCCTAGTTTTGTCAGCGTTTCTGACAAAACTACGATTGATATTGATTTGCATTGGACTCGTGCGAGTAATCACTGGGAAACTCGCAGAGTACCGAGTCCTGCGAGTCCCTTACTACTCGCCGAGTAACGAGTCCTAGCGAGTAGATTCGCCCATCCCTAATAGCAGCCACATCTGTTACTACGCATGAGCATGGAAAGACTTTATTTTACAATCTAGACAATCAAGAGATATGTTTGACACCAATCTCTCCTTCACCTCTTATATATAATCTCTCACCCACTCTTGCCGCTTGCATCTGAAGAATATCTCTAGAATCTGCCCCTTTCTCATCATGGAAACAACAAAAACCCTCACTGTGGCCCTGATCCACTCCCGCCTTGATTATTGTAATTTTCTATTAATTGGCCTCCCCCTCACTAGGCATTCCCCTCTCCAGTCCATCATTAATGCGGCAGCCAGGATCACCTATCTAGCTAATCATTACTCGGATGCTTCCGCTCTGTGCCAGTCATTGCACTCGCTGCCCGTACAGTATAAGATCCAATTTAAATAGCTTGTTCTCACCCACAAAGCTCTTCACAGTTCAGCACCTCTCTACCTTCATCTCTGTCTATCATCCCACCCATTCTCTACACTCTGGAAACGACTTTAGACTCACTTCTGCACTAATCTGAACCTCCCAATCCCGACTCCAAGACTTCTCCCGAGCTGCACCAATTCTCTGGAATGCTCTACCCCAAGAAATTAGGTCTACCCACATCTACATAGTTTCAGGCACTCCCTAAAAACACATCTCTTTACGGCGTACTATACTGCCCCCTAGTCAAAGTCACTCAGACATAGCCTATTCACTCCACCAGACACAAAATGCTTTACAAAGAATGGCTGGTGGCACTCATTCAGCTCTTATCTATTCCCCACTTCCTTAAATTGGCTGCACTATCATTGTGAATAAGCCCCTGTACTCTGTCACTCCCATCTCATTGTAGACTGTAAGCTCTTATGAGCAGGGCTGTCATTATTGTGCTTTAATTATTGTATTCCTTGACAACTGTTACTTATGACTGTTTGTATATGAACCTCTGAATTGTAAATCGCTGCGGAATATGTTGGTGCTATATTAATAAAGATGATTATCATTATAAACAATAGCAGAAACATTGATAAGAGGAGCACAGTTGCTTTTTGTTTTTAAACACTTTCATCATGCTATCCTCAGCTTACATATCAAAAACCTGCTGGCAGATTCCCTTTAAAAATGCAAAAGAAAGTGCATAAATGTGACTTAAATAGAAGCTGTCATCAGGATTTTATATCCCAAACTAAGGGTATGGATGTAAAGCTGTTTCTATGCTGATTAAATTCTTACCATTTTAGAGAAATCCATAGTTGAAATTTTATAATAATGAGTTGCAAGTGCAGTGGGTGGGCCATGGACTTACCGCTCTCCTGCCCTCCCTCACTATTCCCTGCCCACTGCCTGCCTCCTGTTGCTGATTGATAGGTCTCTGAAACGTGAGTAAGGCCCCTTTCACATGAGCGTTCTCGCTGATGTGTGGTCGATCCAGCAGGTGGCGCCGCATCTGGCATATCTGCCACCTAACAGCCTCACATGTGCTCCGGATCCGGCAAGCCGCATGCATTGTCTATGGGGCTTGCGGTCCGATGCGGCAAGGGCGGTTCTGCCAGATGCGGCAGATCCGGCACTTTTGGCTGCGAATAAAAAGTTACGGCCGCAAGTGTGGCAGATCCGGCCGGTCCGACTTAACCGCACTTGCCGCACCGGACCGCAAGCCCCATAGACAATGCTTTGGGCTTGCCGGATCCGGGCCGCAAGTGCGGTAAATCTGCCGGGTCTGCCACACATCAGCGAAAAACGCTGATGTGAAAGGGGCCTTACCTAGAGACAGGAGGCAATAAGGAGAAATGCAGGAGAGCAGTAAGTGCACGACCCCCACTGCTCTTGCAACTCATTAGCATAGAATTTTAACTATGGATTTCTCTAAAACAGCCAAACGGATTTCTGCAAGAAAGGTAAAGATTTATTCAAGAGTAAAGCCCCTTTATGTGCACACCATTAGTTTGGGGTGTAAAATACTGATGACAGGTTCTCTTTAAGGTGAAAATACAAATTTAAAGTTTTTGACAAACTTTTGGAAATTACCTGTTGCACGAATTCCCCTTGACAATCTCCACTGAGCTTGTGAAATCCACAGTGAAAGTCGGAGTAAATGTGTTGACCTTGATCAAAGATTTTTTCTAGAAACATGCAGAGTATTAAGACTGAAATCCCTGCTGCTACACAGCTCACTATGTTTAGACCTAAGCTTGCGTTCACCTGCCATAAAAGAGAAAAATAAGGTCGTAAATCAATATTAAATATGTGTTTGGATATTGCTTAAAGGGAACCTGTCACCTGGTTTTTGTCATCCCATCTGAGAGCAGCATAATGTAGAGACAGAGACCCTGATTCCAGTGATGTGTCACTTACTGACCTGCTTGCTGTCATTTTGATAAAATTAGTATTTTGTCTGTTGCAGATTTAGCAGTCTGTGAATATACCAGTCCACTTGGTAGCAGGCCAAGAGGACTGCTAATGATAATCTCCAGCTGTTTAAACAGTGATTTTATCAAAACTACACTGAGCAGCTCAGTAAGTGACACATCGCTGGAATCAGGATATTGGGTCCTATATTATGCTATTCTCAGATTAGGTTGCAAAAACCTGGTGACAGGTTCCCTTTAAAGGAAAAAGAACTCTATACTTGATAACAGGGAAAGTGATAGGAGGATGCCAACGCTAGCTCTGATCCCAGCACTCTAACTCCTTAGATGACCTCATCAAAAGAAGCCATGGCAAAGTGGATTTCACTGGCTGATTCCATTTAATATTAAATATTAGCAGCCAAATATTGTTTTAGAAATTGACTTAATATCTTACCATTCTTAAGGATGGTTTGTAGGAAGCAGCAATTGATAGAGATCCTGAAATTATATACCGTATATACTCGTGTATAAGCCGAGTTTTTCAGCCCAAAAATTGGGCTGAAAAGTCACCCCCTCGGCTTATACACGGGTCAATATGGTAATCCTATGGGTCCGGGTGCTGGGGGAGGCTGGAGGAGGCGGGGGGGGGAGGCTGCTGACAGCGGCCCGTCACGTGGGGCCGCTCATTAGATATGCACGGCTCCCCCCGCCCATCACAGCGGCAGGGGGAGCCGTGCATACAGCTCCCAGTGTATACAGCAGCCCCCCAGTGTATACAGAAGCCCCAGTGGCACTCGCCCCCCCATATTGAGAGGAGCCCCCACACTTTTCAGAGCCCCGCAGTGTATACAGAAGCCCCAGTGGCACTCGCCCCCCCATATTGAGAGGAGCCCCCACACTTTTCAGAGCCCCCCAGTGTATACAGAAGCCCCCCCCAGTGGCACTCGCCCCCCCCCATATTGAGAAGACCCCCACACTTTGCAGAGCCCCCCGCTGCATAATCTTACCATCCAGGGTCTTCACCGCGGGTCCTGTCATCATCGCGCTGTGTTCCGGTCTCACGTGACCCGGCGCGATGACGTCATTCGACTGCGACCGCCGGGTCACAAGAGACCGGGAACACAGCGCGCGCGAAGATGGACTGCAGGACCTCCGGTGAAGAAGACCCTGGATGGTAAGATTATGCAGCGGGGGGCTCTGCAAAGTGTGGGGGTCTTCTCAATATGGGGGGGGGCGAGTGCCACTGGGGGGGGCTTCTGTATACACTGGGGGGCTCTGAAAAGTGTGGGGGCTCCTCTCAATATGGGGGGCGAGTGCCACTGGGGCTTCTGTATACACTGGGGGGCTGCTGTATACACTCAGGGGTTCTGCAAAGTGTGGGGGCTCTTCTCAATATGGGGGGGGCGAGTGCCACTGGGGCTTCTGTATACACTGGGGGGCTCTGCAAAGTCTGGGGGCTCTTCTCAATATGGGGGGGGGGGCGAGTGCCACTGGGGCTTCTGTATACACTGGGGGCCTGCTGTATATACCCCCGGGGGCCTGCTGTATCCTGGGGGCCTGCTGTATATACCCCTGGGGGCCTGCTTACACCCCTGGGGGCCTGCTGTATTCCCCTGGGGGCCTGCTGTATACCCCACTGCTGGGGCCTGCTGTATACCCCACTGCTGGGGCCTGCTGTATACCCCACTGCTGGGGCCTGCTGTATACCCCCACTGCTGGGGCCTGCTGTATACCCCACTGCTGGGGCCTGCTGTATACCCCACTGCTGGGGCCTGCTGTATACCCCACTGCTGGGGCCTGCTGTATACCCCACTGCTGGGCCTGCTGTATACCCCACTGCTGGGCCCTGCTGTATACCCCACTGCTGGGCCCTGCTGTATACCCCACTGCTGGGGCCTGCTGTATACCCCACTGCTGGGGCCTGCTGTATACCCCACTGCTGGGGCCTGCTGTATACCCCACTGCTGGGGCCTGCTGTATACCCCACTGCTGGGCCTGCTGTATACCCCACTGCTGGGCCCTGCTGTATACCCCACTGCTGGGCCCTGCTGTATACCCCACTGCTGGGGCCTGCTGTATACCCCACTGCTGGGGCCTGCTGTATACCCCACTGCTGGGGCCTGCTGTATACCCCACTGCTGGGGCCTGCTGTATACCCCACTGCTGGGCCCTGCTGTATACCCCACTGCTGGGGCCTGCTGTATACCCCACTGCTGGGGCCTGCTGTATACCCCACTGCTGGGGCCTGCTGTATACCCCACTGCTGGGGCCTGCTGTATACCCCACTGCTGGGGCCTGCTGTATACCCCACTGCTGAGGCCTGCTGTATACCCCACTGCTGGGGCCTGCTGTATACCCCACTGCTGGGGCCTGCTGTATACCCCACTGCTGGGGCCTGCTGTATACCCCACTGCTGGGGCCTGCTGTATACCCCACTGCTGGGGCCTGCTGTATACCCCACTGCTGGGGCCTGTATACCTGTGCTGGAGTCCACCCTCGGCTTATACGCGAGTCAATAAGTTTTCCCAGTTTTTGGGGGCAAAAGTAGGGGGGTCGGCTTATACACGGGTCGGCTTATACACGAGTATATACGGTACTAGAAAAAAAGAGAACACACACTTCTGTGAAATGAAAAATAAATGTGCCAAAATGTTTCTAGAGTTTTAGATATTGTAGAATAATTTAATACATATATTAAATATTAGGTACAGTGGGTGTATTTGTCCCCTGTTGCTGTGAAGGAGATGGCCAAGTTAATGCAGCTATTCTTTGCACTATCCTATACTACCTTAGGTCCTTTCTCCTGTCCATTTAGAAATGCACATGTTGCATGGTCCATTTTGAACATTAATATGGCCAGCCATGCGTCTGTGTGTGTCATCCGTGTACCGTCCATGTGCTATCCTTGTGTGACATCCATGTGGCATTCGTGTGACACATACCGGAGCAAAACATATGCCACTGAAAATTAATGATTTTTTTGATGTGTAAAAGATGTGCAAAGACAAAGAAATGATCAATGATGATAGAAAAGATAGAGATAGATAAAGAGATATATTAGATTTATACATATATGTATATATCCCACCCCAGGGCCGTGGGGGTACCCGTCCCGGGGTTTGGTTTCATGGGAATGTCACTGGGGCCTGGTTGCCTGATCCGTGGCCCTGGTGGTTGCTGAAAAAGGGGGAAAAAAAAGTAAAAATAATATTGAAATAAAAATAGTTTGTGACGCCACCTACGGTTTCCAGTAATGTTACCAGCACTGCGGGACAGATCTCCGGGGTGATGGTGGAGCAGTAAGATGGCTACGCTCCCCATAGGTGTAGCGGGATCCTCTGGGCAGTTGTAGATGATGGGGGTTGTAGGACAGTTTACTGCGCAGTGAGGCGACTCCTCAGGCGCAGGCAAATAAAGTACATCACACATTCAGGCATACAGATGTTACAGTTCTCAAGGGTTCTGCTGGCCTGGGTAGTCACTTGGAGACCGGATATCTCACTTGGGACCCTCGGTGGCATGCCTGATGGTTCTTACTCTGTCCCTCACCATGCTCTCTCCCTGCTTCCCTTCAGCACTCCCGGCGCAGAGCCCTCAGCCAGCTCCCACGGATCCTCTCTGGAGGGCTCCTTTACTGGTCTTCCCTATAGGAGCTTTTGGGGATTATCCTGGTTGTTATGCCACGACTTCCTAAATATGCTCGGGCCTCCGGTTTGATGGCTCGGGATAGACTTCAGCACCGTGCATGGAGCCAGTCCTCCGTTCCGGGACTGAACCCCTCCGTCGGTATTTGTACTGGGTCCGGATTCGGGCGCACAGCAACACCTGGTGTTCCTAGGATCCCTTTTCTTCACAACGGCTTCTCTGCTGTCGGTCCTTCTCACTCCCCACAGGAGCTCTCCTCAGACTTCCACTCTCCTCACTGTCTTCCGCTCTTCCACTAACCCACCTAACTCCTCCCACCGGGTGGGGTCTCCCTAACAACAGGTCCTCCATGTCCCACCTGCACTAAGGTGTGTGGATGGTAAATTGAGGGTCCTTTATGTGACATCACAATCCCCTAGTCACAGGAGTACCACACTCTCTTTTATGGGTGCAGTACCCCTACTTGCCATCCCGACCAGTGGGGCTTCACATATAAATAGATGAATAGATATCTGGATTTATAGATTAATAGATGAATAGAGATAGATGTAAACCACTTTATAATGTCCCACCCCCTACATATTCTAAGCTTGCACACTTTAGTGCCTTTTATGGGTAACTAAAGGGTGTTTAGCCTTGTATTTAGCCCAAAAATAAATATTAATTTAAAAAAATGACGTAAGGTTTCCCTTATTTTTGATAGCTAGTTAAGGTGAAGCAGACAACTGCTCCCTGCAGACTGTTGCTGGCAACTTTTCCTTGGCTAGAAATCTAAAACAGAGGTGACCTCACATTTTAACATTTATTAATAAATAATGTAAAATAAAAATGTGGGGTCCCCCCCAAATTGGATCTCCAGCCAATTTGAAGCTGACAGCTGGGGTCTGGTATTATCAGGGTGGGAAGGGCCATTGTTATTGGCCCTCCCCAGTCTATAAGTAGCAGATTACAGCCACCTCAGAACTGGTGCCCCAATTTAGATGTTCCACTCCTGATGCTTCGCCTCGACTTTTCCAATTACCCTGGTGTGATGGCAAACAAGATAATGGCATTTGGGATGGATGTCATCTGGGTAATGTCAGCTGATATCAAGCCCAGGGGTTAGTAATGTCAAGGCATCAATCAGATACCTGATATTACTAACCCAGTCATTAAGAGCACAAATAACCACATATTTGAAAATAAACTCATGCCTTTGTTTGATTACTAATTCTCTCTTTTATATCTGGCAGGTTTGTTATTTTGGACTACGTTGGATTCGGTGGACTCCGGCGGAAACACTGGACTACATCAAGATTTTTTATTGTGGTTTTTTTTTTCAATAAAATGGTCAAAATAAAATGGTCAAAAAGGGAATGTGTTGGGGAGTTTTTTTTCCCAATCACATATTTTTTGGTATGATTGTTTGTGTTACTTCGGGCTGGATTGGTAATATCAGATGTCTGATTGATATATTGAAATTATTAGCCACTGGACTCTATGGCAGCTGATATTAACAGCTGGCATCAACCCCAAATACGACTTACTTGGTGCTAATGCACCAAGGCAGCAAGAAGAGCTGGGACGAAGCACGAGGATTGGTGCATCTAATGGAAGAGCCAGTTCTGGGATGGCCAAATGAAAGGCAATAAAGCAAGCAAGTGTCTTGGTGGCTTTTTTGAGGAAAAAATGACGATCACTTTAAACTGCAAAGGTTAAACCACCTGGGAAACTAGTCACTAGTTACGCTTAAATCAGAAGGCATAGTAGTGAGATAAGCCAAGGTCAGGTATCAAGGGAAATCATGGTGGATCCCAGAGTTATAGAAGCATATTCAGTTAACGGTCTGGGCTCTGGTTTCCAGGAAGACATGTCTTCCATAAAGGAAGTCAGGAAACCATAAACGATGAAAGAAATTGGGAGTGTGACCATACTCCTGTCGGCATAGAAAGAAAATTCTTTGTGACCAAAAAATGTATAATTATGTGATTTTATTTTCTACGCATTTCAGGGTAACCAAAAAAACCCTTCTTCAGGAAAATCACACATATGTAAAGGAAGTCAGCTAAGACGTGGTCAGGTAACGGTCTGGGGTTGAAATACCAGGAGATCAAATCAAGTGCAGGGAGCAAGCAGAGGGGTAGTCAAGCAACAGTACGGGGTCAGCAAACAATGATCAGAACTAGACAGACATAGGTATGTAGGCTAACAGCCCTCTCACATAGAATATGCAACTGGCAGAGGTCTGGGAGACGCTGCTCAGTAAACGTAGCTGAGCAACCACTGGAAAGTTTGAATATCTGAACAACCCAGCACTTCCAAGAAACAGAATGGAGGACACCACATTAATATAAACATTAAACATTGTGGCTATTATTTGTAATTAGAGCCATAATGTCGTACTGGATTCTTCATATATTGGATAACCCCGGGGACTTAAAAATGGGGTAATTCAGTTCCCGGACTGGTGTTCATCATTTTGACCAGAAGAAAAAGAATTTTCTGCTCAGCTTACATATATTTCCTTACCATAATTCCAGACCAAAAAAGGACTCCGGTGTAATACATAGCATTTACAAAATATAATCGTGTCTTTTGACATATAACTACGAAGATGATGCCGAAGAATATGTGATTTATTCCTATGATCAACTGGGTTACCTGCAAAAGGAGGAAACAATGTTTAGTAAATTCTTCAATTTCTCTCCACTCTCTTAACCTGACATATAACATAAGGAGAAAAATGAGTCTCCACTACTGTTTTAAGGTGAGTATAATATTTGTTTTTGTTCTACTGTCATCCCTCCCATTTATTATGCGCTGGGATCCAAAGAGACCTCGGAGGAGAATAAGCATTGTGTAAAGTCAATTTCAATTTGGGCCAAATATTTTTTTCATGCAAATTCAATTTACTGGATAAATTGGATAAATCTAACCAAAGCAGATTTCGAGACATTCACTTATCTTTTCTAACAGTAGAAAGTACGGCCACATTACTTGTTATTAGAGATGAGCGAACGTTCCCATGTTGACAAACATTTACAATTTGATTTGTGATTGAAAAACCCAAGCAATTTACTATAAAAAAATAAGGGAATAAGGCTTTGTTTGTGGGTTTGAAAGTTTGAAATTTTAAAATGGCCCTAAAACTTTACTTGAAGGTTTGGGGCCAAAACACTCACCGGAAGACCCGGCGGCTGAGAACACCCCTAACCGAATGTTACATGTTGTTCACAGCCATCAGTTCTACCGGATTCTTTCAACATGTAGAATTTAATGGCGCTTTAAAAGAAAGTTTTTAAGTTTCCTTGAGTTTCCAGGTGTTGGGACACCTGCAGGCTGTACATTTTTAAAACTGTGCAGCTGTGAATTCCAGGAACCTTAAGATGTCCTTTAGACATCCCTTTAAGGAAGCTTTTATTTTTTAAAGTCTAATTACCGTAAATACTCGAGTATATGCAGAAACGAGATATAAGCCGAGGCCCCTAATTTTACCCCCATAAACTGGGGAAACTTTTTGACTTGAGTATAAGCCTAGGGTGGGAAATGCAGCAGACCCCCATCCTGGTATATTGTCCCTCATCACTGGTATATAGCAGCACCATTACTGGTATATAGCACCCCTTCATCACTGGTATAAAGTGCCCCCATGACTGGTATATAGCTCCCATCACTGGTATATAGCCCTCATCATTGATATATAGTCCCCATCAATGATATATATCCACCATCACTGTATATCGCTCCCATCATTGCTGTATAGCTCCATCACTGGTATACAGCACCCATCACTGATATACAGCCCCATCACTGGTATATAGCCCCCATCACTGGTATATAACCCCCATCACAGGTATATAGCACCATCACTGGTATACAGCCCCCATCACAGGTATACTGCTCCCATCACAGGTATACTGCCCCCATCACTGGTATATAGCCCCCATCACAGGTATACAGCCCCATCACTAGTATATAGCTCCCCATAACTTGTATATAGCCCCCCCATCACAGGTATGCAGCCCCCATCACAGGTATATAGCCCCTCCAACACTGGTATATGGCCCCCATGCTGGCACTCACAATAAAATAATAAACCATTGATCATTCTCACCCTCTGATGATTCTCTTCAGGCATCGTCGCGTCCTCCTTTCACTCTTCCTGCTTCTAATCATGTGACCAGAACAGCAGCAAAGACGTCACTGCATCACCGGTCACATGATTACATTTGCCGGTACCAAGCAGGAAGAGCGGAGAGAAGATGTGACAGTGCCTGAAGACAATCATCAGAGGGTGAGAATGATCAATGGTTTATTATTTGATTGTGAGTGCCAGCATGGGGGAATTTACTGTGAGGATGGGGGGGTGAGTATACATAGTATAAAATAATATTTGCTGTTCCCCCTGCCGGTGATGGACAGGGGGATGCAGGGCATATTACATTACACTAATGAGCGGGACCACGTGACCTCCCGTTCACTCTGCAGCTCCTTCCCACCTCTTCCAGCTCCCAGTCACCGCCCCCACATCAAATAACACTGACTCGAGCATAAGCCAAGGGGGGCACTTTTCAGCACAAAACGTATGTTGAAAAGTTCAGCTTATACTCGAGTATATATGGTATTTATCTTTTCAAATATATATTTTTTAGTCTAGAGGGCAAACCTTTATTATTGCAGATGGTCAGCAGCGTGAGAGGCCACCTCTTCTACACTTATCTGCTAGAAATTCAGATAAAAACAGCATATATTCATTATATGTTTAACATACATCGTCTTATACGTTTGTTTACAGTCATGAAACACTATAATATGGATACTGCTTCTTGAAAATGTGCAATCCCTTTATTTCCCTTCATTCCATACCTTTAGCATGCAGATTTTTGGCATGTGCACAAATGTGTTATTATAGCATTAATCTTGGACCTGTCCGTGCATTGCTGCCCACAAGCCTTATTCAACATTCCAGATGAAATGGTGGTGAGCTGAAAAAACTTTTCTTTTTCTTATTTCTCCTCCAAATATGTCAGGCTTCAATAATCACTCCACCCAACCAAAAGCTCAGGTGTTACTCATGACATGGGGAATGGGATTTGTAAGTCAGGTGCCTTTTGCAGCTCACCCCGTAGAGGGCTTAATGAGGAACTAGGCAACAACATTGGGTAAACAATAATATCCTTTAAGCAATTGGGTCCTGGCTCTGGAAGAGGTGAGCCCCTAGAAAAAGGAAAGACGCTTCACTGCGGAGGCTTTTGCCATCTTGGTATTGCTGTACAATGCAGCAACACTATGCTACCATATGCATGCAGTCCACACTTTAGAAACCTGATGCATCCACCCAAATAAATGCTTGTTCTGGAGAACCTGATTTTCCTTACCACCCCAGTGTCCAAGGGTACTTCACCACAGCGGAAGCAACCAAGGTTCCCCGCATTGGGCCTGATATGCAGTGAGGTCAAGATACAGTGCTGGTACCGCATGCATGAAGAGGTCACACTGTGTGTTCCGTATGCCAGCCGGGAGCCGGACCACCACAGGTCAGGGGCAGGATCCTGCAGCATGCCTGACCTTATTAAACCTGCAGCTGGTGCTGCAGTCGGTAGATCAACAAATCAAGGAGTAGGACGGGGAGGAGGTAGTAGTGGCAAAAGCCCCTGTTTAGCTGCCTTCTGAGGCACCCTTACCAGAGGCCTTTAACCCATGTGAGGCCCCTACCCCCTCCCAGCAACTACAGTTCTAGCAAAAATTAAGAGAGCACTGCAAAATTTTCATTTTCTCTGATTTTTCTCTTTATAGGTACCGTATATACTCGTGTATAAGCCGACCCGTGTATAAGCCGACCCCCCTACTTTTGCCCCCAAAACCTGGGAAAATCTATTGACTCGCGTATAAGCCGAGGGTGGACCCCAGCACAGGTATACAGCCCCCAGCAGTGGTATACAGGCCCCAGCAGTATGATATACAGCAGGCCCCAGTGGTATATACAGCAGCCCCAGTGGTATTGCAGCCCCTATATACAGCAGCCCCAGTGGTATTGTAGCCCCAGTGGTGTATACAGCAGCCCCTATATACAGCAGCCCCAGTGGTATTGCAGCCCCAGTGGTATTGCAGCCCCTATATACAGCAGCCCCAGTGGTATTGCAGCCCCAGTGGTGTATACAGCAGCCCCTATATACAGCAGCCCCCAGTGGTATATACAGCAGCCCCAGTGGTATTGCAGCCCCTATATACAGCAGCCCCAGTGGTATTGCAGCCCCAGTGGTGTATACAGCAGCCCCTATATACAGCAGCCCCAGTGGTATTGCAGCCCCAGTGGTATTGCAGCCCCTATATACAGCAGCCCCAGTGGTATTGCAGCCCCAGTAATGCAGGGCCCCTATATACAGCAGCCCCAGTGGTAGTATACAGGCAGCCCCAGTAATGCAGGGCCCCTATATACAGCAGCCCCAGTGGTAGTATACAGGCAGCCCCAGTAATGCAGGGCCCCCCCCTCATGCTCCGGTCACCTGTAAAGCAAGTTATACTTATCAGTGCCCGCTGCCGTCCGCGCCCGCATCTGCCGACATCCCGATCCTCCGTCTTCATGCGACTTCTTCCTGTTTCCTGTGCGCGTCGCCGGTAATGACGTCATTGCCTGCGACGCGCACAGAAGCAGGAAGAAGATGCATGAAGACGGAGGATCGGGATGTCGGCAGATGCGGGCGCGGACGGCAGCGGGCACTGATAAGTATAACTTGCTTTACAGGTGACCGGAGCATGAGGGGGGGGGGCCCTGCATTACTGGGGATGCGGGGGCTGCTTTATACCGCTGTATACAGCAGCCCCCGCACTGACTCGCGTATAAGCCGAGGGGGGTACTTTTCAGCCCAATTTTTGGGCTGAAAAACTCGGCTTATACGCGAGTATATACGGTATATTTTTGAGTAAAATGTACATTGTTCTTTTATTCTTTAAACTACTGACAACATGTCTCCGAAATTCAAAGCTAAACATTTTGTATTTATTTGCAGCATTAGTATTGTTGTTTCAAAAGGAATAAGAACTTGTTTACTTTGCATTACTTGAGGTCTGAAAGCACTGCTTCTTTTTTTATTATTTTGATAATTTCTCATTTGCTGCAAACAAATAAAAAATGTTTAGCTTTGAATTTTGGAGTCAGTAGTTTATAGAATAAAACAACAATGTAGATTTTAGTCAAAAATATAACTATAAAGAGAAAAATCAGAGAAACTGAAAATGTTGCAGTGGTCTTTTCATTTTTGCCAGAGCTGTATGAACCAACTCGGCCCTTGTCATTTCTGGAGGAAATTCAGATCTCAGATGACCACGCCCGAAGATGGTTGCAGGGCCTAAATGTAACGCCTTTGAGGAGCAATGTACACAGGGATGGGTGGTGACCTTATACCAGAAGAGGGGGTTTAGGTTCCTAGCCAAAGACAGGACTGGTAACAGGTGCTACATAAACTGGTCCACCCTGTTGGGGAGGTGGTCACCTTCATGAAGATGAAGGGAAGCAAGGGGTGGTATGCAGTAGACTTAAGTCTGATCACCACCGAAGAGGAATTCCAAGACTGGCAGCAGGAGGGCAATATGGTGAGGATGGAGCATCATTGCTAACGAGGCCTGATCTTGTTAGCCAGCTGCAGTGAAACCCACATGGGGCAAGAGACCCTGAAGGGCCTGTCAGGATTGCCGAAGTTCCTTCAGTGTGTGCTAGAGGCAGTGACCATCCCCTAATTCCTCTGTCCTCCATTTTAGTGGTGGCTATGATGGAGTGTGCATGGGTACAGGTAGTGGTGGAGAATGCCCCTGTAGGAGTAGCTCTATGAACCCCCAAGACTGTCCAGCAGTTGTCCATACTGTAGATTAGCCACTTCTTTACTGGGCAGCGTTGAGAAAGATACTACAGTCTTTTTGCCCGGTTTGCCCAGTTTAAAGAGGACTGGCCTAAAAAAGGCCTGTCCTTCCTTGCCCTGTTGGGACTGTTTGGAGTTCTGAGAACAACAGAACAAGGTCTGTTTATTGTTAATTTTATTTTTCCTCTTCCCAAATTTACCACCTATTGCGCTTGCTCCTGCTGGATTAGTGGGACTGCAGCCTCCTACACCTAAAAGACCTTAATGGACTGTAACCATAATGACTGTGCCCTTAACGACAGTACTACATTGTCTTGATAGCCTGTAACCCATTTTAACAGAATCTGCTGATCCTTGTGGGACTTACTTATATTCAGTATATATTTATATATGTTTGTCTTTTAAACTTATTATAGTCTGTGCTAACTACCTATTTTAAAATGATCAGTGTTTGTGTAACATAAATGTAAAAAATGACATCATGTACCAACATTTACTTTTTTAAAATTTGCTACACTTAAGATTTTTATAGTTCGTTTCTTGTGTGCTGGACTATTTCTGCAACTTTTCTGGCCTGAAGGAGTGAGGTATGGAAATGTAAGACTCTACATACACTCCTGTGGAACAATGCAAATCCAGTCCTCAAGGGCCGCAAGCAGTGCATGTTTCAGGATTTTCTAAGCATTGTAAAAGGTGTTGCAATCATCACCTGTTCAGATAATTAAATTACCACCTGTGCAATGCTAAGGAAATCCTGAAAGCTTGCATTGTTTTCAGGCCACCCCTGCCTTAGAAGTCTTTGTGGAGGTAGCCAGGGGGCAAGAGGAATCCTAGAGCCTTTCCATCACAACTGCAGCTCTCCCGGGAACCTCTTACAAGCATATGGGGGGTTATGTTTACAGAAAGCATCCCCCATATGCTGTGACAGCAGACACGCAGGCACTGGTGACAGTGTGACAAGCAAATTCATCACAAAGATTACTGCAGTTCATACTCGAGGGGTCACACAGGGGCTATATCACAAGTATGAACTGTACTGCACTCCCTGACATCACCGCTGCTCACACACACTGTGTCACGATACCGGGGAGATATACCCTCTACATCTCATGTGATATCACGGCTCCTATGAGACAGCTAGTGTTATGAGTGCTGATGACATTGAAGTTGTCTCAGGGCACCCAGTGGGATTAACTGCTGCGTGATACCTATTGTGCAACCTGAGACAACTTCAGGGAAGTCACAGCTTGTCACACTGCCAGGAGCAGTGCAGTGCCTGCTTTCCCACCATATTAGTGATGCAGTCACTGATCTTGCCCCCATATGCTGGAACTGCTTCAGGACTTATTTGGGTTTCATTTTGTTTTTATAATTTTTTACATGCATTTTTGGGTTAGGTGGAATAAGAGACTTAAAAAATGGATTTTAATAAACAGTTTAACCGCCGTTTAAATTTTTTATTTACCGTAATAATAATGTAGAGCAAGTGATTTTAATAAACATTGTAATATAGTTCAATAGAAAATTCTGTCCGGTTACCAATCATTATCCTTGGTGTCCTCAGTGCAATGTGAGTGAAGCTGATTCTGTGCCAGGGCCGTCTTCACAGTGAATACGGACATGTATGGAGATAATGAAAAGGGAGCGTGGCTGACCCTGAGGACTGCAGCTCATGAGGAGGCAACGTATCACATTACAGCACAGAGCTGAGCAATGTGAGGATGTTAACTCTTTACAGGCTTCACTCTACTGTCTCCACACGGCAATCGCTGCTAACCCCTTGTCTGCTGGCCACACCCACACAGACAGAAAATACAGCTTTTTAAAGAGCACAGAAAAATGTGGTACAATCAGTCATATGTCACAAAAAAGCATTGTCTTAGCTGCTATGTGACCCATCATTAACAATCAGTGCAGTATTGTTTGTTTGTTTTTTCAATGAAATGACATTTACACTTTAAAAGAAAAAGGGTGAAAGAGGAATGTATTGAGGATAATTTTCAAATAAAATATTTATTAGTGTGTTTTTTTGTGTCCTTTCTGACTTGGTTAGTAATATCAAGTATCTGATCGATGCCTCGGCTTAACTGACCTCTGGGCTTGATTTCAACTGCCATTACCCAGCTGGCATCAACTCTAAATACCATTATCCTGTTTGCTAGAGCATTAGGGCAGTGAGAGAGCGGTGGTGAAGTGCCAGGAGTGGCACATATAATGGAGGCACGTGTATAAAAATTGCTAAAGAGCTGATTTCCCACACCACCAGATATTTGTGGCGCCTAATTCTGCAGGGTGCCTGCCGCAAATGTACCTGCTATTTATTGTATATTGGCTCCATGAAGTCCAAAATTTGCTTAATTTTGGATAACATGGACTAAATCCTTCCTTGTCTATATATGAGATCTGGAGTTTGTGTAATCTTGTATTCTGCAGCCATACAGGGAAACATCTGCCGCTGCTAACAACACAGGCGCCCGTAGAGGTACCTGCCTCACTGCTGCCTTGGGTCTTAACAGAGCAAACTGACCCTTTTTACCCTTACACAGTTTTAGGCAAATAGGTCTTTCTGAAGGTTTGTAGACAGTTTGCTGCGGGAGCCCATGCTTGTAACATGTAGTCCAAATAGATAAAAGGAGTACATTTTTTTTTATTTAAGATTGCTACTTTCAGTAGGTGGCACTAGAGTTTGTCTACTTAGTGCTCGAAGAGACAATTTGCATATTTCCCAGAGGAGCCTTGCAGCCAAAATATCCTCATTGCTATCTTGCAGGATTAATCTCCTTAAGGAGAATAGCTATTCCCTTAGACCTAATGCCACCCTAAAGTGTACATTAAATATTGTTATTGTCCCAATTGAGGACCATAGCTTAAACTTCTCATTTTAGATGTCTCCTATGCATTTTGCTACATTCGAATCACAGAGAAGGTGTGTGGTGTCCCATGACTGGGAACTACATTAGTGTGTGTATAGCTTTAAAAATGTTTCATATGCATGTTAAGATGACTTGCACGTTGTAGGAGGTCTGCACAACATTCAGGTCAACACAACAGTGTTTAAATACTCCCCATTGGGATGGCAGTCTTAGAAACAGGCTAAAAAAAGTGGGGTTAGAGTTTGAGAGTGCATAAAAGTTGCAGGACTTTCTAGTTCCACCTTGGAGTTCCAGGTTGAGTCCTCAGCCAGGGACACATCTTCAGCTAACAAGAATGTAGGAGGAGAATTACAACCCCCATCCCTACAGGCTGACATGGAAGTAGACAGACCTGAGATCTCTGTAGGGTCTCTAATAAGAAGATGCACCTCACTATAGGTAGAGCTGGAATGCCCATACAGCACTTTAGCCTTGGGAGCTACCTTTTTAGATCAAGCTGTGGATTGCAGGAGTACAGGCCTGGTGAGGGAGGTTTGCCCCCTTGGAACCGATGAGCACAAAGAAGTAAACATACAGGATCACATGAAGATCAGAGAAAATGGAACTATGGGTTTGCTTTGGGCCAAGTACCTTAGTAGGATAGGTCAAATATAAATCTTATTGTGTCAGATTGGACTACAGGCTGAGACCCTGATAGGACATCCTGTCATCATGCCGCATTAGTGACTATTCTCTGTTTCGCTGCCAAATGCCCGTCTGTGGAGCTGTAACACCTAAATGGTATTTACCTGTGGCTTTAAAGGGAACCTGTCACCCACCTCGGCATTTTAAACTATGTCCACCAGCTTAGACATTATGTAAATGGGGTTCTAGTAACCACCGTATGTGTCCAGACTGGCCCCTCATACCTGAAATATGAACTTATTTTGTATCCAGCACTGGCCTTCTAGGCTGCTATTTAGACCTGATGGATGATGTGCTCACCACCCCTCCGACTGCAAAACCCACTTTGCGCTTTTTAAATTTTTTCTCCACTCCTCTGGCCGGAGTCTGAGTGACAGCCGCACTTGCACTGGCGCAGTGGAGCGGGGGTCCGCACTGCATTGAACAGGCCATGTATGGCGCCCCTGCGGATCTTGTCACCACAGAGGTACTGTGCCCCTGTTAGGGTGTACTATCCCTCTCAGTGGTAAAAGGGGTACAGACCGGTATCGGGAACGATACACAGAACGTTAATTATTGGAGAGTGAAGGCACTAGCGTGCGATTCTTTGCAGATACGGTGTTGGATCGGTGTTGCTGGAGAACTCTGTATTTGAGAAGTAGCGCAACGATTGGATCAAATTCGGCGTTATTGTGCATCAAGTTACAGGTGGTCGGGAGGGGGGTGTGAAGGTGCAACGGACGTTTCAAGTACTTTCACGATTTTTTTTATGGGGCTGGGTGTGAAGTAATAGTAGAGGAGCACTTGGGAAGAGTGAGGTCAGAAAGAACACAAGTAGATGACGTGGGGCATGTGACAGAGGGTATTAAAAGAGCAAGAAACAGCTAGAACATAGGAGACGACAGTGAGAAGAAAGACAGTTAACAGAAAGAGTGACCAGCTGAGGAGAGGTGTAGAAGCTGAGGGGTTGTAGAACAGCTGAAGAGAGGCCATTGAACACCAAGGTCGAGTTGGAGGGCAGCTAGAGAACGTACGCCTGAGAAGTGTCCAGAGGACTGGGGCAAGTGGGAGATCGTCGTAAGGCCGAACCCTAGAGCAGAACATCAACCAGAGGCACGGGAAATGAGCAATCCACCCGTGGGACTCGTATCCATTGTCAAGCACAGGTAGTGGAGAGGGCTAGGCTGCAAGGGACACCGGGAACCCAAAAGATTAGTGGAGGCTCAGCTAGCAAACCGAAGGCTGTGGCACTTCCAAGGTGACACAGTTGACAACTGCGCACATCTGCTGAAAATTTGGTGACCATAGGGCTAAGAGGAGACACTGCAGGGAAACCCCTAGGAAAAAGCCCACAGTCACTGGCTCAGAGCTCTGTGTGCCGAGGCACAAGGCAGGATGGGTGAGGCAAGAGCTGTCTAAGACGACCTGGAAAGGACAGAGAAGGGTGCTGGTTATGTACCATCCTACTACCAGTGAATGGATGGATCCGGGCTGCTACACAAAGAATGTGAGTAAAAGATCTGAAGATTGCAAACCGCTGTGTCTGTGAACTTTATGCGCCAAAAGCACCAGAGACACTACTACCAACTCACTCAGGTACCTTTAGCCACCTTAGGGGTTATTCCTACCCATAGAGGGCTTAAGAACATTCTCCCTACCAACGATTGGCCCCTTAGGAAGACTGTTGAGCAGCGGCGGCCAGATATAGCCGCAAGCTGCGGGTGGCGTCATGCATGAATTAATAAGTATTCCCAGATCTAGTCCTCCCTGTCCAGAATTAACCCTCCACACCAGATCACTATCCCTAAGAGAGAGAGCCACCCACACCAAACTTTAATGACACCGCCAAGGTCACAGAGCCGGGTCTCAGTCCCTGTGATACCCGTGATGAAGCCTCAAGAAGTCCCAGTTCCAAGTATCCTAAGGCCCTGCAGGAGCGTGTCAGATGTCTCGTGAGACTTCACAAATTTTGCGAGAAGTTGGCACTATGCACGGACACCTGCTGTCACTGAAGCCTGGCAGAGGAGGGCGGGAAATTTAAAAAGTGCAGAGCGGGTTTTGCAGCCCTGAGGGGTGTCGAGGATATAATCCTTCAGGACTAAATAGCAGCCTCCTGTCTAAATAGGAGGCCAGCACTGGACACAATATAAGTTCATATTTCAGGTATGAGGGGCCAGTCTGGACACATGACAGGGGTTACTAGAACTCCATTTACATAATGTGTAAGCTGGTGGGCATAGTTTAAAATGTCCCAAAGGTGGTGACAGGTTCCCCTTAACCTCTCTGGCTGCTTTAAATAAAGAAACAACTGGTTCACTTTATAGTGTGTCGTCCTGACTCTCCTGTCTCCCTCCACAACACTGACTTCAAGGGGTACACGATATCACAACATCATGAGAGTTATACAGTAATGCTGGTGTTAACCCTGCATGCTTCCAGCTGCATACCTTTACCACTGCCCCAGGTCCACAGAAGTTAACCAAGGCCACCACCATGAGTGACAAGATCTGACTGCTGCTCAGTGACTGATTATCCCTGCACTGTGTTTTGGTATAAGAACATGTGACAAGTTTGAGGAAAGAAAAATAAAGTAATATATCCACCCCAAGGACTTCAGGTTCTTCCTATACCATCAGGAACCCATACATTCTGATGTTGTCATTAATATATTCCACCAGGAGACCATACACTCTGACGTCCTCACTAATATATACCACCTGGAGCCCCTTCATTCTGATGTCCTCACTAATATAAGCCACCTGGAGGCCATAAAGTCTGATGTACTCACATATATGTTCACCACCTGGAGCCCATACATTCTGATGTCCTCACTAATATATACTAACCAGTAACCCATACATTCTAATATCCTCATTAATATACACCACCAGGAGCCCATACATTGAGATGTTCACACTAATATACCACCGGGAGTCCATACATTCTGATGTCCTCACATATATATACCCCCAGTAACCCATTGTCAAGATGGTCTCTCTTACTTGGATGACTTGTGCCAGGTTTGGGAACTGTGCCTCATTTCTGTATTATCTTTGCTATGGCAGTGTATGAGTTAATGTCAATTTCTGTTGCTAGCAAGCTTCCCAGATCTCTTTCCAGATGTGGCTACTTTGTGATTACTCCCATCTCATTTATATGGTCACATGATCCTGCTTTCCTTGCTAGTGATTGAACTTATTCGTGGCCTAACTACCTGGAGAGCTGATCATTTTCAAGCCGTCTGCTCCTTGAAGAGTGGTAGCAGGTGTGAAGCTGTCTTGTTGTTTTCCCTGTCTGTCTCCCCTTCTCCTCTTGTTGTATTTTTTTTGCAGCTTGGGACTAGTGCTCCGGCGGCCATCTTCCTATTGAGGGTTTATATCAGGGCCAGCGAGGGCCTAGGTATCCTGCTCGGCGATGGGGTGAAAGAACTCTTATAAGAACGATAGGAAAACCAGGGCACAGTGACAGGTGAGCATAGGAGGTGACCTTTCCACTGTTTCCTACGAGCAGGCCCTCCTCATTGATATTGTTTCCCCAGTGTTTTCTCAGTCTGTTGTTGTGAGTAGTGTGCTGGACATCGTTGGTCTGTGCGCCACTGTCACACACCGAGTCCGGATGCTCCCAAATCCACAGCATGACACCGATACATTCTGATGTCTCACTAATATATACCACCAGGAGCCCATACATACTGATATCCTCACTAATATATACCACCTGGAGCCCTGATATTCTTATGTCCTTACTAATATATACCCACTAGGAAGCTCTACATTCTGATGTCCTCACTAATATATACCACCAGGAGGCCATACACTCTGTTGTCATTGTGGCGCCCCACTAAGAGTGCGTCACAAAAGGGTACTGCACCCCTGACTGAAGGTACCGTATTCTTTGTTTTAGTAATGAGTAGAATAAGTCTGAAGCTCCAGCACCACATGCAATACTTAGTGTTAGAGAACCATTAGACACACTTACTAGGGTAACCGGTCCTGGTGGGAGGAGAGGCTAGGTTATAAAGCAGTGGGGAAAGCAGCAAGGAGTTAGTGAAGGAGTTGGTTGAGAGAGATCAGGAGAAGAGTTCAAGTCCAGAAGAGACAGCCAGAAGGGAGCTGCAAAAGATCAGTGCAGCAGATGGAGCAGAGTTGGAGAACCTACAGGGAAACAGAGAGAAGCTAACGGGGAGGGCACCTCAACCTGGTGAACCAGAAGAGAAAGGGGCCAAGAATAGAACGGTAACTGAATTCCCTAGCCATGTCCAAACCCGGATACCGGCTCCGAAGTGGTCTAGCCAGCTACAACCCTGAACCACAAACCCGGAGTGGTCGATGTCTTCATACGAGCATGATCCAACCGCCCTACGCCCAGCGCAGTCTACACCCGTAGTACCAACAATTGAGACCAAGGACGCGGAGTGAAAGACGGCGGAAACCCAAGAGAGAGACCTCAGTGCTTCCACACGGGTGCAGCAAGGGCAGCAGAGCAAGGGACAGAGCGTAATAGTGAAAGAACACCAGTGGAGCTTCAGAGGGTCACTGATCATTGCCAGAACCACCCGGCCCTACTACTCTGCAACAAGAACTGCATTACTTTGTATGCCTGCAGAGTAAATACCCATTCAGAGCGAGGAATGTGTCAGTGTTTTCTCCTTGAACTGTTATTTACCTGCCTTGCTAAACAGTGACCGTGCTGCCATACTCCACCATCCATTACTACTTCCAACACTCCGGGGATCCCGCTCCCCCTGTAGGGAGCTATTCCATCTTGCTGCCCCCATCACCCGCATGTTCCCGCAGCGCTGGTGCCATCACCGGAACCTACAGGTGGCGTCATGAACAAACTTTATTCCTTTATTTTTATTTTATCCCATTTTACATTGACCACCAGGGCCACAGCCTCAGGCACCGCCACCCATGACCTCCTGACTGCGCCTGAGATCTGAGTCCCCTGCCCTGGGTGAGTCATCCTCACTAATATATACCCCGAGGAATCCATACATTCTGATGTCCTCACTAATATATACCACCACAAACCCATATATTCTTGGCTCAACCATACACACACACCACCAGTCCATCTCCTCTTCAGATCTTTAGACTTCTGCAAAGACCAGGACCTCTGGTGACATTACAGTCACATGACATATGATTGTGATGTTGCCAAAGGTCCTAATGTCTGGCAGAGTACAAGACCTATAGTGACATCATGGTAACATGACTGTAATGTCATTATGGCACGGTGACATCATGGTAAAATGACCATGATGTCACCAAAGGTCATAATCTAGTATCCACATAGGAAGCTACACTGATAATGCTATTATCAGTGTTACTTTTGCTGTAGACACGGGAGACCCCAATGGACTCGATTTGCCCCGTCCTAATGCTGATCCTGGGGACAAGAGGCAGAATTGATGAATGAGAAGTGATAAAGACATATACCTACCCCAAGGACTTCAGGTTCTCCATGGAAAAATTTCACAAAGCGTTTGGGATTTCAGCTGGAACATATTTCCTTCGTTCTTCCAGAGACTCCATAGGCTGATCATTTAGTGGACTGACATGCGGCAGAATGACGAGATTTTCCACTTGTGCGTTGCTGGACATGATTCTGTCAGGAAAGAATAGACAATGTAAGAAGTAGAGAAGATCTCCTTATACTTGTTAGAGCTGCAGTTTGTACATTGGAGCAGCATTTCATACTACTGTGTCTGTGAGCAGGAAATTGTAACCCATATGAATGCTATTGGTTACAAATTCGAATGTCTCCTAAATTATTATGGGAAACAACAGCTGTAAATATATGCGGCGCCCCACTGGTCTGGTCGTCACAATGGGGTACTGCACCACTCCACGGGTGTGGTATCTCAGTATTTGAGGAAATGGGATGGTGAATCCAGGCCCCACCAAAACACCCAACACACCCTAGGACCCAGGGGACCATGGGTGGAGCCGGGGGAGGGCCCAGTCAAGGGGACAGGGAAAAGAAAGGTGGCGGGTTGCAGTGAGAGAAGTAAGTAAAGTGAGAGAGGAGGGAGTGAGGATGGAGAAGACCCCAGGGCACAGGTTGAGTGAAAATGACCTGAGCGTCCGAATCTGGGACTGACTGTAATCAGGCGCGTGTGGGTGGGCCATGCATAGAAGCTGTATACCCGAACCACTGAACTGGAGATACCAGATCTAGAGGAGCTATGGCCGCAACCCGGTGCATCCACTGAGAAGGCAGACAAAAATAGGGTCAGGGGACAAGTACCAGTCGCCCGACAGGACCCATGGCTGCTGGATGGGGCTCTGCGTGCGGAGGCACTGACAGGAGAGGTAATAAGTAGCGCTGACAAAGAGAGAGAACAGAGAAAGGAAAGGCACACGAAGGGGTCTTGGACTAATCATCCTGGCTCTTTGGGGAGAGGCTGGACTGGAACTTGGCAGAGAGAAGCGCCCGGCGACCAGTTGCAGTTGCTGTGAGTAAACCGGTACAGAATTCCAACTCTGTGTGAGACTGTTTATTCTCCCGCCTGCGGAGATACCGACTGCACCAGCAGACAAGATACAGAGGCCCAGCTCGAACACGGCCTTGCACATACATCGCAATTCAACACATCTGCACCTATGGGGAGCGACGACATCAGGCTGCAATACCACCAACACCGTAGGTCTGACTCACAGTGTTGGTCCCTATTCACCGAGAACTGTAGGTGTTGTCACGAACATTTAACTCTACAAACCTTAGGGTACCGTTACACGTCGCAACATTGCATGCAATTTTACTTGCATTTGCTGGTTGCAGTGACATCATGGACACATTGTTCCATTTTGTACATAGCAACAAAATAAAACAATGTGTCCATGATTTGACTGCAAATTGCAAGTGAAATTGCATGCAATGTTGGGACGTGTAACGGTACCCTCATTCCCCATTCAACAACCCCTAACTCCAAACGGCCTAAGAATTGACTCCCCTGGGGTCATGGAAGTCGTGTCTCGACCCCGTGACTCCCTTGTAGCAACTGGAGCCCGGTTTCGAGTGCCCCACGGCCCAGAGGTGGGCGAGTCATAAACATAACATTCCTAGAATCCATGACGAGGGTTCAGCTATTTGGGGAGGACTCTTTCATTTTTAGCCCTCATCTAGCAAAATTGAAGAGCTGATGCTGCAAAAAGTAAAAATCACTGTGATCCAGCTTACAATAAAGTCCATTGATTCCATTGAGTTATGTATAATGGTTAATTTCTTTTCTAATACAGAGAAATCCAAATCTTTCTGTCGGGTTCTCCAACACTTTACATCTGATTACTGGGGTCCTTGCAGTTGGACTCCCTGTTATAACCAAAGAGGTCCTACTCTACCAAAAAATCAATGTGGACAATCCCTTTAAATTCTCAGTGAATTCAGCAGATAAAGACATCCATTTTAAAATGATTTTTAATTTGGGGGCCTTAGAGATACCCCTCTATATGAACATGAATCTACTAAGAACTTTTATTAGATTTTTTATACTTCTGTAAACCTAAATCTCAGACTCACCCTGAGGTTTTCTCTTTAATATACCAAATATGGGAGAAGCCAGCTGTTGCTGCCCATTCATGAACAGCTAAGAAAATATTCATAGAGTAATACTAGAGTTATACTATTTACGACCTGTAGAGGTCATTAGTTGCCTGTCTACGTTGTTTAGATGTTAAACATGATCTAGCAGAGCTCTTAGTTTGTCCCATTTAAGAATAGTGTGTGCCAACGGACCGCCCCCCTCCTTCCTACAGGAGAAAGAGATCCTTGTAGTCAGTTTCCCAGTTCTTCAGTGAAAAGATAAGACGTGTGTTTCTGGCTCTCCATTCCTTACAACTTTCCTCTGGTCAGATGATTCCAGTAAGAGCAATGCAGTTACATGTTCTTGAGTAGAAACTGTGTGAACAGGTTATAATCCAGCCGTTAGTACAGAGAGAACTGTGTGATAGCAGATGTGCTATACCCTGTAATTCTTCATGCTAGCATGTTTGCATTGTATGTAGATAAAGGTATTTCTGTGTAGAATACTGTAAAGTGAAGTGTATTGTGGTCTGAGATACACTATTTGAGTTAATGCCTTTTTGGCGCGCTTGGGAGATAAGGGAATCAGGTATCAGGTAGGTGAATTGGGCAAAAGGGGTCAGGAGAGCCTAATCTGACCCTGATGCTGGGGTCCCTGGCTCGCCCTGATCTCGGAGGTACCTCTAATGGTGAGGAGTTCCGAGCCGCCACCCTGTACCCTAAAACTCCTGATTAGCCCTAGGTTGAGGGCCCCTACCTCCACCCACGGGTCAGAAATTACAGCTTCTCCCAAGGAAAGACTTTAGCCCAGCAGCTAAGCATCAGCACATCACAGCACCAAGACCTGGAACACATAGCTATCAGCAGCACCTGACAGATGAGATGAAAGGCTATTTAAAGCCAGGGGGAGGGGATTCCAGGTGAGTCACACATTAACTCCTGAACCAGCAATTGAACATAATAGTGACTGCAGTTCTGGAGCACACCACAGGAGGCAAGGACTTTCACAACCATCAATCGTGCAGCTCTTAAAGACAAACCACATACACAGCGGCATCCAACAATATCAGCGCCATCTAAGCGCGTGACACTTTAGCACTGTATGCAAGATAGATGCATTCTGTATAGAATAGAGCCTGCTACAGTGACCTTTACCCTAGTTACTCATGTTGACTGTAACCTGTGTTATCACTGTGTTAGTGCTAGTTTCTTTAATGCACCCATACTGACTGTGATTATTCTGTACGTGTATTATAAATTTTACCACACATTATCATTCATGCAATCAAGTTCATCACCTCAATAAATATAGACTTCAGTAGTCCTACAGTCTGTTCCTTGGGGAAGTGAACAAGGGTTAAGCTGTATGCTAGATATTCACAGCCCCACATGTGGAAGAAGGCAGAACACCAGCACCCGTTGCAATTCAAAAAGTGCAAATGCACATATTAATTCCAAACTGTGCTTTAATGTAAAATTAGATTTTTTTGCGGAAATTCAACGTCATTGCAAATCTCGATAGGGCGGTTCTACTCCATATTTTTTACTTACATTGTGCCAATCGGCTTACTAAATACATTAAAAGCAGAACCACGTAAATGCAACACGTACCTGGAACATCTCAGACACGCTCCCATGGCACTGGACAGACAAATACAGATAAAGGCAGGCCAGGCCTGAACATGTGCAACTAATTCCACAGACACGCGGACATTATCAGATCTGACGCTCACAGTTTCCTGACAGCAGACCATGAATGAGGGCAGAGCAGGCCCAGATAAATGTGCATACACTTAACAGAACCTCTGTAGAGGTTGAGGCAACTGAATGTGAACAGTGACCAAAGTCAATTGTAGTAAAGACAGAAGGAATGATACACTAAACCAAGTGTGACGGGGTCAGCCACCAATCAACAATATGCCAAAGAGGGGGGCGCACTACTTGAGGTCACCATGCAAATACAAAAAGTGCAAATGCATGTATTAATTCCAAACTGTGCTTTAATGTAAAATGATACTTTTAGGTAATAATTGATTTTTGAACACCGTGCCAATGTCTTGGCGATTCTCGATAGGGCGGTCCTACTCTATGTTTTTTATTTACATTGTGCCAAGTGGCCTCCTAAATACATGAAAAGCAGAACCACATAAATGCAACACATACCTGGAACATCTCAGAACTGCTCCCATGGCATGTACATGCAATTAACATTTATCTGGGCCTGCTCCTTCCTCATTCATGGTCTGCTGGTTTGACAGTGTGATGGTGGGGTTACACGTCCCGATATGCGGCGATATCGGAGGCAACGGCGCGGGAGGACGCATTTTTTCAGCCCTTTTCCCGATATCGCATCGGCGGTTTACACGCTGCATATCGGGAAACAACGTCCCTCGATGTGTACGCCCACCAACCCAGTAACGACCATTTAACATGGGAGTTAATGGGTGAGGTGCGAGTACACATCGGAGTTGGGCTGTCACACGCTGCGATGCTGCTACAACGGCCTATGCGATATCGGGAGTTGAATAGCTCGCTATTCAACTCCGATATCGTTTTGGCATCGTTCCAGCATCGCGTTGTACACTCAAACCGTACAACGCGCACAGATATCGGTCCAACTCGCAACCCACGTGACTTTTTGTCGGAGTTGGACGCCGATATTGCGGCGTTAAACCCACCATGAGGGTTAGATCTGATATTGTCCTGGAATCTGTGGCATGAGCTTCACATGTTTGGGCCTGGTCTGCTTTTATCCATATTGGTCTGTCCGGCGCCATGGAGGCCTCGTGCTGTTATTTGTATTATGGCTGTTTCCCGAGGAAGGAGCAAGGAAAGAGCTTTGAAACACATTGAAATAAAGCCACCATTGCTTGACGGATCCTTGTGGTCCCTTCATTGTATGGCAGCGCGGATAACGCACATATTGTCCCTTTGGGCTTGTTCTGGCTACCACTGTGCATACATGGATTTTGGATCCTGCGGCAGCCATTTTATACGCTTTAAACTGGTTGTGTGTCACACAACTGACCCAGGTGAGCAGTACCATCTGTCTCATTGTTTCTGTGTTAGTAGGATAAGACCCGATATTGCGCTTTTGTTTCCTTCTTATAGTTGTTCTTAATTATTGAGATACACCTGTATAATCGCCAGAGGCAGAATCTCAGGGAGATCTTATCATTGAAATGTGCCGTTGCCCTTCTCATAACATGTCTCACAATGGTAACGCCATATTTAATTCATAATAAGCACTGGGGGCCGATTCTCTGGAAGGTCTACTGTATTTCTAAACTATAAGATCCAACAAAAAATATTTTTAGTACATAAATGCTGGCCTACTGAAAAGTATGTGCAGTAAAGTTCACTCAATACTTGTTCGGGCTCCTTTTGCATGAATTACTGCATCAATGGGCATGGTATGGAGGCGATCAGCCTGTGGCTGCTGAGGTGTTATGAAAGCCCAGGTTGCTTTGATAGCAGCCTTCAGCTCATCTGGATTGTTGGGTCTGGTGTCTTTCATCTTCCTCTAGACAATACACCATAGATTCTCTATGGGGTTTAGGCCAGGAGACTTTGCTGGCCAATCAAGCACAGTGATCTGTGGTTAGTAACCAAGTTTGGTACTTTTTGCAGTGTGGACAGGGACAACTCATGCTAGAAAATAAATCTATATCTCCAAAAAGCTTGTCGGCAAAGGGAAGTAATAAGTACTCTAAAATATCCTGGTAGATGGACAGACTGACTTTGGCTTGATAAAACACAGTGGACCTACACCAGCAGATGACATGGCTCCCCAAACTATCACTGATTGTGGAAACTCACACTGACCTCAAGCAGCTTGGATTGTGCCTCTCCCTCTTCCTCCAGACTCTGGGACATTGATTTCAATGACTTTTTGTGGCTTACCCTCCTTGTGGAGTTTGTCAATGACTACCTTCTGGACATCTGTCAAGTCAGCATTCTTCCCCATGATTGTGTAGCCTACTGAACCACACTAAGGAGCCATTTAAATGCTTAACCTTTGCAGATGTTTTGTGTTAATTATTCAAATTTTCTGACCTTGGCTGTAAACCATAATCATCAACATTAACAGAAAATACACTTGAAATAGATCACTCTGCTTGTAATGACTTTATATAATATATGCATTTCACTTTTTGTATTGAATTACTGAAATAATATTATCTTTTTGTGATATTCTAATTTACTGAGATGAACCTATATGTCCGGAACATTGATCTTAACAGTTTCTTAACGTATTAGAAAAAACATGGATTTCTCAGGAATAAGACATCAGATCACAGACATTAAGGTGTCATTTCCCTTTCTAAGACCCAGCCCTACATGCCATATAGATGGCTAGACGGGTTGATCCTACTGACAGATCCCCATTTCCCTCCGGGGTGTTTTGTGAGTTCTGTGTATGGATGCGATTTAGGATTACGCACAATGTTTTCTTGCATTTCTCTGTAAAACATCACACAAGACCATGACGCTCCGTGCTGACAAATGACTAAGATCTGGTTCATTTGGAAACCTCAGTTCTGTTATATAGGTCGGAATCTTACACTTATGAAACATTATCCTTCAAAGTCTCACAATACTTTCCTCCAAGTTCTGCCAAGAACTTACCGCTTAGGTTTTCCTCTGCTGTACAGAGCTGGATGTGTAGATCTGGACACGGCGACTCCTCGTCCGCTCTGCACAATCAGCGATCACTGGGAGATTTTCCTTCTGATCATATGACTGTTTTCTGCAGAAAGGAATCTGTGATGCTTCTTGGAGGGAGAAGAGGTTTTTTTTTAACTCTTCTGGGATCCGTTCCATTTACTCGTTCAGTGAATGTTCATTTCCGGGGAAAACACACAACCCATGAGTCGGCATTAGATTAAAAAAAAAAATAAAATAATGTAGAATTGGTAAACTCTAGTGATAAGTGAGCACTACAATGCTCAAGTGCTCGGTGCTTGAAACTGGCAGGTTGGATGCTTGGATGGCGCAACTCGAGTACTGAGTATAATGGAAGTTACCTTGATTTTGCTCATAGCGTGAATCCAGCGGTGTCCATGATGCACCCCAGGGCCGTTGTTTGTTGGTTCCTCGGTTCTTTCACTAGTGCAATGGAAATACTGGCAGATGATGTTATGCTGAGTCTGTGCACCTAAGGGTACCTTTACACGCCGCAACGCGCGAAAAATATTGGCAGCGATATTGCGACCTGGAAATATCACTGCCACACTTCCTCCCAATTGCCTCCTTATTGCGGCGTGTAAATCGGGAATTTGGCGGCGATAAGACAAATGTCGCCTGGTTTTAGAGCAGTGCTCTGAAATCGAAACCAGGCGACATTGGTTTTATCGCCACAAATTCCCGATTTACACGCCGCAATAAGGAGGCAATTTGGCAGCCATCATTCCAGCGAGAAATGTCGCCGCCAAAAATGTCTCCCGCGGTTGAGGCGTGTAAAGGTACCCTAAGAGCAACTCGGGGTTTTCCTCTCCCAACAGGTTCTGAGGCCTCCTAGCTTCGCCTTGTTAGCAGGTCACTACTGCTGCACAAGCTGAGCTGCTGGCCCTCTCTCCCTCCTGATTGGTGCCAGTATGGCAGGCAACTAGAGTCCTTCTCTAGCACCATGTCTCAGGTGGCTGTTCCTGGGCACTTTCCGCTGCTTTGCCTCCGGGCATAGTGTGGCTTGGGAACTTGGAATTCCCCACCTTCTGGTATTTGCAGCCAAGTCATTAGGCCCTGCACAGCCTCAGACTCTGGTGTCCATTTCTATGGCATTTCTCCTCTGGGGTGTGCACAACCCTGCTCTGCTCCCCAGGCTCTCCTCCACTTGCTCAGACCCCTGTCTTGGGTCCCACATGCTAGGCTTAGCTATCCTGGGATGAGCTTAGCACTGATCCTAGTCCACAGGATGTCTTTCTCGGTCCTCCTAGAACTGAACTGACTGATACATTTTACTGAACTGAACTGACTCCAGCAGGGAGTTTAGCATGCAGGGGATTTCTGGTGCATGTTTACCTGTGTCGCATTGGCTGACGTCAGAGCACAGGCCTTTGTCTCTTTTCGCGCTCTTCCCAAGGACTCGCCCACGATGACACGCCACCTCACTTTCCTGCGCGATATGTGGGGGTAACAATGGCGACAGTACACAGTTCAATAAAGTCTATGGCATGTACATGTTAGTCTTGGGCACGAGATCCTGTTCGTGATGCCAGGTATCCGACGTGCCCTGGGCCATGGGTGTTTACTAGATGCTGGGCCCACTGCTGCTTGCTGCTGGCGGGGGGAGTCACGAGGGTTGAGGCCCAATCTCATGTCCCAGGGTGTTGGGTTTAAAAGAGGTTTCTGGCCTAGTGGTTTTAGGGAAGGTTGTCGTGAAGCTACCCGTCGTATGCTGCTATTAGTTGCGGCTGTGGTGCAGGATCTCTGGGGGTGATGGGCTGGCAGGTGTGATGGTTTTGTTCCCCACTGGTGAAGCGGGACCCCAGGGCAACCGGACTAGTCTACGGCGGTGGTAGGCCATTGGGGGTGCAGGACTGAGGGCGCAGAATGACCGACAGACACAAGGGTTGAATCTCCGTTACTTTACTGGTAGAAGTAGCAGGTTCATCCAGGGTACCGTGCACAAGAGATGTTGGGAGTCCAAGTGGCCTGGAAGCAATTGGGATTCTCCTCACCTGGTGAGTTCTGAGGCCTCCCTGTTGCGCCACTCTTGGCAGGTCCTGGCTGCTTGTAGCTAAGCTGCGACCCTCTATCTTCCTGCGTACAGTCTCTTGCCCATATGACAGACAGCTCGACCCTCTCTGGGTTACACTCCTCTGGCTGCTTCTCCCTGAGCTCTCTCTGGTGCTGTTGTGCCTTCTGGGCTTCATTGTGGATGAAAGACTTGGAATTTCCCACCCTCCGGTGTTGGCTGCTGGGCCAAGAGTCCCTCACAGCCTCGGACTCCGGTGTCCATTCCTGGCACTCTACACTGGGGTGAGCCTGGCAACTGGCTCCACTCCCCAGACCTGCTTCTCCACTTCCTCAGCACTCTCCTACGGGTCCCTCATGCTGGCTAATCTCTGTCCCGAGACAAGCTTTACGCTGCTCCAGTCCACGGACCTTTTCACAGTCCTCCTAAGAACTGAACTGCCTAACCCCGCCCCAGACAAGAATTTATATGAGGGGCCCTCCCTTTGGACTCGGGTTGCAAAGCTCCCCCTTCTGGCCTGGAATTAGGAAGGTGTTGTATGTGGTGGGCCTACCTGGTGGAGATACCTCTCCTTGCTTCCAATCTAGACACGACCCCCCGGAGGAGACAATGCCATTGTGGCAACCGCACTCTGGGGTGCCACACACACATTGAGTATTTGGTGAATTTTTTACCTCAGTAGTTGTAGACAAAATCAGAGTGGTGATAAATACTGAAGTGGTGACGTTTCTATTAGGCCATGTGCACACGTTCAGTATTTGTGAGTTTTTACCTCGGATTGTAGACAAAACCAGGAGTGGAGCAATCAGAGAAAAGTCTAATAGAAACACGTCACCACTTCTGTATTTAATCATCCACTCCTGGTTTTGGCTACAAATCCTGAGGTAAAAAACTCATCAAATTCTCAGCGTGTGCACATGGACTTAGGTATATGCACACAGGGTGTTTTTGCTGCGGCCAAAAAAACAAAACCTGTAGAGATTTCTTGGATCTCTATATTCCTTGTCAGGAGATTTGCTGCGTATTTGGCTGTGATTTTTGCTCTTTTTTGTTGTGTTTTTGCTCTTTTTGTTGTGTTTTTGCCATAGACTGCAGCAAAAACGCAGAAAAGAATTAACATGCCCATTATTTTCAAAACGCAGCAAAATCTGGGGTGTTGACACTTTCTGCAAACCTTGTGCGTGCACAGCTTTTCCCTAAGACACATAGGTATTGCTGGAAAGTCCAAACGCAGGTATAGGTTAGCATACATTTGCATAAAACCATGGTAAAAACGCAGGTAAAAAAATGCAGGAAAAACGCACTGTGTGCACATACCCTTATACGTTTTCTCTGACTGTTTCACTACAGGGTTTGGCTTCTAAATACTGATGTAAAATATTGACCAAATACTCAATGTGTGAACGTGGCCTAATAGAAAGACGACACCACTTTTGCATCTTTCATCCACTCCTAGTTCTGGCTTACAAAACTGATATGAAAAACTGACCATGTGAACGGTGCCTTAGTCTGTTTGCAAACCTTCTGTACCTCCTTATGAATTAATAACGCATATAGCACAATTATGAGGTAATCCTAGGTACCTTACCTTGTCAACAAGACAAGAAACAAGTCGCTCATCTTTGAGTTATTCTGCAGCTCCACTTGTTCAATTTGACTACTCAACAATGCATGCAAGGTGCAGGCAGCAACTTCATCTCCACCCCATGCTTAAAGGCCGGTTACATGCAGCGACATCGCTACCGATGTCGCTGCAACGTCACAGGTTTTGTGACATTGCAGCGACCTCACTAGCATCGTCGCCGCATGTCACATGCCGCAGCGTCCAGTGATCAGCTCGCTGACTCACTGATCACCCAGCTCGCTGATCGTTGCGGAATAGCTGAGACCATTTTGCAATCGTTGTTCTGCCGCTGTCACGCATGCATCACCATGTGTGACAGGGGCAACAGCCAGCGACACCTAGTGTGTGCCCAACACCCTGACTGATCCCAGCAACCGTCGGGTGTCGGCGCATCGCTGGGTGATCGCTAGTGAGATCTGCCTGCTCCAGCGATCCCGGTCCAGTCGGATCGTTGATTGGTGTGTAACCCGGTCTTTACACTGCAGTTTAAAGCCCCCATCACACATAATGAGATCGTTAGCGAGATTGTTGTAATGTCACAGGTTTTGTGACGTAACAGCGATCTCGCTAATGATCTCGCTAAGTGTGCTGTGAGATCACAGATCGTTACAAAGTGCTGTGGGTCATTTTTAGGTCGATGGTCTCCCGCTGGTCAGCATCCATCGCTGCGTGTGACAGCGAGAGACCTACGATCAGTGTTCTCACAGGCTTGTAACCATGGTAAACACCGGGTATCTAGGCAGCATGCGCTGCCTAGATACCCGGTGTTTATCATGGTTACCAGCGCTAAGCAGGGATGATGCAGGAACTATGATAAACAGTGGGTATCTACGCAGCGCGCGCTGCCTAGATACCCGCTGTTTATCATAGTTACCAGCGATGTGGAGGTGGCTCCCTGGTCCCTGGTCGCTGGGGAGATCTGCCTGTTTTTCAGCTCCCCAGCGACCAGGTAACGACGCACCAACGATCCCTACAGGATCATTATCGTTGTCGGGATTGCTGGTGCATCGTTGTGTGTGACTGGAGCTTAAGTTCTTTAAATTGGTTTGAATGCAAAACAAAAACTCTGTGCAGGAGTAATAATCAGACAATGACCGCACATAAAATAAAGCTTCAAAAAAGATGTGATCCTGGAGATCCACATTGATGCTTTTTATTATTTCTTTTAGCCTTTTTTTTATTAATTATATTGTACAAAACATAATACATGTTGGACATAGTATATACTGTAACTGGTGATTACATAGAATAGCACACTATCATTGCTTATAATAAACTATATGGGAAGTGGACAGCTACTAGAAATGATATGAAGGATAAATGAAGCCCCCAAGAAGAGTCATGGGCATAGTGAACCATGAATCAGCATTGTATGGCAAGCAGGGGTTAAATAAATAAAAGGTAAAGAGTTGACTTTGTGGGGTCAAACGTTTAAGGGGTTTTGGAAACAAGGTGGCATGGTCAATTGTCTTAGCGGGTCCATATAATAAGAGTATGGGGTTGGGCTACCAAACAGCAGCAGGCACCAAAAGAAAGTACCGCCCTTCTGTCCTTGTTAACTTGGGGGGTTAGGCAATGAGGAATTATTGGAAGAAGTGTATGGGGGAGGGGTCTTTTGGTCATTTTGGCAAGTGGTGGTGAGGAGGTTCTGGGAGTTGGTGGCAAAATTGTGGTGTTGTACATTGGGTGGACGGTAATATCCCCTTTATGTTTGGATTTGGTTAATTGCCTAGGATTCTGCATGGTTTGGTCCCTGGGAGTTGGTGATATGGAAAAAGGGTTTCTGGCAATAGAGATGCCTCCCGAGGATCTGGTTGCACCGAAGGGTAATGCTGGATGGTTCACTTATTATTAAATTGGTTTCCACCATGTTTTGCAGCTCCAAGAATCTCCTAACCCACAAGTTATTTATTATTGTTATGTTTGTATAATAAAGGCCAATTTGGCCAATTTAATCCAAAATCGGTGGTATGAGTGCATATTGGTAAGGAATCAGGGGGTGAGGGGGGGTGGTGTAAAATGTTTGGGGGGCTACAAAGGTCAGTTTGAGGGGAATCCTCTACAATACTACAGTCAAGTTACAGGTTGTACGTAAGGATAATATTCTTCAATTTGACTTCTATTGTTCATGCCGTTGGTGGATCGCGACTAATGACTTCATGTCTGTGTCTTGGAAGCAGATGACAAGGCTGCTGTGGAGTCAGGAGGGACATCTCTGGTGATATCAGACCCAAGATTTGAGGACGTGGTTTGATAGATGACCACATTCTGAAATTAAAAAAAACATTTTTTTGAATAACCAAAAGTTTTAACCATTAAAATTTGCTTGCAGAAAAGTCCTTGTATTAAAAAGAATCTGTCAGCGGGTTTTTGCTATGTAAACTGAGGACAGCATACTGTAAAAGTTAACATACAAAAAGCAACTGTGCTTCCCTTATCTGACTGTGTGCTATTGTTTACCACACAATCACCTGTCAGTTCTCTCCCATAGGAACAATCGCCTACGTACGTTTCAAGTTCTTTCAATCATCAGCAGGGCGTGATGAAGATTGAAAGAACTTGAAACGTACGTAGGCGACTGGGAGCCTCACTGGTGTGCATTGGAGGGTAGTGTGACAGCATCTGTGGTTCAGGTATGACATGCAGTCTGTCTTACTTGAGGACAGCTTATTTTAGATATGGGATGATGGGAAATAGGAGGTCCCTCACAATATTATAATCCCTGCTGTAGATATATAATCCTTCTTTAATTGGGGGTGGTGGGAAATAACAAGTCCCCTTTACTATGAGAGCGCTGTGAAGGTAATACAGAACAGCCTGTTAACAGGTAGACCAAGTGATTGTGCCATAGAATTGGTAAGTATACAACTGTTATCATGCATACATATTGTAGACATTGGACTCCAGTTGTGGCTCCCTTATTATTTTTATTCTGACATTGCTTATGAGTAAATTATGGTACCTGAATATTAAATGTATGGTTTAAAAATAAAATCTTAATTAATAAAGAGATTGATATATAAATCTTGGTGCATGTTCACTTTTTTCACCTGAGTGTGTGCCTATGGGAGAGAACTAACAGGTGATTGTGTGTTAGATTGTATTGATAGTGAAGCACAGTAATTAACTGAATGGTGGTGTTTATGTGTGCTATTGTTTACATAACATAAAGGATCTTTTATATTGTGATTGCCATCACAGGACTAAAAAGTCCCACACATGGCAGTCTGACATCCCCCCTGCTGTGATTGACACCTCACTGTCAATGCACAATTTGTATAGAGAGCCTGGTGTGGGCGGGGGCAACTATCCCAGCTCTGCTGTGCTACTGAATCTAAATTCTTTGATTGTTTCAGAACATCTTCAACCAGTAATTATGTGATACATCATTGGATTCACAATCTCCTTGCCTAAAGTATGTTGCTGTCAGATGAGGAAGCAAAAACCAGCTGACAGATTCACTTTAACAACTACAGCAAGTTTAAGATCCAGCATGTTAGCTTGTGTTAATGATGTTTTCTTAGTTTTTATTAGTTGGAGTGCACAAGGGTGTAGACTAATGAGCGGGCTCTCAGACTGCCGAGCTTCTCCTTTCTGTTTACAAATTGTGAGCCTAATATTATAGCAGGGACACCCTCTTTCACCCAGTCTATAATTTCAAGAGATTGGCTACAAGTTACTTTGGAGTAAAAGTGGATTTGAACTCTAGCACCAAATATTGTATTTGGCAATCTATCAGCGGTTTTTAAAACTGGCAGAAATCAGGGTTTTTTTTGCCTTAAAGATGGATGCAACCGGCCAATGTTATACCAGATCCATCCGCCGGGTCCAGTATAATACAGCCAGTGGCATCAGGTTTATTGTTCATTTTTTTTCTTTATCCTTATGAGGATCTTCCAAGATAGATAGATAGCTGTGTGCCCGGAGGTTGGTAATGGGTGGGTATCATAGACGTCTGAACCCAACGCATTTTTTTCCCATTATTTATTTATTTTTACACATATGATGACAGGTTGGTTACTACACACCAGGGGTCCCCAAATCCAGGCCTCGAGGGCCGCCAACAGTGCAGGTTTTCAGGATCTCCTTAGTACTGCACAGGGCTTGGAATCATTACCTGTGCATTTGAGCACATTAACATCTGTGTAATACTAAGGAAATCCTGAAAACCTGCACTGTTTGTGGCCCTCGAGGCCTCGAGTTGGGGGCTTCTGCTATACACTAATGTATATGGCAACCAAGCACAGACACCGGTACAGTTTGTGGGGGCTCAGTCTGAGTGCAACAGCCAATCACAGACACTCTCACAGAGATCTCTGCTGGATCCGATTTTTCCTCACAAACCAGATTTCTGCCGCATTTGAAAAATCGCTGTCGTGAATCCAGCCTAACAAGCCTTGTGCTAGGATTACAAAACCAAACCCAATACTCTATTTGCAGACATGTTTTGGGGTGGTTACCCCTCATCAGGGATTCTCTGTGTCTCCATACTAAGTATGTGCACAGAGCTTTATGTCTACATGACGCTTAACTTTGTAGCTATTTAAAATTGGTGAAGTTACATCATGCCATTTTGATGAATTTTAGCAAAAATATTTGCAAGAAGTGGCCAAGCAAGTGTCCTGGTCCAGCGAACATGGAGTATCAATATGGATGTGTTGGGCCCCAGGGTGTGGGGTGCTCGGAACCGGGCGATACTGTCTCTAGGGAGCCACGGGGGTCGAGACCCGGTTTCCGTGGCCCTGGGTTCAACTGTAAAGGGGGGTTTTCTGGCTTGGCAGGGAAAGGGGATTATGAAAAGGAGTTTTTCGTGACTCCACCCGTTGTATGTGGCTAAAGTGGGCCACCGCTGCTGCAGAACCTCTGGGGTGAGGGACAGGCAGCTGGGATGGTGTGGCTCTACATCGGCAGAGCAGTTCCCCGGGGCAGTGAAGGTAGTTCAGGTGTAGGGTGCAGGACGACAGGCACAAGCAATAGGCAGACTCATTGTTTTGTTGGTCACTCAGTCTTTTGCTGTGGTAGCTGACTTCAGGCAGTTGTCCAAGGAGTCTTTGCTGAGAGCAATTCAGGGTGTCTCCTCACCCAGCCAGGTCTTTGGCTTCCTTACCACCCTCTGTGTATTGGTTCATCAGTTAAGCTGCCGGACCTGTATCTTCCTGCGAGGTGCCAGTATAACAGGCAACTCGAGTCCTTTTTAACCCTTGTCTCGGGTGTCATTTTCTGAACTTTCTCTGTTGCTGTGTCTCCGGGCACGATGTGGTGTGGAACCTGGAATTCCCCACCTTCTGGTGTTGTCTGCCAGGACGCTAGAGACCCTGCACAGTCTCGACCCCGGTGTCCATTCTCTGCGCTTTCCTCTGGGGTGAGCGCGGTGTTCCTACGACTCTCCTCAGACCCTAGCCTTAGGCCTGGCACTGAGTCAGCAATCCTGGGACGAGCTCTACAGCCTCTGTCCACCAGGATGTCTTCCTTAGTCCTCCTAGGAACTGAACTCCTGTACCTAGGATGAGCTTAGCACTGCTCTTTTACTCCCAGGTCCTCTTCACAGTCTTCTCGGGAACTGAACTAACTGGCTCCGCCCCAGACCAGAATTTATAGGGGAGCTCACGCTGAACCTGGGCTTGGTCTCCCCCTCTGGCCTGGAGGCAGAAAGTGTTGTGTATGATTTACCTGCCTGATAAGAAGACCCTTTTGTTGCTCTCAGCGTGACACCACCACCCAGGGGCAGTGATGACACAGTGGCACTTAGACTCTTGGGTACCACAGATGCCGGGCCTTCGTCCTGCAAATCTTTTTTGCTTAACTTTAAAATACACTATAAAATTGACAACTTACTATTTCTTGAAAAGACGATCGGCAGACAGTTCTGCAGCCAAACACACTTGTAGATAAGGAAATGCAAAACACCAGCACAAACAGAATCAAATTAAATAATAAAAATCCATAATAAACAGCCTAAAAGACAAAAAAAAAGATTATTCTGGGTTAAAAATCTCATTTTGCACAATCAGCTATAAACATCACTACTGATGATGAAAGTGAATCCATCCACCATGGGAATACTACTGGACAATGTACACTGTAGGCATGTATGCTGCACACACCCCCGGCTGATGAGGCACAGTATGAAGAGGCAGTATAGAAGGGGTGCAACATGGGAGGACATTATGCAGACAGGGAAAAAGACAGGAAAGAGAACAGACAGTACAGAGACTTGGCTGAATAAGCGGGGTACAGTGTGAGGGCACACTATGGGGCACACTATAAAGAAGGAGCAACATGAATAAAAGGCCCTCTATGTTGTAGGTTTCTGGTGAATTTTTCATGTACTGTTTGTGGTTCTGGTGATGTATTATTGTACTTATGGTGGTCTTGGTGATATACACATGGACTGATGGTGTTTCAGGTGATGTATTTGAGTACTGATGTTGGTTCTGGTGATGTATACATTTACTAATGGTGCTTCTGTGATGTATTCATGAACGGATGATAGTTGTGGTGCTGTATTGATTCTGCTGCTGTATCCATTTACTTATAGTACTTTTAATGATGTATTCCTTACTAATAATGGTTATGGTAATTTGTCTGTACTGTTGGTGATGCTGGTGATGTATTCATTTGCTAATATTGATTGTGATCCTTAAGACATTTAGCAATCCATAGCTTGTCAGGTAACGTGGTTCTGGGCTGGCTTAAGGAAGTATTGTGCCGTTTTACAAGTTAAGGATTGCTACATCTGTATTTATAAGTACATTAATTATAAAATGAAGCGCTGTAGCATGTAATATAATCGCTATCTGAATTCAGATCAAGCAGTCATTATATGGACACTCTTAGAAGATTTTCATACCTTAAGAATATGTACATGACATCTTTTTTAAGGCAAATTTCACCTTTAAAAGCAGTGAAATAATGGCTACAAAGAATGAACAAAATTCACGGAAATATAAACACAATTTGCAGTGCATATGTTGGAAAGTTTTCTTTTAGATACTTAATTCCAAAAGAAGCTCAGAATCTCATTACATGATACTTATATCAGCCACATTTTTCTAATTTTATACTTTCCCTTTAAGTAGTATATATTGTTCACAGCAACTACAAAGAGGTCTACTATAATCACAAACATGATAACAGAATAGTATGAACATGAGTCTTACCAAAGGACAAAAAGATCCTATGCATTCATTATCGCTTTTATAATATCCACAAAATGACACATACAGCACGTATGGAGTAAAACTTGATAATAAGGAAACCTCAATTGCAGCCATAATCATTCCACAAAATGCAGCCAGACAGCTGAAAATGTTCATCACCAAGCTTGACTTCACCTAAAACACAAAGGAACATTCATTACTTAATGGGCTGTGTTGTTAAAGAGGTTATTCCCAACTGGGCAAGTTATAAGATGTTGTTCTCCGAGGGCCAGTGCACCTAGTGTCTACGGGACTACTGAAGAAAGCTAGAGAGGTTGTACTCTACATCCAGTGGCGTAACGTCAGGCCCAGGGGCCCGATGCAAAAGCTCCAATGGGGCCCCCAATTATTGCAAATCTTTAATAGCATTAGTCTTTTTCTATAGGCCAAAGGGACTTTTGGGGCCCCCCTAGGCTCCAGGGCCCAGGTGCGATTTACAACCCCTGCACCTATTGTAGTTACGCCCCTGCCTACATCGGCAGGCCAATAGACAATAAATTGTCACTGTATTGGGCATTTCCTTCCTTCGAAGGCAACCTATAGGCACCCAAGATAAGCTTAGTGCAGGGTTCAATGATGGGGAAGGGGAGAGGCGTTTGAGCTAAACTGCTGATACTCACTGGATCCGGGTGCCGGTGTGGTGGTTGGCCCCCGCCTAATTCAATGTGAGAATTATGTTGAACCGCCTTTGTCTTCTGTCATGATGGTTTTAACTATTAGTGCAGGGTGCCTACTTTTTCAAAGCTACTGTCACGTTTTCTGAAAAGCTAAGTATGCATGAGGTTTGTGGGAGCAGCCAATAGGAGATCGTTCAGAATACATTGTATTTTTATGCATTATTTTTTATAAATGCATTCTTTAAAGTAGTATCTTGTATTAACCATAAGTCCCACTCCCTGTGTATTTTCACCCTCATTTTACTTTTGGCAATCGAAGCATTCAGACCACTACAACTCTTTGGGATGGACCCAGCGGCCTGGAGTTTCATTCTACATGGGCCTGATTATTGCACAACTTCACTTGGTGATAGCAATCCATATTCTCTTTACTATTTATGCCACATAGTATTACACTATGAAGCGCTTCTACTGTTTGTGCATTTACCAGGTGATTGTGGTCACAGAAAGTGTGGCTCCAACTGGGCCCGTGCTGGAGGGGGCCCGCCGATCCCAGTGCTAATTTTATCTAAATGTGAGTCTGAGGATGCATATTGAGAGAAACAAAATGCAAGGCACCAGACTTCCTTCTTACAAAACTTTATTCATCCAGCATACACCGGAGGATAAAAACAATGTTTCGTCCCTATGAGTTCATCCTCAAGCCATAAAAATAGAGTGTATTGACACAATATGGACAAACAGGGCGTATATGGCTTGAGGATGGCCTCATAAGGAAAGAAACACTGTTATCCCTTTGGTGTATGCTGGATCAATTAGGTTTTGTAAGAAGGAAGTCCAATGTCTTGGATTTTGTTTCTTTGGATATGCTTTGCAACCGGATGGAGGGTTGCACCAAGTAGCACAGACATGGGAGTGGGCACGGAAAACAAAATACAAATATGAGGATGCACATTTTGCTGAAGTTTATTGTGGCTGCTGGATCCCTTTCACACAATAAACACTGCTGGTCAATCAGAGGCCAGCAGCTGACATTAGTGTGCCAGGTATTGGTGTTGCATTGTAGTGACATGATAGTTGTCATTACAGGCACGCCAATGTCAGCTGCCGGCCTTTGCACCGCATTCAGAAGAGCAAGCTGCATATCGTAGGACTGGAGGAAAGTGAGAGGAATGTTTTTTTTTTATCTGTTAAAAACAGCAGCAGAAAATAGAACATACATACCAGGAAGGGGCTCAGGATGAAGGACATAACTACCAGGAAGGGAGACTCATATACCAGGATGGACCATGGATGGGGGACATATATACTAGGATGAGGGTCATGACATATATACCGGACATTGCCCAGGAAGGGACATATATAGCAGATGGGAGACATCTATACCAGGATGAGCCCAGGATGAGGAACATAGATACCAGAATTGGTCAAGGATGGGAGACATATATACCAGGAAGAGGCCCAGTATGGGGCACATATAAACCAGGATGAGGCACATATATTCCAGGATAAGGAACATTATGCCTGGAAGGGGACTAGGTTGGGGGACATTAGTACAGAAGGAGGGACATTAGTACATAATGATGAGGGGGGGCATAACATATGTGGTTAGAGGAATTAGAACACTACTAGGTGATCAACTTGTGGGTGGGATCGGCCAGGTTCACATTTTGCACTGGGCCCATTAGACTCCAGCTACACATCCGGCTGTCATGTTTATGTCAGGAATAAAGCACTAAAAAGGAAAGGGTGCACAATAGTGTTTATCCGTAGGATTGTGTGAGTGCAGCAAGTTGTTGAAACCGCTCACCTGTTCGGGTTGTGAGACGTCACAACCCCATCATAAACCTGTGACCACTGTAGATGTCAAGCTATACGGTCTGCAGCAGTCCTCCTGCGGGTTGAACATTCAAAAGTGCTTAAGAGAAAAGGGATTAAGAATCACGCTCCCGCTCCAAGGAATCCAATGATTAAGGTTGTCTAAAATACAAATGGTGGTTTATTACACGTTTCAGGGTACATATTATTTCATGTGGTGTTATCTGAAGAAGGGGCTAGGCCCTGAAACGTGTAATAAACCACCATTTGTATTTTTAACAACCTTAATCATTGGATTCCTTGGAGCGGGAGAGCGGTTCTTAATCCCTTTTCTCTTAAGCAGTTTTGAATGTCATGTTTATGTGTCATAAAGTTGTGTGCAAAAGTTTACATACCCAGCAGATTTTTTACTTTTTTTCAGAGAATATAAATGATAACACAAACTTTTCTTCCCTCGTGGTTAGTGGTTGGGTGAAGCCCTTTATTGTCAAACTACTGTGTTTTCTCTTTTTAAATCGTAAATACCGCCAAAACCATTCAAATTACCCTGACCAAAAGTTCACATACCCTGGTGATTGTTGCCTGATAACACGCACAGAAGTTGACATAAATTGCTTTGAATGGCTAATAAAGGTAACATCGTCACCTGTGACCTGTTTGCTTGTAATCAATGTGTGTGCATAAAAGCTGATTGAATTTCTGGGATCCAGACAGACTCTTGCATCTTTATGGGGAAATTAAAAGAATTGTCAATGGATCTATAGGAAAAGGTTGAACTATATAAAACAGGAAAGGGATACAAAAAGATATCCAAGGAATTGATAATTCTAGTCAGCAGTGTTCAAACTGTGATTAACAAATGGAAAATCAGGAGCTTTGTAAAAACCAAACACGATCAGGTAGACCAAAAAACATTTCGGCCACAACTGCCAGGAAAATTGTTTGGGATGCAAACAAAAACCCACAAATAACATCAGCTGAAATATAGGACTCACTGAAAGCTAGCGGTGTTGATGATTCAAGATGCACAATAAGGAGGTATTTGAAAAAAATTGTCTGCATGGTCGAGTCGCCAGAAGAAAGCCATTACTGCACAAATGCCACAAAGTATCTCACCTACAATACGCCAAACAGCACAGAGACAAGCCTCCAAACTTCCTGAACAAGGTAATTTGGAGTGATGAGACCAAAATCAAACTATTTGGCCACAACCATAAATGTTACATTTGGAGAACTGTCAACAAGGTCTATAATGAAAGGAACACCATTCCTACTGTAAAGCATGGAAGTGGATTGCTGATGATGTGGAGATGTGTGAACAACAAAGGCACAGGAGACCTGGTCAAAGTTGTAGGAAAGATGAATACAGCACATTATCAGCAAATACTGGAGGTAAATTTGCACTCATCAGCCCGGAAGCTGTACATGGGATGTACTTGGATGTTCCAACATGACAACGATCCAAAACATAAGGCCAAGTCGACCTGTCATTGGCTACAGCAGAACGAAGTGAAGATTCTGGAGTGGCCATTTTAGTCTCCTGACCTCAATATCATTGAGACACTTTGGGGAGAACTCAAGCAAAGCGCAGTTCATACAAGAAAGCCCAAGAATTTACAGGAACTGGAGGCTTTTTTCCAAGAACAATGGGCAGCTTTACCATCTGAGAAAGTAAAGGGCCTCATCCACAACTGCCACAAAAGACTTCAATAATAAAGATAAAGGAGACAAACACGAGGCGCAATAGTGCCCTATCAATATGTCAAAAGTTTTCATACAGGTCACAATGATGGTGCACTCACCTTTTCTAGTTGTGTGCACCCACAACTAGTTTAAATCGCATGTAGTAAAGAAAGCTGCTGCAGGACTTCCACCTCCACGTAACACGTGTAGAAATATCTGGATCCAGGGATGGTGTATCACAGTCCGTGCTGCTTGAAATGAACACTCAAAATGCCCTGATGACGATGCTGGGAATAGCATTGAAACGCATAGGCAAATAAAGTAAGAAGGGGGTTCCTTTATTCAAGACTTTTTGAGTGTTCATTTCAAGCAGCGCGGACTGTGATACACCATCCCTGGATCCAGACAAAAGACTTCAAGCTGTCATTGATGTTAGAGGGGGCAATACACAGTATTAGGAACTGGGGTATGTGAACTTTTTATCAGAGTCATTTGGATGTTTTTGGTTGTCATTAGGAGTTAAAAAAGAGAAAACACAATAATTAGCAAGAAATGGCTTCACCCAACCACTGACCATGAGTGGAAAAAGTTTTTGTGTTGCCATTAATATTCTCTGAAAAAAGCCAAGAGCTCAAAAAATCTGCCGAGGTATGTAAACTTTTGAGCACAACTGTATGTTGGGTAGGCTGATGGCTATGTGAGCACGGGTTAGGCTTCGCCTCTGAGCCTGCTCCATGTATTGATAGCATGTGGACACCATGCTACCTATAAGGGCATGGAGAAATGTACTAAAAATTTTACCAAATGTTGTTCTTACCTTTCCAACCGTTGGTTTCACTGAAGCTGCTACCGATAGAGATCCGGAAACAATAAGCTATAAAAATGAACATGAAATAAAAGTATCTTTAATTTTAGAGATCAAGTAAATGAGCTTATCAATAAGATTAAATGTGTTGTATGCATCCGTCATCTTGAGTCACCCTCAGTCCAGTTTTCCATTGTTACAAGGTGTAATACTGATGAGATGGATATACTGAGACAATTAGCAGAAGGTCATCCATTTACACAGTTTGGCTGCTACTATAAAGGTCCCGTCACACCTGGCGACGGGGCTGGGGATGTCGGCGGCGACTGGCAGGTGCACGCACGTTTTTGGAGCCCCGCCAGCGTTGCTGTCCCCCATTTACATGGGGCGACATCTCCAGCCCCGCACCGGCGAGCTGACAGGCGGCATCGCCGCCGGGGTGTCTGAAAACCCCAGCGGCAATGCAGGACAATAAAGCCAATCACAAGAGGCAGAGCTTCATGGTGAAGGGAGAGAAAAGCAGGAGCTGTGTCCAGACCACCGCAGACTCCCTGCAGACACCGGATTTATGCCGCAGTCACTTATCACAGCTCTTGTGTCTAAGCTAAAAAGCAGCAAGAACCAAAGGAAACTATTATAAGAACTAGAGCAAGATTCTGTGATTGAGCGTTGATCCAGGGAAATAGTCTGATTGCTGTACGTGGAATCGGGAAGGAATTTGTTTCCCCAATGTGGAGCTTAGTGTTGCCACATGGCTTTTTTTTTGCCTTCCTCTGGATCAACATGTTAGGCTATGGGTTGAAATCGGTGGACTTAAAGTCTTCCTTCAACCTTAAAACACATACAACTAAATAACTATCAGGTCAGCATTGTATCAGGTCAGCATTGTCTTACCAATATTCCAGTCCATAGAGGGACTCCAGCATAGATAAGAAATGCAGGATAATTTAAAGTACTTGCAAAGACTATCGTCATAACAATGTCAAAGGATATAAGGACGATTCCTGCAAATATCTGTGTTGTCTGGAAAGTAAATGAAAGACATTTCATACATTAATAGTATAACCGTAGAAGACAGTGAAGTGATAGTACAAACAATATACATATCTACCTGTACAGATGTAGCCAAGTTGAACTTGACAAATAACAGGCCATCTTGAAAACTAGTTACAGAACTTTATCTATCTTGATGGTTCTACTATGCATTGCTTCTATAGCGCCATCATATCCCACAGCACTTTACAGATATCATAATCACTGTCCCCATTGGGAGTCACAATCTACATTCCCTATCAGTATGTGTCTGAAGTGTGGGGAAATCGGAGAACCTGGAGGAATCCCACACAAAAACAGGGAGAACATACTAATTCCTTGCAAATTATGTCCTTGGTTGGATTTGAACCCAGGACCCCAACACTGTAAAGAAATAGTGCTAACCACTGAGCCAAAATGCTGCCAATGGTACAAAGGTTAGAGATGAGTGAACCTTCCTCGAACATGTTCACCAATTTCAAATTTGGACAAACATTGCAGATTCGGCATGGAGATTACTTTCCCCATAATTCAGCAAACTCAGCTAGTTCGGAAAATAAGTTAAAAATTTTAAATGGCCATAAAACTTTCCTGTTTGTTTGGGGCCAAAACGCTCGCTCGAAGACCCGCTTGCTGGGGACAACATCTAACCTTACAGTTAGACGTGTTTCCGCCATCGGGTCAACCGGCTTGTATCAAGATTTACACTTTTTTTAAGCTTCCTGGAGTCTACAGGTGTTTTTGACAGCTGCACGGTCTGAATTTTGAAAACAGTGCCAGATGTGACAGCAGCTGGGAAGTCCAGGAGGCTTACAATGTTCTTAAAAGATCCATTTAAGAGAGCTTAATATTTTGAGGTTTTTTTTTTATATTTACCATATTTATTTATTTATTTATTTATTTATTTTTGGAAAGCAAACCTTTATTATTGCGGATGGTCAGCAGCATGTGAGGCAATATGTTCTACACTTACTCTACCGTTCAAAAGTTTGGACTCATTTAGAAATTTCCTTATTTCTGATAGAAAAGCAATTTTTTTTCAATGAAGCTAACATTAAATGAATCAGAAATACACTCTATACATTGTTAATATGGTAAAATACTGCTATAGCTGCAAACGTCTTGTTTTTTATGCAATATTTACATAGGTGTACAGAGGCCCATTTCCAATAACCACCACTCCAGTATTTTAATGGTACATTGTGTTTGCTAACTGTGTAAGAAGGCTAATGGATGTTTAGAAAACTTAAAAAACCCTTGTACAAGTACTGTATGTTAGCCCAGCTGAAAATGGTTTGGCTGATTAGACAAGCTATAAAATTGACCTTCCTTTGAGCTAGTTAAGAATCTGGAGCATTACATTTTTTGTTCTATGAAACTCTCAAAATGGCCAGAAAAAGAGAACTTTCACGTGAAACTCAACAGTCTATTCTTGTTCTTAGAAATGAAGGCTTTTCCATGCAAGAGATTGCCAAGAAACTGATGATTTCCTACAATGGTGTGTACTACTCCCTTCAGAGGAGAGCACAAACAAGTTCTAACCAGAGTAGAAAGAGAAGTGTGAGGCCCGCTGCACAACTGAGCAACAAGACAAGTACATTACAGTCTCTAGTTTTAGAAATTGATGAGGTAACTCCAGGATGCTGGCCTTCAGGGCAGAGTGGCAAAGAAAAACCATATCTGAGACTGGCTAATAAAAGGAAAAGATTATTATGGGCAAAAGAACACAGACACTGGACAGAGGAAGATTGGAAAAAGGTTTTATGGACAGATGAATCAAAGTTTGAGGTGTTTAGATCACACAGAAGAACATTTGTGAGACGCAGAACAACTGAAAAGATGCTGGAAGAGGCCTGACGCCATCTATCAAGGATGGTGGAGGTAATGTGATGGTCTGGGGCTGCTTTGGTGCTGGTAAAGTGGGAGATTTGTGCAAAGTAAATTGGATCTTGAAAAAGAAAGGCTACCACTCCATTTTGCAACGTCATGCCAGACAGAGCTTGATTGGAGCCAATTGCATCCTACAACAGGACAATGACCAGGAGCACACCTCCAAATTGTACATGAACTATTTAGGGAAGAAGCAGGCAGCTGGTATTCTATCTGTAATGGAGTGGCCAGCGCAGTCACCAGATCTCAACCCCATTGAGTTGTTGTGGGAGTAGCTTGACCGTATGGTACGCAAATAGTGCCCATCAAGCCAATCCAACTAGTGAGAGCGGCTTCAGAAAGCATGGGGGAAATGTCTCCAGATTACCTCAGCAAATTAACAACCGGAATGCCAAAGGTCTGCAATGCTGGAATTGCTGCAAAGGAGCATTCTGTGACGAAACCAAAGTTTGAAGGAGAAAATTATTATTTCAAACAAAAATCGTTATTTCTAACCTTGTCAATGTCTGGACTATATTTTCTATTCATTTTGCAACTCATTTGTTAAATAAAAGTATGAGTTTTTGTGGAAAACACAAAATTGTCTGGGTGACCCCAAACATTTGAACGGTAGTGTATGTAATAGAAATTTATATAAAAATAGCATATAGCCATTATATGCTTCATATCCCTGATCTTATAGGTCTGTTCATACTGATGAGACACCATAGTAGTGTATTGAGTCTTGAAAATATATATTCACTATTAATGTCATATTCATATTTATTCGTTTATAAATATAGTGCTATTAATTCCATAGCACTTTGCATACATTTGCAACACTGTCCCCATTGGGGCTTACATTTCATACCATACATTTATGATACAGACTTTTGGCAAATGGACAACTGTGTCATATGTATAATTCATATTAAAGTTGTCCTTGCATTGCTGCAGTGCTGACCAGTAGCCTTATTCAGCATTCCAGATGAATTGGTGGTGAATGGTGGCAGTCACCTGAATAAACGTATTTGTTTTCATCATTGTGTCTCCTACAAAGATGTCACACTTTAATAATCACTGCACCTCGTGTTTTTAGGGAGCGCCTGAAACTATGTAGTTGAGCGGGATAGTGACTGAAAGGGCCACTTAATATGGTGGTTATGGTGGTCTCTGCAAGGAGTCCACCCCAGGGCTAGGTCCTCCCCTGGAGGGATATCTGACTAGTCCCGTGTTTGAAACTCTTAAACGAGGCTCCACAGACTCCATTTGCATATTCAAATTTCCAGGGGGCAATGCACCATGGATTTCACATGTTTGAGAGCTTTAGCCAGCTGCCCGCAGTGTTTTCCCCGACTGGTCTCCCTGAGATCAGTGAGAGCTTTGTGATGTTGACACCTCGGTAATGGCACCAACTATGGAATATATCTGTTATTATTTCAATTATGGGATAAATAGTTGAGTCGGTCGACAGGGTAGGGGGTACTCGGATACCGGAACAGGTTGCTACTTCAGTGGGGGTCACGGCTGGTCGGGTCCCGTGCCCTGGACACTCAATGGCTGAGGAGACAATTATTTGGGATCAGGGTTTATTATATGTGACGCCACTGTGGTACCTAATAATGTAGTTACCAGCGCTGCAGCCAGCCACTGAGGTGATGGTGATGCAGCTTTGGGTAGTACAGGCTCCCCACAGGTGGAGCTTACCTCAGGGCAGCGGGTGGATGAGGTGGGTAGTAGTCTTTACATCTCAGTGTTGTTGAGACCTTTTAGGCGATGGATTAACTAGGGAGAGAGTCCAGATCAGCTCAAACAGTTATTTCTACTTGTACCAGGCAGATTTTTAAGGTTCACAGGCTTTGAGGTTCACCACAGAGTCTGTCTGAGACACTTTTCAACATTTTCCTCTGTCCTCATTACTTCCCCACTCACAAGTCTAGTCTCTGGTCCTCGGGGTCTGTTGCTTTAAGTCTCTATTCGCTTGTCAGCGTCTTGAACCCAGCTATGGGACAGATGTTGGACTTCTTGATGGGTGCTGTGACTCCTTCTTAGCAAGATCACAGCTGTCTGGTCAGTGGTTTGGGGTAAACCTGGCAAACCACCTCAGTTCCAGTACACCGGTGGTGACCTGGACACTCCAGATGGCTGTCACCAAGTCTGGGGTGTCCTCTTTCTTATATGGGTACCTCTTTAGGTTTGAGGTACCCCCTGTCAGAGCTGCTGTCTCTGCTGTGTCCGTCTTCTCTGCTCACACCGTCTGACTGACTGCTCTTAACTGACACTGACGTCACGTCTCCGCTCAGCTAAGCTCCACCCCCTGGGACCTACTGAATATACAGTCCCTGGAGCTAGGGTGTCTATAGCTGGGCTTGTTGTAGTGTTGTAGTTTTATATACAGACTCTGCAGTTCCCCTCTCCACCTGTGACTATGTAAGCACCACACCTTCTATTTGGGGTGCAGTACCTCCCTGTGGCGTCCCACCAGAGGGGCGCAGTAACGAAATGGACCCCTTTAATATATAATGTAGGAGGATTTCTTATTTATAATGTATTTTGGTTTGCAAACTTGTAATATGCCACTCATGGGTTACACAAGACATCTAGGAGCTTGCTAGTATTTAAAGTGGGTAATGTAATTATCTGCCTTGTGATGGCCAACTAATTGTTCCTAGAGTCTGGTAGATGCTTGGAAATGTTGACTGTGTTTAATGTAATTATCTATCTTCTGTAAGGTCAGAGAAACTTAATCCTGTTAGAATGCCATTGTATTACAATGTGGATTGCTGATACTATGTAAATTACTTCAGCCACCATTGTTTGTGGTCAGGGTGTTACACTAAATGTCTAAATGTCTATACTAAACCCTCCTTGACCCCTCTTTGTCAATCATCATTTAAATGATGATTATCCAGGCAGCTTGAAAGCGGGCCAATGAAAAGACATGCTTATTCCACCAATCGTGACGTCCCCAATATCCTGCAGATTGGATTCAGGCAGCTAATCTAGGATCCTTGGATCCGATTGACCAGCCATAACCCAAGCCTAGGCATTTCAGTGCCCACAGAGGAGATCAGAACCTGGATTATAAAATCACAAGGACTTCAGCATCGAATTATCGGATTCGGCTGTGATGACAAAAACTGCATAAGGAAGCAACCCAGGTTGGGACGATCCAGTAACCTGGCTACAGGCTTTGCTGTGCTATATTCTAAACCCTGGTGACCCAGCAGAAGGGTGAGACTCTGTTGCCTGTTACATTGTTGAGTTTTACTGGTTATGTGTTATATGCTGATAACTGTTGGGGTTCCAATAAAGCCTTAATTTGTGATTCCCTCACCCTATGTTGTCTGAGTAGTGTTGCGCCCATGGTTAAGCAGCTCAGGTGTTCAGTTTGGGGATGAGCCCTGGACCACGGTGCTTTGCTAAAGGCGGCTGGGCCAGCGAACGAGAGCACTCACTGATCCCCGGGTCTCCACAGGCGCCACATAGTGATTAAGAAGGGAGTGTTCAAATAGATGACAACCCCTTCCATAATGAGTAAAAATAAACCATGTAACATAAATAGAAAGTACAGAACATGTACTGCTAGAGAGAATGCCACATATTTCCTATCAACAAATAGAAGATAAGTGCAAGTTCACAAGCATAAACAGCAGGGAGATGATCTCCAGCTAGTCATTCACTGACTGGTTATCCAAATGAGAATATCACCAACAAGAAACACTAGCAGTGGGAAATATTTAAAGCTGCACCCTAAAGGTCATAGGAGAGACAAAGTGTGAAATAAAACACCTGTTCATCTAAAAGACTGAAGCAAGGATATCAGATTAAAAAACACCCAGAAAAAGGTGTGCCTGCTGTGGCTCAGTGGACAGACAAGCCAACCACAGAGTCAAGGGTTTGAATCCTGATGCGTGACAATATTCTCCCATCCATCGATGACTTGGTGAATAAATGTCTTTTTTTAATCTTACTTTATAACTATACAAAGTAACTATAAAGGACACATTCTCCTATATGGGCAGCTCATCTCCATTAACAGCTATATGACATGGACTCACCCCCAGAACTTCAGGTTCTCCGCGGTAAAATGCAAGAACTGTTTTTGGCATGTTGGCTGGAACATCGCAGCTCTCTCCTTCAGGTTCATTTTCATCATTGTTTTGTGGTCTCACCTGAGAGATAACCACAACCCCTCCCGCATCTGGTACCCCTGTAGACATGACTCTAAAAAAGACAACAATAAACAACAGATGAACTACATTTGTACAGTGGGGAAAAAAGTATTTTGTCAGCCACCAATTGTGCAAGTTCTCCCACTTAAAAATATGAGAGAGGCCTGTAATTGACATCATAGGTGACCTCAACTATGAGAGACAAAATGAGAAAACAAATCCTGAAAATCACATTGTCTGATTTGGAAATATTTTTTTTTCAAAATTTGGTGGAAAATAAATATTTGGTCACCTACAATCAAGCAAGATTTCTGGCGTTTACAGATCTGTAACTTCTTTAAGAGGCTCCTCTATCCTCCACTCATGACCTGTAGTGCTGGCACCTGTTTGGACTTGTTATCAGTACAGAAGACACCTGTCCACAACCTCAAACAGTCACACTCCAAACTCCACTATGGTGAAGACCAAAGAGCTGTCGAAGGACATGAGAAACAAAATTGTAGCCCTGCACCAGGCTGGGAAGACTGAATCTGCAATAGGCAAACAGATTGGTGTGAAGAAATCAATTGTGGGAGCAATAACTAGAAAATGGAAGACATACAAGACCACTGATAATCTGCCTCGATCTGGGGCTCCATGCAAGATCTCACCCTGAGGGGTCAAAATGATCTCAAGAATGGTGAGCAAAAATACCAGAACCACACAGGGAGACCCAGTGAATGACCTGCAGAGAGCTCTGACCAACATAATACAGACTACCATCATAACACACTACACCGCAAAGGGACTCAGATCCTGCAGTGCCAGATGTGTCTCCCTGCTTAAACCATTACATTTCCGGACCCGTCTGAAGTTTGCTAGAGAGCATCTGGATGATCCAGAAGAGTATTGGGAGAAAGTCATTTGGTCAGATGAAACGAAAGTAGAACTGTTTGGTAGAAACACAACTCTTCATGTTTGGAGGAGAAGAGTGCTGAGTTATATCCAAAGAACAACATACCTACTGTGAAGCATGGGGGTGGCAACATCATGCTTTGGGGCTGTTTCTCTGCCAATGAACCAGGAAGACTGATCCGTGTACATGAAAGAATGAATTTGGCCATTTATTGCAAGATTTTCAGTGGAAACCTCCTTCCATCAACAAGGGCATTGAAGATGAAACATGGGTGGGTCTTTCAGCATGACAATGATCCCAAGCACACTGCCAGGGCAATGAAGGAGTGGCTTCGTAAAAAGCATTTCAAGGTCCTGGAGTGGCCAAGGCAGTCTCCAGATCTCAAACCTATAGAAAATCTTTGGAGGTAGTTGTTAGTCCGTGTTACCCAGCGAATGCCCTAACACATCACTGCTCTAGAGGAGATCTGCATGGAGGAATGGGCCAACCTTGTGAAGACTTATGGCCACTTACACGTCCCAACATCGTTTTGATATTGTATACAACGGCACGGGAGCGCACATTTTTTTTGATGAAATCCAAGATCGCATAGATGTCACACAGGGCAATATCAGCAGGCAACACAACTGTGATGTCTACGCCCCCTTGTAGGAGCGACCCAGGAACAACCATTTAACATGGGAGTGAATAGGGAAGTTGCTCTCCAAGTCGGTGTTGGGCTGTCACACAGAACGATCCTACCAGATTATCCATCCAATATCGGGCAGTTGGAGAGCCTGCTCATTTCTCCCCCGATATCGTTTTGGCATCGTTCTTGCATCGAATTGGTCATTTACACCATACAACGCACGAACGATATCGTCACCAACGCACGAACCACGTGACTTTTTATCGAAGTTGGACGACGATATCGGGACGTGTAAAGTGGCCATTACATATCAAGTTTGACCTCTGTCATTGACTACAAAGGATATATAACAAAGTATTGAGATCTGGGAACTTGCTATCAACCTTATGGAGACAGCGAAGTAGGTGAGGAGATTGTAAGCCACTTCCCTCCTCTCAGATATATGCAAATTTGCACTTCACTAAGGAAGTTGAGAAACTCCCGTGCCGCATTTAAGCAGCTTCCTCAAAGTCATAATCGCTTTCCTACAAGCTTTTAATATAACTAAGGGATTTGTGCCAGATCAGAACCCCAAACTACAGACGCTGCGTTTCGGGGTACCTGCCCCTCATCAGTGTAGTGTGTGGGATATTCTGATCTGGCTGAGTGAGTGGGCTAAGACAAGGTCTGGGAACTTGCTATCAACCTTAGTGAAGTGCAAATTTGAAAGTATTGAGATAAACTTTTGTTATTTACCAAATATTTATTTTCCACCAAAATTTGAAACAAAAATTCTTTTCAAATCAGACAATGTGGATTTTCAGGATTTGTTTTCTCATTTTGTTTCTCATAGTTGAGGTCACCTATGATGTCAATTACAGGCCGACCTCATCTTTTTAAGTGGGAGAACTTGCACAATTGGTGACTGACTAAATACTTTTTTCCCCCAATGTATTTATAATAATCACAAAAAATGATATTAATTTTTTTGTTTAGAAAGTTTTCTTGAGTGTTTCTAATTTAAGCAGTAAGATTATCAAGTTTATAAAAACATATAAAGTTGCAAAATAGCATATGTAATAAATATATCAGAAAACTGACTAACAACTTCAATAAGTGTGAACAGGTGGCGGCTGAAAAAAAAAACAACATAACTACAAAAGTATATCCATATTCTAGCATATTCTATAATGCTAGAATTGAATAAGGATACTTTGGCATTGCATTACTACTATAGAAATATTTGTAAACAAGGAAGATATATAGCTAATGTAAAAATGAATAAGGTGATATATATAGCTAGTCACGTTTTGCTTGTGCTGCAGTCTTTTTTGAACTGCTTTGTATGGTTTAGTATGTTTAATTCCTGTTAGTAAACTCAGAGTTAATGTTAGAAGCTGCTGATCTATATGGTTTGTTATGACTCTTCAGATTAGGGGTATGTCAGGGTACGCTGTTGTCCATGCCCTTGCCTTAAAATAGTTCCCTCTTCCACCAGCAGATGTTGCTGATAGAGTTTAGTCTGTGCAACACATTGAGCTGTGAAGGCATTAGTGCAGTGTGTGCTAAAGCCTTTCTGCTGTTTCTACCTGAAAAAGTTTCCTTACTTTGTGGGAGGTGCTGTGCTTCCTGGTCCATGGTAGAGGTGAGGGGGTTTTAGCCTAGGGCTGATCAGGAGGTGAGGGCAAGGGTGGTGGTCCATACATTCTCACCTTCAGAGGTGATTCTGGGAAAACAGTGAGTTTTGCCCATTATTACCTCCTTCTACCTTTCTCCCTTGTCTGATATACCACTTGGTGACATTATTAGCGCGCTTACATGCTTCTTCTTGTGTCATTAAGACTCAAACTGCCTCAACTGATGCCTCTTTTATGATGCAGACCATTTCTGAGGAGGTTACTGCTCTGTGTTCTCAGGTTGTGCAGCAGCTGCAACACGTTGTGGGATATCTGGCCACAGATTACGCCCAGGCTATACCAGAACCCAAGATATCTCTCACTGACAGGTTTTCGGGAGGGAGAGATACGTTTTTTGTGTTCAGGGAAGCCTGTAAACTATATTTCAGGCTCTGCCCTAATTCATTTGGGAGTGAGGAGCAGTAATTGGGGAATATAACCTCTTTTCTAAAGGAAGATTCCCAGACCTGGGCTGTCCCTACCGACTCCCCATGTCGGCGGTCGGTGAACAAGTATTTTACGGTGTTGTCTCGGGTTTATGGTGAACCAAACAGAGTGTCACTGGCTGAATCTAAATAGGGACAGACAATGGCGCAATAGGGTCTTATCTTCATATTGAATGGAAATGCAACAACGGGTTAAATCGCTCATACAGCTGCTGCAAGACCCACCGTTGCAAACGGAACAAAGTGTATAGATATCCAAAGGGCTGAAGATGAGGAGTAGTCCGCGCTGCTGTTTGCAAGGAAAGAACAGAATCTTTTAAATGGAAGGTGGTGTGTTCATGGGGAGGAGGCTGGGACTGCTCGAAATGCGTACAATAAACCCTTCCTTTTACAAGATTCTGGTCTTTCCTTGCAAACAGCAGCACCGACTACTCATCTTCATTCCTTTGGATATCACTGGCTGAATCTAATCTCAGCAAACTCAAGCAGGAGACATGTCCCATTGAGGAGTACTGCTCAGAGTTTTGGTAATGGGCTACTGATACCCAGTGGAATAACCGTGCCCTCAGGAGTCAGTTTTGCCTGGGTCTTTCTGCTAGACTTCAGGCTACTCTAGTTCAGCCTGCTACTCCTGAGTAATTGGAGGCTGCGATGACCCTTGCCATCAGGGTAGACAGACGCCTTAGAAAGAGACCGAGACCAGCATTGTCCCCTATGGTCCTCCCTGTTAGGGAGGCTCCATGTGTAATAACTGACATACCTATGCAGTAGTGAATAGTGATGAATCTCTCATGTTAAACCTTCTGCTGTTCATCTAATTGGTTACGCTTGTTTTTATTGTGGGCGTCGTTCTCGATATCAGTACGTGTGACACCTCACCAGCGATCATTGAATGTCGTTCCAGCAATCTAGGTCAAGTCGGATCGGTGGTCGGTTCGCCGACACATTGAAGTGTGCAACAGGCCCTTTAGGCATTGCATTACTGCTATAGGAATATTTGATAAAGAGAGATACCGATACTTAACTATGTTTGCCCAATCAATGTGAGCGCGATAACTACAACAAGGTGATCTCAATTATTGGGAACCTAACTATAAATGTCTCTATTAATTAAATCAGTTTCACCTTGTCACGGTTATGGTCCTCATAATATGGAGGCAAGTGAAATTCACATTTTAATCAACAAATGCAAAACATCACTATAAATGGATGGTGTTTACAGAGCTAAAGTGTTCCCATTCTGATACTTGAGGCCCCGTTACACCTAGCGACATTCCAGCAATCCCAACAACGATACAACCTGGCCTGGATCGCTGGAATGTCGCTAAGTGGTTGCTGGTGAGATGGCCATACGGTCAGCTTTACTCAACGATCGGCGACCCCCCGACGGTCGTTGGGATCTGTCACTAGTCATTGTCACGGGTGTAACATGGAGATCGTTGGTCGTTTCCCCTGTCACACACACCAATGCAGCATGGCCAGCGAGAGACGACGATGAAAAAATAGTTCAGGCCATTCTGTGACGATCAGTGACCTCACAGCGGGGGGCTGCAATATCGCTGGGAGGTCACCGCAACGTCACAAAATCTGTGACGTTGCAGCGATATCTTAGTGAATCGTTATGTGTAATGGGGCCTTTAGGGCCCAAATCATTTCATATTTTTTAAAGTAAGTTTTTCTTTTGACTTGTGATGTTTTTAATACAAATGTTATAAAATTGGCGCACCAATAAATTTGCGCAGAGTCCAAAATTGTCTTTGTTTTCTGTCTGTAACTGTTTTTTATATCTCTTTAACGTAAAACATCAAGTGCTAGGTGAAATGTTGCAAAAACAAAAATACATAATAACCACTGTATATAAAAATCATTAGAGGGAGGAGGACTGGAGCCAAAAATAGTAAAAAGTAAACGAAAAAAAAAGTCAAAAAGTTGCATTTCATGAATTTCTCTAAGGCTACTTTCACATTAAGGTTTTGAACGCTGCGCATGCGGAAATGCATGTCAATTCATGCTTACGCAGCATTTTTATCCGAAATGAGTGTACACAAGAAATAAAAAAATGCAGAGCATGCATGCGTTTGTATGCATTTTGGCATGCGTTTGTGTTTCTTTTGCGCATGCGTTCAATATTTCCAGGAGTGTTTTCTTGAATTTTCAAGATAAGCCACTCCCAAAGGGCGTGTTTTGAGGGAAATTGCTTCCTGGAAATGCGCTGTGTGTCATACGTATGCGCATCATCAAACGCAACCATGCCCATGCCATTGCACACCAAGGCGCACCCATAGACACTAATGTGTTGTTTTATGCATTTGTGCGCATGCGGATGCTTGCGCATTCTTGGGGCATCAAAAAATGCAACATGTTGCATTTGCTCTGCTCCAAAAAACCTATGCACAGGGACCCATACGCAGACATACTGACGCCAACACAGGTCCCTGCGTTCACCTGCGCACACTGTATTAAATATAACGCTTTAACTACGCAGCGTATGCTGCGCTCTAAAAAGCAAATGTGAAACCGGCCTAAAACATCTGGAAAAGCTACACTGATATGAAAATCTGAGAATGAAACCACAAAAGGCAACTCGAAAAATGGTGCAAATACTTTTATGAATTTGTTGCAAATCAAAAAGTCACTGATTGCATTTCCGATAACGAGACGATGGAGATAAAGCAATGATGAATCGAGTGCTTAGGTTTAAATTTCTATTTCCTAGATCCCTGTTAGGGAACCGTTACACAGAACGACGTTGAAATGATGTCGTCTACGATCTCGTGGGCGCGCTGTATTTTTTGACATCTTTGCAACATCGCTGATGAGATGTCACACGTTCAGATATCGGGACGACCACCAAGGATGTTGTGAGCAGGTATCATTCACACAACCCAGCGAACGATACCTGTTCATTGCTGTGAATGGGCGAAGTCGTCCACGGCATCGTTTGCGGTGTCACAAAGTACGATGCAGCAGGTTGGCTGTTGCAGATCGTCAGGTTTTAGAACATGTTCATAAACCTGTCAACTCCAACTTGACTAATTATCGTAGTTGAATTGTTCAGTTCCACGCAATGACGCACTAACGATGTCGTTTCAACATCGTTACACACGTCACTTTTGAGCGATGTCGTGCCGTGTTACCGTACCCTAGTGGTCAGTACATGATAACCTTCTTGTTTACATCCTGAATGTACAGACCGTATACAGCTGAGCGGTTGGCACAATGTATCAGTTTAGTGATCTGATCACAGCAGGAGCATTAACTCTCTCCTGCCCTGACAGTAAAGTATGGCACAATGTATCAGTCTGTAGATACTTAGTAATAAGTTGTAATCTAAAGAAGACTTACCCAGAGATTTCCTTCCCGTTAGGTCACAGTATGGAGGATCTGTGTCCAGAAAATGCTGAACAGTCACGTGACCTCTACAGGGAGGAGGATCTGGGGTTTGTGTTTCTGGGAAATGTGTCAGCTCTGATTTTTTTTTTTCCTAGTGATCATAGAGAATGTTTCCCTTTTGTTTCACAACCTTTTAGCTTTTAGACCAAGGTTTTGCACTCGCTGCCTTTATATACCAGGTTTATGTTGTTGTTTATATATTTTGCTGTTTTTAAAAGAAATTCTGACACCTAAAACCTCTTTATTTGTTGCCCAGCTGACGTCAATGATAGATTATCTTCTTGTGGGACAAGTTGATATGTTGGGTTCCGTTACACGTCACAACATTGCATGCAATTTCACTCGCAATTTCCTGGTTGCAGTGAAATAATGAAGACATTGTTACATTTGTACACAGCAACAAAATACAACAATGTGTCCATGATTTCACTGCAACCAGCAAATTGCGGGTGAAATTGCATGCAATGTTGCGACGTGTAACGGTACCCTTTCAGTGATTATAATTTTTTTCACATATGACTTTTTCATTGCATTTTATTATTTGATCAGTAGGAAAAGCAAACGTTTTTTGTTGGTTTATTTTATTACTGTGTTTGTTTTTATAGATTGCATCATTCTGATAGGTCCGATACCCCTTTTTTTTGTGTTTTTTTGGTTATTTCTGTATGGTAAAAGAAATAATTATTGGATCCCTTGCTGATTCTGTAAGTTTGCCCACTGACAAAGACATGTCTGGCACCCCAGAGTCCGGTTGCCACAATGGAATTGTCCCTTTTTGGGGAGGAATTTCGTGCTTGGAAGCAAGAGGGAGTATCCACACTAGGTAAGCCCACAGCACACAACACCTTTCCTGATTCCAGACCAGAAGGGGGAGCCCCCCCTATAAATTCTGGCCTGGGGGCGGTTAGGCAGTTCAGTTCCTAGGAGGACTCTGAAGAGATTCCGTGGACTGGAGCAGAGTAAGGTTAATCCCGGGACGGACACTAGCAAGCGTGAAGGACCGTTGGAGAGGATCTGAGGAAGGAGAGAAGCAGCCTGGGGAGTGAGACCAGTTATCGGGATCACCCCAGTACAGAGCGCCTGGAGCGGACACCGGAGTCAAGATTGTGAGGGTATTCCAGGCCCAGCTGCCAAAACCGAGAGGCGGGAGATTCCAAGTCTCCCATCCACAACAAAGCCAAGGAGGCACAGCGGCATCAGAGAGCTAAGGGATAGTGACCAGAGGACATGTACCTGGAAGAGCTCAAGCTGCATGCCATATGGGTGAGAGACTTTACACAGCAAGAGAGAGGGTCGCAACTAGCTACATTCAGGACCAGCTAAGCGAAGCGCAACAGGGAGGCCTCAGAACTCACTGGGTGAGGAGATCCCCAACTTGCTTCTTGGCCACCCGGACTCCCAACATCTCTTGTGGATGGTACCCTGGACTAAGCCTGCTACTTCTGCCAGTAAAGGTAACAGATACTGTTACTGCGTGTCTGTCGATTATTCCATGCCTCGGTCCTGGACCCATGCCTACCACGCATAGACTTTACCGGCTGACCTGGGAACGCTATCTCCAGAGTCCTGCATCGCAGCATCGGCCACTAATAGCCGCATACCAATGGTGGCGCCATGACCACCAATCCCTAAATCCCAATTCACCACCCCCAGAACTTTTAACTTGATAACCAGGGTTACGGAGCTGGGTCTCAACCCCCGTGACTCCTCAGCAGAACTGTTGCCTGGTTCCAAGTACCCCAGGGTCCCTGGGTGCATCACATGAACAGTCTATAATTATAAGGGTAGGTTAATTTTAACATTCACATTTTGAAGAAAGAAATAAGTATTTAAAAGGACACTGTCAGGTCATTTTTCAGTATGATACTAATATTACCCTTAAATATTACCTGGGCAGACCTTTTAAAAACATGTAAAGTCATTATTCAACCCTTTGTAGTTTACATATCATTTTCAGACCCTGCAGGGAGCTCTGCATTAGTCTCCTCCATTTTATACACAAAGGATTGGTCCTGTTGTGTTAAACTGTCATTTAATTATGCACTCCTTCTCAGCAGCTCTCTCCTCTCTCCTCCCTCCTCCCTTTGCTCTCAGTGCAATTTCAGGTTTCAGTTTACCATTAGGAGCTCCTGTTCTGTTGAGGACATGGAGTTAGAGATCTATTGCAGGTTTTATTTGAATCTCTTGGTTTTGCTGAAAAGAGAGCAGAGAGGACTATTCAAAACCCCCTATTGATGTCCTGCCTATGCAGTTATGTGAATATGTGACATAAATATTCATTCTGTGGGGAGTGAACAGCAGAGAACTAAGTGGATCATTCACTGAGGTCGACAGATGGAATGAATCTCTTTATTTGACGTTTACAGAAGATAGAAGGGAAATATAAATGAAAGAAATACATAAATAGAGAGAGTTTAGAGAACGGAATTAGAAAATGAGAGCAGTTACATTTGGATTTTTGACCTTACAGTTTCCCTTTAATCCCTCACCAAACATTAGAAGTTCTGGCCCCTACAGACCAGTTAGACACTCCTAATCACTCGATACGTACATTAAAGACAGCTGTCTTAATAGTCATCTGTATAAAAGACTCCTGTCCACACACTCAATAATCAGTGAGACTCTAACCTCTTCAACATGGGCAAGACCAAAAAGAGCTTTCTAAGGATGTTAGGGAAAAGATCCTAGACCTGCACAAGGCTGGAATGGGCTGTTATGCAGGCGCAATACAGTCAGACGCTCTGATCGCAGTAGGGCAGAGCTCAGGGCACCTGCGCGAACATACAGGAATCTATGCAGGGCTGAAAACGAGACTGGGAAGAGAGAAGAAGAGGCGCTCAGAAGAAAGAAGAGGTGGAGAAGACTGAAGAGGCAGTGAGGTCTGGACGAGTGACAAGAACCATCAGACCTGTAAGTATGAATTTACATACACGGCAGGATACTTTATAAAGTCATTATTTAGGTCTGCAGGGGGAGTAGGGGGAATATGCAGAAAGCAGCATAGGAGCTGCTGAAGATGGCACATTTAGTTTAAAAAGCCCTAGTGGGGTGATAGGTTCACTTTAATGTATAGATAAGGGAGCAGAACCAAGTTTCCTACATACAAGCACGGATTGGTATACAGCATTACCGGGAATTTTCCCACTGGGTCTGTGGTGGTATGGGCGGGGACTGCTACAGCGGCTTCTCCGGCTGCTACCAGCTTTAAATTATTTAGCGGCCGATCACAGCAGGGGTCATATTATATGACTCATCCCCTGCCCTGTCACTGCAGGCCCCACCCTCTCCTCCGCTCATTATACAATCTAATCTGCTGTCTTTTCGGAGGGAGAAGAGCGGTGGTGTGCGCGAGGACGGGAGGGGAAGGTCTGAACCTACATATACCTCACACAGGGAGCTGATTAGCTGCATGACCCCGAGTATTCCAGCGCCTGCACTTCTGGGGTCATTCAGCTCCCTGTGTCAGAGGAGCTGCAGCGTCCGTGCAATGCGGTGACATCATCTCACCACACTGCAGGACGTCACAGCAGAGTGCCGAAGGAGGAGGAGGATGAGCCTGGAGCCAGCAGGAGGACTCAGGTGAAGGAGCAGGTGCACTGCATATAGACCTGCAGATGGTGGTGGGTGGCAGGAAGGCTAATGCTATAGTTGGGATGATAGGGGAGAAGGCTAATACTAGGGAGAAGGGGGAATGGGGCAGGAAGGCTAATACTTCAGGGGTATGGACAGGAGGCTAATGCTACAGGGGATGATGGGGCAGGAAGACTAATGCTACAGGGGGAGGCATGATGGGGAGGAAGACTAATGCTACAGGGGGATGATGGGGCAGGAAGACTAATGCTACAGGTGGAGGGGATGATGGGTGAGGAAGGCTAATTCTACGGTGGGATGATGGAGGAGTGAGGCTAATTCTACGGTGGGATGATGGAGGAGTGAGGCTAATGCTACGGGGGGATGATGGGGAGCAAGGCTAATGCTACAGGCTGTGAGGGATGATGGGGAGAAAGGTTAATGCTACAGGGGGGGATGATGCGGGAGGAAGACTGATGCTACAAGGAGGGGAATAATGTGAGATATAGGCTAATGCTACTGGAGGATGATGAGGCAGGAAGATAATGCTACAGGTGGAGAAGATGTTGGGGAGGAAAGCTAATTCTACACGGGGGATGATGGAGCAGGAAAGATAATGCTGCAGGTGGGGATGATAGGGGAGGAAGACTAATGCTATAGGTGGATGATGGGGGATGAAGGCTAAAGCTACAGGCTGGGGGGATGATGGGGGAGTAAGGTTAATGCTACATGCTGGGGGGGAATGATGGGGGAGGAAGACTAAAGCTACAGGCTGGGAGGGCTGATGCGGGAGAAAGGTTAATGCTATGGGTGGATGGGTGGATGATGGGGGAGGAAGACTGATGCTAGAAAGGAGGGGAATGATGTGGGAGGAAGGCTTATGCAACATGGGGGATGATAGGGAAGAAGGCTAATGCTACAGGCTGGGGGGTGATGATGAGGAGGAAGAAATCAATATGTGAGTAGAGTAGTGTACTCTGAGACGAATGTCTGGCCGTGTTGTAAGCTGTTTTTGCAATGCGCTTGCTCTAGCCCTGTTCTTGAATCGTTTTTTTACTTTCCATGCCTGTCGCTCAAAGTCCAAATCAGAGGAGCAAATCCTACACAGACACATGAATTGTCCCACTGGTATGACACAGATCATATCTGGACGGTGTGATGAGGAGGCGTGCAAGAGCATGTTCACAGATGTCGATTTCCTAAAGCTATCTGTTTGAAGTGAGTTATCTGTATCTCTTTTTAATGTGACATCTAAGAAGTCAATAAACTGAGTATATATTGATATGATATACAAATATATTGATCGTTATCCTTTAGAGAACCTATAAACTCATGAAGGGAATCAACAAAACTTCACCAGGTCAGAAAGATGTCGTCGATGTACCATGCCCAAAACAGGATGTAGTCCATTGACGACCGTCAATTTGACTGGAAGAGGTCCCTTTCTCACAGCCCCAGGAACAGGTTGGCATATGATGGGGCACAGGAAGCCCCCATTGCTGTTTCCTGGAGCTGCACATAGAGAGACCCCTTAAATACAAAAAAATTAATGTAAACTCCAATAACTCCAAGATCAGGATGTTGATGTTTTTAAATAAGTTGGACATGTTCAAGAAAAATCTTGTAGCTGCTAATCCATTGGAGTGTTGAATGATTGTGTTCAATGATTTGACATCTCCTGACATTAAAATTGTTTTCTCCCCTACATGTAATCTGTCAACTTTTCTTAGTAGTTCACTGATGTTTTTAATGAAAGATGGAAGAGGCTCACCTAACGGCTGAAGTTTTCAGTCTATCCATCTATTCAACTTTTCTAAGAAGTTGTTCCTCCCCCGAACAATGGGTCTACCAGGGGTGTGTCTATATTTTTATGGCTCTTAAGCAAGAGGTAAAATGTCGGACCTACAGGCTCCACAATCTGAAGTGCTGAAGCCAGATCTTTGGTTAATGATATCATTATCTACAGCAGATTTCAATAAGGATCCAAACTGAGCGGAAAAAGCCGATAAAGGGTTGTATGCTAATATTTTGTGGCATGTTATATTGTGAAGTTGCAGTGGCGTAACTAGAGTCCGAAGGGCCCTAGTGCGAAATTTGGACCTTGCCCCCCCCTTCCCCAGCTTTTGCAGCAGTTGCGGCCACAAAAAAAAACGCGGTCAGCAGCGGGTTTTTTTCACGGCCGCAAGTGCTGGATCTGCCGCATCCAGCAGAATCGCACTTGCCGCACCGGACCGCAAGCTCCATAGACAATGCATGGAGCTTGCCGGATCAGCACCACAAGTGCGGCCGTTAAGCTGCAGATCCGGCAGATGCGGTAAATCTGCCGTATCTGCTGCATATAAGCAAAAAACACTGATGTGAAAGGGGTCTTAATCCTATAAAGACATGAGCTTATCACAGTGCAGCATGCAGCGGCCGCGGAAATTTTAAAGTTACAGTGCCTGACAGTCCTCCGGCGGCCATGATCAGCCATCTGGAGACCAGTCGGGTAGACTGCCATGCAGTGACATGAATGTGCGTTCTCAGGGATGCACATCCATGTAAAGCAGGCGCAGGGGCTGCAGGGGTCGGCGGGCGCCGGGCCCCTGTACCACTGGGCCCGGTCACACTTGTGACCCCAGTTGTTACGCCACTGTGAAGTTATATGAATGCTTCTTTTACATATCCTACGTTTGGCCATATAACAATTTTTCGCTTTTATTGGCTGGTTTCAGCACAACATCAGGTAGAGCCTGCAGTTCTTTAAGACGTCGACGATCCTTCCTAGCTAGATTGTTGTTTCAAATTCCCTACTGGCCACCTGAACGAACAGGTCAACGCTCGAAAAGGTGGAAAGTGTGGGAAATTTCTTTAGAACAAGGGTGAATTAATGAGGGAATCTTATCTCCTTCAGGCACATCACCCTCTTTAGAGACCTCGTCCAACTCCTCTATAGCTATCTGTTCCTCCTCTGTTGGAAATAGAGTGTAAATTTGCATAAAAAAAAGCTTTTGAATGTTCATTTCCAGGTGAAGCACCTGACTTCATTAGAACTTTTTTTTTAAATCATGTAATATTGGTTAAATCTATTGATGACCGAGCACTACAATGCTTGAGTGCTCGGTGCTCGAAATGACCAGTCGGATGCTCGGATTGGCTCCACCCTTCCACAAAGTATAATGGAAGTCAATGGGAAACTCGAATATTTTTCTTGAGACTCATTCACAAAAATGTCCAAGTTTCCCATTGACTTCCATTATACTTGGAACTCGAGTCTATCCCATCCGAGTGTCCAACCTGCTTGTTTTGAGTATCAAGCACCCGAGCATTGTAGTGCTCACTCATCACTAGCAAAATGTCGTTCATGCTGCAACCAGTTTTCATTTTTTCTCCCACTTCTTTGCTTCTCTTTATCTTTATGCCATGATGATTTATAGTTTTCAATTAAAAAATTCTTTTTGCAATATGATTTACTGAAAAATATGAAAAAAATATTCCAAATTACTTTAAATTACATGTGAATTGTATTATGGCAGTACTTAAATTGTATAGTTTTTTTTATTATTTTAATGACAGCGTGATCAGCTTCCATTTCCCTTATAATGTTTAGAAGTTCCAATTGGATGTACACAACTTTTATTGGGCAAAGAGAGGTGTGACAGCCCAAAAAAGGCTGAGAGTTTTGGTGCTTTTAGTTTTTTATATATAGTTTAGCTAATGCATAAATAATCTGTTAATAATACCAAATGGGCAATTTTTCTTTTGTGTACTTTTATATTAGGGGAAGGGTTGATTCAAATTATTACTCTGTTTCAGTTGTAAAATATTTTTGAAAACTTTTTAGTCCCCCTAGTATATGGTGCAATACTTCAACGTTGAATCACAACCTCTTACGACTTTACAAAAGTACCAAATTGGCGATGACAGGGTCATCCAGCAGGCCAATGACTTTTATAGGAAACCATTGACGCCCTAAGGTCATGTCACAGTGAGGGGATTATGGGATTCCAAATGGACACCCTTGAGGCATTGCGCAACTTGGAATGATGCTTAGAGATTGACAGCAGCAGGTAAGGGGTTACAAAACAGATATCGGAGCAAAGTCCAATTGCTGCTGTTAGAGGTAGATGTCAGCTATAGAATACTGCAGGCACCTGTTGTGTGTGCAACTGCACAAGCTGCATTATGTATGCCACTGGATATCTAAAATTGCTACATGATTTAGATATCAAGTGGCATTGATGTTTCCATTGATGAAGAATGGCCCCACTATCTTTGTACCCCATATACCACACCATACCATCAATGTTTGTGTTCCAGCAGTCTTGGAGGGATCTATCCACTGTGGGTTAGTGTCAGACCAATAGCGCTGGTTTTGTTTGTTAACTTCACCATTCACAAAAAAGTTTGCCTCATCCCTCATCTGAAGGCAATTGTCTATGCTGTGAAGATACGAGATGTGCAGCATCTGAAACAACGGATACTGAAGCCTGTGCTAGCATTTCTTCTGCGGTGTTGCTATCAGTGACAAGAGTGGGAGAAGAGGGTTGCATTGACAATCTAAAACAATGGGCAGCACTTTGAACACATTTTATAAGTGGTCATAAATTTGAAATAACTCATGAAAGAATAAAGTAACGTTAAAACCAAGCACACCATTGTTTTTCTTATGAAGTTCTCAATAGGTTTGATGTGTCACATGACCCTCTTCCCATTGAAAAAAATAAAGTTGGATCCAAAATGGCCAACTTCAAAATGGCCACCATGGTCACCACCCATCTGGAAAAGTTTCCCCCCTCTCCTATACTAATGTGCCACAAACAGGAAGTTGATATCACCAACCATTTCCATTTTATTTAGGTGCATCCATATAAATGGCCCACCCTGTATATTATTAATGACTTCAATGTATGCAGTAAGCTCCCTCCAGTGGTGGCTGCAGGTAGCCAGGAGGTTTTATTTTTAAAGTGAATCTGTCACCAGTCTTTTGACAGCTCGTCTGAGAGCAGCAGAAAGTAGCAGATGGGAATTTTTGTACTAATTGTTTGACTAGGGCCTTCTGATATTGCACCATTTTACTAGCCCTCTCTGTCACAGGAAGGAGTGTTGGAAAGTTCTCCTTGTAGAGTGGATTACAAAGGGTGAACAGACAGTAATCAGCGTTGGCCAAAATGCATATAACGCAAGGGCAATGGGAAAGGCAGCAGGACATAGAGTCAGCCATGTTCCAGACTGCCAAAATACAAGACTTTCCAGTCCACACGAGGAGGACAATTCTCCATCTCCTCCTTCTCCTCCCTCTCCCCCTCTTCAGCCCACATATACTGAACAGAATGGATGAAGCTGGTGGGGGTAGTACCCTCTGTATGGCAGGTAGCCATCTCCAACCTACTTGGGCTGCATTCACATGTTCAGTTTTTGGTAAGTTTTTCACATCAGTTTTTTCCAGCCAAAACCAGGGTGATTAATACAGAGGTGGTGACGTGTTTCTATTATACTTTTCCTCTTATTGTTCCACGCTTGGATTTGGCTTGCAAATACTGATGTAAAATATTGAACAAATACTCTACGTGTGAACAAAGCCTAAGAGAAAGACGTCACCAGTTCTACATTTTGCATCCACTTCTGCTTTTGACTTTTGCATACACTCCTGCTTTGAGCCTGGCACATAAAAAGCTGTCTTCTGCAGTCAGTCCAAGTCAGACATTGGACCTGTCTGGATCCTGCTCATTTTAGGTACCAATACACATGGTCAAGTTTTAAATACATCAGATAGGGACTGCTCTAATACGGGTTACCTTGAAGTGGTAGAGCGGCTTAGTGTACATTTTTTGCAAAAAACTTATCAACTAAATACCCTGTATTTTACGTTTTCAGCAGCACTTGCTTTTTACTGTGTTTTTTTACAACAGAGTATTTTTACACGTTTGACTTTTTTTGTGATTCAGTCTTTTGGTGGTGTAAACACTGTCCTACAGACGTGTTCACTGTGTGCATGGTTCATTAGTTTTTGCATAAATTATTCCTTGTTTCTGCAAGATTGGTGAGTCTCCCACCCCTCCCCTTTGAGCCCGGCACATAAAAAGCTGCCTTCTGCAGCCAGTCCAAGTCAGACATTGGACCTGTCTGGAACCTGCTCATTTTAGGTACCAATACACATGGTCAGGTTTTTAAATACACCAGATAGGGACTGCTCTAATACGGGTTACCGTGAAGTGGTAAAGCAGCTTAGTATACATTTTTTGCAAAAAAACTTATTAACTAAATACCCTGTATTTTACTTTTTCAGCAGCACTTGCTTTTTACTGTGTTTTTTTTACAACAGAGTATTTTTACACGTTTGTTTGACTGTTTTTTGTGATTCAGTCTTTTGGTGGTGTGAACACTGTCCTACAGACATGTTCACTGTGTGCATTGTTCATTAGTTTTTGTTTACAAAAACTGATGTAAAAAACTGATCAAAAACTGAACATGTGAATGGAGCCTTGGTCTGTTTGCATCAATCAAACATTTTGTGCTTCATTATGAATGAATAATAAATATAGCACAATTATGATGTAATCCTAGGTACCTTGCTTCGTCTAAGAAACAATTAGTCGCTCCTCTGAGTTATCCTGCAGCTCCACTTGTACAGTCTGACTACTCAACAACTCCTGCAAGGTGCAGGCAACAGCTTCATTTCTCCCCCTTGCTTTACACTGCAGTTCACGTTTTTTAGATTGGTTTTCATGGCGCACAAAAAGTCAGTGCATGAAAATGTAATAATAATCAGACTGCCGCACATAATATAAAGGATACGAGCTTCAGAAAAGATGTGACCCTGGAGATCTACATTGATGTTCTTCATTATTTCTTTTAGCTCTTTGTTTATTAATTGTATTGTACAAAACATAATACATGTTGGACATAGTATATACTGTAACTGCTGATTGGATACAATAGCTCCCTATCATGGCTTATAATAAAATATTTGGGAAGTGCACAGCTATTAGAAATTATATGAAGGATAAATGAAGCCCCCCAGAAGAGCCATGGGCGTAGTGACCCATGTATCAGCTTTGTAGAGCAAGTAGGGGTTAAGTAAATAAATAAATGGTAAAGGGCAGGATTTGTGGGGTCAAACGTTTAAGGGGGTTGGGAAAAAAGGGGGCATGATCAATTGTCTTAGTGGGTCTATATAATCTGAGAAGGGGTTGGGCTACCAAACGGCAGCAAGCACAAGAAGGAATTGGTTCAACCCGTCCATCCATGTTACCTTAGAGTAATGAGGAAATATTGGAATAAGTGTATGGGGGAAGTCGTTGGGTCATTTCAGCGAGCACGAGTGAGGAGGTTCTTGGCGTTGGTGGCAAAATTGTGGTGATGGGATATACATTGGGTGGATGGTAAGTTCCTCTTTATATTTGGATTTTGGTTAATTGCGTAGGACTCTGCAGGGTTTGGTGAGTTGGTGATATGGAAAAAGGTTTTCCGGCAACAGAATTGCACCCCGGGCTTATGGTCACACAAGGGGTAATGTTGCATGGTTTACTTATTATCGTATTGGTTTCTACCAGGTTTTGGAGCTCCAAGAACCTCCTTACATTCAAGTTAGTTATTACTGTTGTATTTGTATAATAAAGGACGATTTGACCAATTTAATCCAAAATCAGTGATTTGTGTGTGTTTATTGGTAAGGGATCAGTTGGTGAGAGGTGGTGATGTGAAATCATTGCGAGGGAAATACCATACAATACTGCAGTCAATTTACAGGTAGTGCATAAGGATTATGCTCTTGGATCTGGCTTGTATTGTTCTTGCCGTTGGTGGATCGCGACTAATGGCTTCATGTCTGTGTCTTGGAAGCAGATGACAAGGCTGCTGTGGAGTAAGGAGGGACATCTCTGGTGATATCAGACACAAGATTTGAGGACATGGTTTGATAGATGACCACATTCTGAAAAAAAATGAAATGTTTTGAATAACCAAAGTATTAACCATTAAAACTTTCTTGCAGAAAAGTCCTTGTATTAAAAGGAATCTGTCAGCGGGTTTTGCTAGGTAAACTGAGGACAGCATGCTGTAAGGTTTAAAAAACAAAAAGCAACTTTTCTTCTCTTGTCAGGCTGTGCGCTGTTGTTTACATAATCCAAAAACTTTATTACCATTATAGGACTACAAAGTCACACGCACAGCAGCCCAACACCTTCCCTTAGAGATCCGGTGTGAGTGGGGGCAGCTATCTCAGCTCTGTTGTGTTCATGAGCTTACATTTTCTGATTGTTTCAGAATGGCTTCAAATGGTAATTTATGTGATTCATCCTTGGATTCAGAATCTCTTTGCCTACATTGTTTTGCTCTCAGATGAGGTTGCAAAAACCTGCTGACAGATTCCCTTTGACAAGTATGGTAAGACACAACATACGGCATGTTAACTTTGTTGATATATTTTCTCAGTTTTAAGTGCTGGAGTGCACAGGGGTGCAGAATACAGATGAGCAATGTTCGATCGAACATGTTCGCCAATTTCAAATTCGACCTGTTTTGGGCTACGTTCGAGTCATTCGATGAATGCGAACGAGTTCCTAAAAATCCGGTAATTCGAGGCTCGATAACGGTTCGTTGACCAAAAGAGTTACTGACTTTTCACAGTAATGATTTTGTTCAACGTTATTATGAGTTTCAGTGTCTAGGAATAGTGGGCGGGAGGTGGGCTGGGGAGAGGTCTGTGGTCAAATATTGCAGATCTCAATTTTTTTTTACCTTCCCGCACTTACTGTGGGTGGTCCGTCTGTCAGCCTATCAGAATGCATAGAGCAAAGTGCACTTTTTGCACACAAGGGCTTGTGTCATTGGCTGGATATGTCACATGTCCTTGCCATACAGTGCCTACAAGTAGTCTTCAACCCCCTGCAGATTTAGCTGGTTGACACATGCGGAATTAACTTGGCATTGTGACATTTGTACTGTAGATCAGCCTGGAAGTGGGAAATGCACTGCAGCCAAAAAGATTTTTTTTTTTTTTATTTTTTTAAAGCGTTAAAAGTTAATTCAGAGGGTCATTTATTATTCAACCCCTCAAACCACCAGCATTCTGTTTGGTCCCCCTAAAGTATTAAGAAGTAGTTTAGGCACAAAGAACAATGAGCTTCACATGTGTGGATTAATTATCTCTTTTGCCAGCCTTTTCTGACTATTTAAGTCCCTCCCCAAACTTGTGAACAGCACTCATACATGGTCAACATGGGAAAGACAAAGGAGCATTCCAAGGCCATCAGAGACAAGATCGTGGAGGGTCACAAGGCTGGCAAGGGTACAACACCCTTTCCAAGGAGTTGGGCCTACCTGTCTCCACTGTTGGGAGCATCATCCGGAAGTGGAAGGCTTATGGAACTACTGTTAGCTTTCCACGGCCTGGACAGCCTTTGAAAGTTTCCTCCCGTGCCGAGGCCAGGCTTGTCCAAAGAGTCAAGGCTAACCCAAGGACAACAAGGAAGGAGCTCCGGGAAGATCTCATGGCAGTGGGGACATTGGTTTCAGTCAATACCATAAGTAACGTACTCCACCGCAATGGTCTCCGTTCCAGACGAGCCCGTAAGGTACCTTTACTTTCAAAGCGTCATGTCAAGGCTCGTCTACAGTTTGCTCATGATCACTTGGAGGACTCTGAGACAGACTGGTTCAAGGTTCTATGGTCTGATGAGACCAAGATCGAGATCTTTGGTGCCAACCACACATGTGACGTTTGGAGACTGAATGGCACTGCATACAACCCCAAGAATACCATCCCTACAGTCAAGCATGGTGGTGGCAGCATCATGCTGTGGGGCTGTTTCTCAGCCAAGGGGCCTGGCCATCTGGTCCGCATCCATGGGAAGATGGATAGCACGGCCTACCTCGAGATTTTGGCCGAGAACCTCCGCTCCTCCATCAAGGATCTTAAGATGGGTCGTAATTTCATCTTCCAACAAGACAACGACCCAAAGCACACAGCCAAGAAAACCAAGGCTTGGTTCAAGAGGGAAAAAATCAAGGTGATGGAGTGGCCTAGTCAGTCTCCTGACCTTAACCCAATTGAAAACTTGTGGAAGGAGCTCAAGATTAAAGTCCACATGAGACACCTAAAGAACCTAGATAACTTGGAGAAGATCTGTATGGAGGAGTGGGCCAAGATAACTCCAGAGACATGTGCCGGCCTGATCAGGTCTTATAAAAGACGATTATTAGCTGTAATTGCAAACAAGGGTTATTCCACAAAATATTAAACCTAGAGGTTGAATAATAATTGACCCACACTTTTATGTTTAAAATTTATTAAAATTCAACTGAGCAACATAACTTTTTGGTTGGTAAGATTTATGCTTCTGTTAATAAATCCTACTCTCGTTTGCAGTTTGAAGGCTCTAACTTATTTGCATCTTATCAAACCACCTAAATCAGCAGGGGGTTGAAGACTACTTGTAGGCACTGTATAAGAACCAACCATTTTCTCTCCTCGCCATTTTATCAGTGTTGGAGCTCAGTGTCAGACGCCGCAGCCGCTGCTGTGTGCGCTATAAAGCTAGTTAGATAGCGATTCCATTCCAAGTTAGCTAGAGAGATAGAGAGGTTTAGGGACTACTTCCAAGAATAACCCTTTTTAGGGCTTAAAAGCACTGTGTGCCAGGGAGGTCTGTTCCAGTGCTGTGCAAGCGATTTTTACATCATCTGGCCAAATCTAGCCAAGAAAATCCCTTTTGGCTAGTAGCAGTGTGTGCCAGGCACTGGTGTAGCACTGTTGTGCAGAAAGCTACACCTCCTGTTTTTACTAGACTTTTCTTTACTGCATCTAACCAAGCAAATCCTTCTTGACTAGTAGCAGTATTTGACTAGGTAGCTGTTGTCCAGTGTTCTGTTGAAATCTACCGCCACACAGCGCAGAAAACACTTTTGTGTTGCATCTGCCCAAACCTACTCACCAAAATCTATTTAGGGTAGTACCACTGTTTGGCCACTCAGCTCTGCTAGATTTACATCCATTGTTTTTTGTGCTAACAACAACAGAGTTGCCAATTAGTTACCCTAGTCAAATAGTGTCTTCAAAGACTGTGAGGTCAGCGAGACTGGGGATAGAGGAGAAAAGAGGAGGCGCAGATCTAAGGCTGCCTTTACATTTGCGTATGGGAACGCAGCGTATGCTGCGTTCCCATAAGCATTCAAACGCATGCGCACTGCGGTTCCTATGTTTAACATAGGAACGCATAGTGCCTGCGTTTGCTGCGTTCGGGTGCGGATGCGGACGATATTTGCTCCTTCCGGTGTCCAGCATCTGCACCCGGGACGCAGCTTGCAGCATTTTTTTGTGCGTTTGGGGATCTTGGAGGATCAGCAAGTGTCCCCTAGCGCACAAAAAATGCATTGCCGTCAATGGTTCCGCAGTGTTCAGCGCTTGACAGCGCGGGAGAATGCTGCGGACCCATTGAAAAATCTCCCAGTGGCCGCCGGTGATGTCACAGGAGCTCACCGACGGCCACCGGGAGATCAGCTGACCCTCTGCTGTCCTCCTTCTCCCCGCCGCCTGTAATCTCCTAGCGATGTCGGCGGGGAGAACAGCTGATCTGACAGCTGTTTGAATCTTCCCGTGCCGACATCTCCTCTCGGTGTCGGCGCGGGAAGATTCAAACAGCTGTCAGATCAGCTGTTCTCCCCGCCGACAGTCCCGGAGCTTACCGGCGGCCGGGGGGCGGAGATCTCCGGCGCTGATCTCCGCCCCCGGCCCGCCCCCGGACAGCGCCGATTAGCTGCCGGGCTCCATAGTGATGTGTCCGCAGGCGGACATTATCCGCTGCGGACACATCATTTGGACCCTGCTTCTGACAGCGTTTGTGTCTGCATGCCATCAGCATGCAGACACAAACGCTAATGTGAAGCCAGCCTAAGTGCAGTGTATTAGTAGCAACAGTTGCTCTTAGGTATTGTGCTCACCTTTCTGGTGTCTTGTGCAGTTCACATATGATCCTACAGAGAGATAATTCCTGGATCTCCTGGCCTGCTGCCTGTTCCCAGAGAAGCAAGTCGCCCAGAGGGAGGCTCGTGTTGAAGTGCAGGAAAAAAAAACTTTCTGGTCTGAATTGAAGCGCTACCAGAGGGATCACAGGGATGGCAAATTATTCCAAAATAATTTCTTCTTTTATTACGCGTTTCGGCTTAGCATATAACAAGCCTTCAAATCCAAATTGTATCTGATGAAGGCTTGTTATATGCTAAGCCGAAATGCGTAATAAAACAAGAAATTATTTTGGAATAATTTGCCATCCCTGTGATCCCTCTGGTAGCGCTTCAATTCAGACCAGAAAGTTTTTTTTTCCTGCAATTAGTTACCCTCAAATATGAGTGGTAAATGGTCTGATGATGGTGGAAAGGGGAATGGGCGTGTTGCAAAGGGTAAACACCTTTGTGTCCGTGGGGAAGGTGCTAAAGTAACAAAAACATCTGCTGAACAAATCAGGTAGGTCATTGACCTGTTTAGGCCTACAGGGCCGGATAAACTCAAAGCTCATGCAATCGCTCTCATCGATGTTATGCCCCACCACACACAAGTGGGACAACAATACGTTTTGTGGAGTATTGCAGGAAAAACTAGTCAGGTAGGTCAGTGACCTGTATAGGCCTAGTGGACAGGGGAGATTGACCAAACAATGCTTTTAAGGGCCCAAAAACTGTTCATGTGTATACATCACATTTGCCAAAACCTGGTTTGATGCCCAAAACCAGTTTACGCAAACATTAAGGGAGATGTTGTGAACACTGCTTTTAAGCACCCAAAAATGGTGGATGTGAATACAGCAAATTTGTTAATCACTAATTCGATGGACAAAAAGGTTGAATATTCAAAAACAGGGGCAAGAGTGTCAGGGATAGGTATTGAGCTCAGAGGGACCTACTCAAGTCAAGCAACAAACCCCAAGGAGACCCCAACAACAGTCTCCATTTATCAAAATAAATTAGGCACAGACAAAAATTAAGTGGCATCAATTGCCCCAGAGTTGAAATATTGAAATGGAGAGTTTAATGCAGCCCATTGAAAAGTACACCAAGGTTTAGTCTCCCCAGTCTGACACAGGGGTGGAAAAGTCCTTGCGGATCCATGACTTGTTCATCTTGATAAAAGTTGCTCTGTCTACACTGACACTGGACAGCCGCATGCGCTTATCTGTCAGCACTCTACAAGCAGCGCTGAAGCCACGTTCAGAGAGAACGCTGGTTGCAGGGCATGACAAAATCTTCAAGGCATGATTGGAGAGCTCAGGCCATTTTTCCAGTTTTGAAGCCCAAAATGCAAAAGGGACCAGTTCCACAGTAATGGCATCAATATATTCAGCTGTAGATACTCCTGTATCATCCACTCTAGGCGTTTACTATGTGTCAGACTTGTTCTCTCTTTAGGCGTTGCAAAGGATGCTCTAAAAACATGGTGAAACGATTCCACAAAGTTGCAGTTACCAGATAGACTGTTAACGTTTGTGTGATGACGACTCGATGTTCCCCAAATTGGAAAAGTAGAACTGCGATATTCACTATAAGCACCACTGGTGTTTTGGGGAAAAGCAGTATTAAGATTGTCTAAAAGCTTCTGTTTTCACTCCTGCATGTGTGCGTTCCTTTCCAGGGCAGGAAGCATTTGGCCAAATTTACTCGTACTGGGGATCTAACAGAGTGGCAAACCCAGTATTCGGCATTACTTTGAATTCTACCAATCCGAGGGTAACATTCACACTTGCTTCCTCTGCCCTCTGCTACCAACCTCGCACAACATGAATGGGATCAAGATCTCCCTCATCTGCTGAGTCTTGTATGCCCATCGCATGTTCGTCCTCCATTTCTTCCTCGGTTCCTGCACCTTCATCAACAGTTTGGCTGCTACCATGCGCCCTCATTGTTCCCTCTCCCCCACCCTCCCATGCCAGCCACCTTGGTGCTGCCAACCGTCTGGACCTTTGAGATCTTGTTATCCCTTCCGCATACGCCTCCTCTATTTCTTCCCCTTCCTCTTGGCCCACCACCTGACTCCGAATACTGGTTAAAGTGTGCTCCAGCATGTAGAGGACCGGAATAGTCATGCTGATAATGGCTTCGTCAGCGCTAAACATTTTAGTAGTCATTTCAAAACTCTGCAGAAGGGGGCAGAGGGCCTTGATCTGAGACCACTCCAGCAGCATGATTTGCCCCACCTGTGGATCGCGTTGGCCCAGGATATATGTCATAACATACTGCACCAGGGCTCATCGCTGCTGCTACAGTCGCTGCAACATATGCAAAGTGGAATTCCATCGAGTCTTCGCATCGCAGTTCAGGCGGTGAACTGGGAGGCTGAAGGACTTCTGTAGCGATGCAAGTCATTGAGCTGCGGGATGCGAATGGCAGAAGTGAGCACACAGCGATCGTGCCCTATGCATCTAGGCCGGGATAGTGGGCTAGAAATTGCTGGATGACCAGGTTCAAGACATGAGCCATACAAGGCACGTGAGTCACCTTGCCCCGGCGAGGGGCCACACCCAAGTTTGCAGCATTGTCGCACATGGCCTTCCCTGGCTGCAGGTTCAGTAGAGACAACCATTGATTATACTCGATCTCCAGAGCTGACCACAACTCCTCAGCTGTGTGACTCACATTTCCCAGACACTTTAACGTAAACACGGCCTAATGGCATTGAGCCCTACTGCCAGCATAGTAAGGAGGTGTGCTGGATTCCATTTGCGCAGTTTGTCACATTACCACTGCCTCCTATTACAGATCCTCTCTTCCATTGGTATCACTGACCTTGCCCTCTCCTGGACCTCCTCTTACCTTTCCAACTGCACTTTAGTGTCTCCTACTCCAACTCTACCTCCTCACTCCAGCCCCTCTCTGTTGGGGTTCCACAAGGCTCTGTCCTGGGGCACTTTGTTTTTTCCATTATTACTCTTGGCCTAGGACAACTCAAAGTTCCATGGCTTCCAGGACCACCTGTACACTGACGACACCCAGATCTACTTCTCTGGCCCAGACGTCACCTCTCTGCTGTACAGAATCCCAGAGTGTCTATCAGCCATATCCTCCTTCTATTCTTCCTTAAACTAAACTCATCATTTTTCCCCCGTCTCGCGCACCTCCCTTACCTGATCTATCTATCACAATAAATTATATCACACTTTGCTCTATACCTGAAGTCCGCTGCCTCGGAGTAATCCTTGACTCTGCATTATCCGTGAAACCACACATTCAAGCTCTCGCCACCTCCTGCCGCCTCCAACTCAAAAATATCTCCAGAATCCATCCCCTCCTCAACCCTCAATCTACTAAACTACTAGTACATGGTTTTATCATTTCCCATCTTGACTACTGCAACCTCCTCCTCTGTGGCCTCCCTGCTAACACTCTTGCACCTCTCCAATCTGTCGTTAACTCTGCTGCTCGACTAATACACCTCTCTTCTACTGCTCCTCCACTTCTCCCCTCTGCAAATCCCTCCACTGGCTCCCAATTTCTCAGAGTATCCAATTCAAACTAACATTGACTTACAAAGCCGTCCACAATCTATCCCTCCCATTTATCTCTGAACTAATCTCCTGATATCATCCAGCTCGTAATCTTCAACCCTCCCAAGACCTCCTCCTTTTCTCCACACTTATATGTTCCTCATCTAACCGCCTGCAAGACTTCGCCGAGCATCCCCCATCCTCTTGAACTCTGCACCTCAAAATGTCCGACTATCCCCTACACTCGGAGCCTTCAAGCGTAACCTGAAAACCCATCTCTTCAGAACATCCTACAGCCTGCAATAACCACGGTGCCACCCCACCACCACTGGACCCGGCACTCCACCACCACTGGACCCGGCACTCCACCACCACTGGACCTGGCACTCCACCAGTGTGGCGCCCCGCAACGAGTGCGTCACAAGGGAGTATTGCAGCCGCAATATTCTCTGACTCAGCAATGAAATAGTTAACTTTGAGATCCAACCCAAACATGCAACACCTAGAACAGGGGACCAATCATAGGTCCTGGTGGGTGGAGTGTTAGGGTAGTGTAGCAGAACACAACAATCTAGAGGGAGAAGGAGAACCTAGAACCCTCGAGATAGGACAAGAGCAGACTTGAACTTGGAGAGGAGCGGGGGCTCCGCACCCAGTGCGGGCCCCTGGGCCGTCACCGGTCAGGTGTCAGCACCTGAGGCCTTAACCACCGGGATTGGGCATATCTACACGGGTTCCCAAAAGACTCCCGTGCCCACAACTCACAGCCGGTTCACTGGTACCGAAGCTGGCAGCAGTTCACCTCTGCCACGCGAACCAGAAGAGTGGAGGATCAGCTTTACAGGAGCACCCCACCACCAGCCAGTTTCCAGTCGTCTAACCAGCGGTGTACCCACTGAGGGATCCAAGGCTCCCCAAAGCATCCAGAACGTACATCATGGATGGGGCATTGAAGCAGCCTCCCCGTACCCGACCTGGTATTCCTGGGCGACGCTGGCGACCAAACTAAGTAGGTAGAATGGAGGAACACTGCGGATCTCTGAGGGACACTATCACTGCTGAGTCTACCCGGTCTACTACTCAACCACTGTATACCATGTATTGCCTGCTGGTTACAGTAAATACCCGTTATAGAGACTTTCTGTGTCTGTGCTTCCTTATGAACTGTCCGTCCGCACAACAAGGTAACCGCAGCTGCCGCACAACATCTTGAGCAGCTCCAGCCTCCGGGATCACCGCTCAGCCTGTGGGGAGCGTAACATCTTGCTGCTGTCCATCCCCTGGGGGTTCCGCAGCGTCGGTAGCCCTTACCGAACTACTCATAGGTGGCGTCACGAATAAAACAAATTAAACCCCCTTTTAATCTGTTCCACTAAGACGTCTTCACTTTTGATCTGCACTACACCGGGCCCCACTACCGGCAGGCGCGGTCCACCCGTGACAAGGAAGGAAGAAGAATCACCTGTATCAACCGGAGTCAGCCGGCCGCGGTGAGTCACCACCACTGGACTCGCCTCTCCCCTACCTCTGGACCCGACACTCAGGGGCGTATCTAGCGCTGCGGCTGGACGCGCTGTGCCCTGAAAATCACAACATACTCCCGGAAGTGGCATTGTGCAGACAGCGGCCGCCGGAACTCTTTGCTATGGTTACGGACAGGCCCTCTGGAGCCTCCGTCGGTGGAGGAGCACCGGGTCGCTTAGTATGAGAGCGTGAGAGCCAGTGAGTTTGTGACCATTAATAGTCACAGAGCCGACGAGGGACAAACTGCTGCTTGGTGGGAAGCCGAGGTAGGAGGCTCGAGTGTGACCGTGTCCAGGGCTGTGTCAGTGACTGCTGTGCCTGGCTGACACATGGGGTAATACTCTGCTGCCAGAACTGTTGTCACGCAAGTGGACACGAGCTGACTGAACCCCCTACCCCCCCCGGTCCTCAACTAAGGCTGCAACAGGGGCGGGGGGCTTAAACCTGACAGCACCCCCCCCCCCCAGTCCTCACCTACCCGGTCCTCACCTACTTTGGGGGGGCGCCAACATAGATCCTTGCCCCGGGCGCCATCAATCCTAGTTACACCGCTGCCGACACTCCACCACCACTGGACTCGGCGCTCCACCACCACTGGACCCAGTGCTCCACCACCACTGGCCCTTGCTCTCCACCACTGGAACTGGTGCTTCACCACCACCCGAGCAGACCCAACCTACTGGTTCCTTCCTGATTGCCCTGTAGAATGTAATCGCAAGAGCAGAGTCCTCTCTCCCCCTCAGTACCAGTCTATCACTGTTCGTTTGTTCATAGTATTTTTAACTTGTTTGTATGTATCCCTTTCTCATTTACAGCACCATGGAATCAATGGCGCTCTATAAATAAATAATGATAATAATAATTGTGGCGCCTTGCTCACGCAGGTAGCCACAGCCTTCCCTACTGCACAGCTGGGTTTCCACAGCAGGTACCTACTACATGCAACACCTTCCACACCAGCACAGTAGGGGGAGCTAGACTCACTGACTTTAGGTGAGATCCCCTATAAATACTGCTGCTGGGGGAGGAGTTAGTTAGAGTGTACAGACGCTAGGAGAGCTGCAAAGATGTCCTGATGCTCGGTGCCGCGGTTAGGCCTGAACCAGTGACCCGGAGTGGCTCTTCTACGTTCAGCCAAGCCTAGGAGTGGGGACAGAAGACAAGGAGCTTAGCCAAGGGAGCAGAGGAACTAGTGGAAGTTTGCCCAAGGCTTACCGGACTTCGAGGGTCCGCACCTGCAGGATTACTCCAGGACTGCAGAGAACCCCGGCACACCGTGGAGACTTTAGTCACCCGGTCCCCCTGCATACCCAGCAAAAGGGAGCCAGACACCATAGTGTGGAATCACACAGCAGTGATCAGAAAGGGTAACCCTTGGACTACACAGAAGGAGAGAGAGAGGACCAGAGAAAGTGAGGAGGCCAGTCGTGTTGCATATAGACAGGGCTTCAGCGACAGCAGGAAACCTGAGGAGGCCTTATACCCACTTGCTGTGGAGACTCACTGTGCACCTGGTCACTCCGACAGTGCTCTGGACACCTTTACCTGTGAATACCATCAGTAAAAAGGTAAAAGAGACTTTCTTCAGCGTGTGTGCATTATTCCTCTCCGTCCCCAGCCTCCATATAGACTGCCCCACTGCTTCTTACCCTGGCCTCAAGTCCCACTCCAAGCTGCCCCTTTACTATACACTGCCCCAGACGACCAGCTCCACCTGTAGGGAGTTTTGCCATCCTTGCCGCAATACCATCGCCCTTCATAGGACTGTGGCGGCGCTGGTGACCCATCACCAGGTACTACAGGTGGCGTCACAAGACAACAAACTCTTATCTGCTGTACATAACCCCTCTTTGAAGTGTCACCCAGGCCACGAGCTCAGGCACCGCCACCCATGACATCCCCGTGAACCCCTCTGAGCCTGATACCCGAGTATCCCCTGGGCCTGGAGCTCGACATAATATTACCAGACAGGCTTTGGCCCAGGTGGAGGACCTAGAAGAGGTGGGGGAGGCAGAAGTAGTGGAGGAACTTGTACATACTGAGGTTTAATGCACAACCCGTGGGGATGGCAAGACTTGTACAGCAGCCCCTTCTCCTGCTGTCACCATAGTCACCCAGTGTCCAGTCCCAGTCAGCGACATTTAACGCCCCTGTCTATGCTTACTTGTTCAGGTGTCTGTGGTGAAATGTACCCTGTCACACACAGAGTTTCTCAAGGAAGTGGTGATGTTGTGTGCAACATGATGGTGTTGCGCAGGCACAGCTTTCTTCGAGAAGTAGTGGCAATTATGCATCTGGTACTGGGGCACTGCGACAGCCATAAGGTCTCGAAAATCCTCTGTATCCACCAGCCGGAAAGGCAGCCTTTCCGTAGCCAAAAGCTTGCAGATGGAGAAATTCAGCCTCTTAGCTTTACCATGGGTAGGAGGAAATGATCTTCTACTTGTCCACATCTGAGGGACCAAGGCCTGGCTGCTTTGCTGAGACAGGGTTAAGTAGGGTGTACCAGACAAACTGCTGGACTGTGAGGGATATATTATGTTGCATTCATAAAAAGGTGGTGCTATCGATGTCTGACAGCGCTCAACACCAGCAGGTGTTTTCACTTCCAAAACAGCGGACGACCTGTCTATCACACTGGCTGATGCGGGTAAAGAGGTGGAAGTTCTGTGGCCGAAGCCTGTGTGACAGCTGTCCCCACAGTCACAGAGGATGAAGAAGCCGCAGATGCACTTGATGGGCCAGACGGTGGTTGGCCAGCCCCACTAGGCCGCATTGTAGCACAGTGAGCTTCCCACTGTGACTTATGCTTCATGTCCATGTGATGGTTCATGCATGAAGTACCCAAACTATTGATTTTTTTGGCCTTTACTCAGATTTTGTTTACAAATTTTGCAGATAACATGAGTTGGGTCATCCTTTGTGATCTGAAAAAAGGCCCAGACTAGTCAAGGCTTAAAGCTCATGCAACCTGTAGAGCTGCCACAGCTTCTGCACAGAGGCAGAGTTGTGGCTGAGGATGCAGTTGTTGACGTGCTTTCAGGACTTCGTCTCTGTCCAGTAAGCCACAACTTAACCTTGTCACTAGCATTCTCCTCCACCTCCTCTGCTGAGCTCATCAACTACCTGCCTGTGGGTTGACAGTAAGTGGGATCTCCAACCTCATCATCACTCTGTGTTTTCTCACACTCGTCCTCAGAGCCAACCTCTTCCTGCCCTGAGCGCAAAGTCAAGTTGTCATTCCAATCATGTATCTGAGTCTCATCGTCATCTGCCTCATTGTCTCCATCAACAGGGATTACAGTTTGGGAATGAGAGTCTACATTATGCTCGGACCCTTCTTCATCTGGGCCTGGATCCAACTCACAAAGATGTTGGGCATTGGTGCAGACCATTTCCTTATCTTGACTCAATGAAGCTTTGGAATAGATCTCTCATTCCAGGCTATAGTATGAGTGACCAGCACTGCAGTCACCCATCTGTGTGAACCCATAGTCAGTAGGGTGGCTGGAGACTTGTGAGCTGTGAGGAAGCAAGTGCGATTGGGGTGACACCTCTGAGGACTGGCGTGTTTGTGAGGTGAAGTTGAGGTGGAGGAGAGCCCACTTGATGGAGTACTTGATATCCATTGCAGCACCTGCTCTTTTTGGGCCTCATCTACAAGTTTTAGCGATGCTCAGCTGCTTAAGAAAGGGATGATAGCAGATTGTTCACGAAAAGAAGTAGCCATTTTAGTTTGGCTTGAAGACAGTACTAGTTTTTCCTGTAATACTCCACGAAACATATAGTTGTCCCACCTGTGTGTGGTAGGGCATAACATTGATGGGAGCGCTTGCATGAGCTTTGAGTTTATTCGGCCTACTAGGCCTAAACAGGTTACTGACCTACCTGACTAGTTTTTTCTGTAATACTCCATGAAACTTGTAGTTGTCCCACTTGTGTGTGGTGGGGCATAACATTGATGGGAGCACTTGCATGAGCTTTGAGTTTATCTGGCCCACTAGGCCTAAACAGGTAACTGACCTACCTCTCTAGTTTTTCCTGTAATACTCCACAAAACGTATAGTTGCTGAGCAATGTTTAACCTTTCCTGTTCCAGAACCTGTAACATGCAGGCAGGCTGGGCCATTCAGCAATTTTTGGTCTGGGACAATTGATGCCATTTTACTGTGGTCTGACCCTTTGAGAAGAGTGAGGACTCTTGTTGGGGTCTCCTTGCTGTGTGGTACATGATTTGAGCAGGGCATGGCATGCCTATACCTGTGTCTCTTCCTCCTTTTACTCCTCCACCTCTTTTTGCTTAATGTAGAAACCTACTGCCACTTTTCCCCTGTAACTGATCCGTTTGTCAATTCAAAGTCAGTTTCACTCACCTCTAAAATTTTAGGTGAATGTTAACCACCTTCTATTTTGAAGTGCTTTGGAGTGTGCAGGCTGGCACAGACCGTGTCTCGTGCACCCATGCTACGCCATGAGACTATTTGTACTGTGGGTAGATTGTTGTCACTTTTCCTGGTGTTTGTTGTCTATTCTGAGTAGTTTGGTAGCTTTTGGACACCTTTGAAAGTATTTTCTATGTGTTTCCTGTTGCCTGCCATTGATTCCAAAGGGGTTCGATGGTATTCGACGAACAATTTGTCAAAAACACCCCAATTCGGCGAATCGAAGCGAATTTGAACACTTAGGTGTTGGCTCATCACTAGTGCAGAATTGTGACTGTGTAGTGACCCAGTCCAGATTATGTCTGTCCCTTCAAGTACCCCTGGGCCGTCAGTAAACCTTTACACTGCAGTTCACTCCCTACCTACCTTTTTACTGTTATCAGATATGTGGTTTCATTTAAATCCATGTATTTTCTAATTTGTTGCAGAACCATCTGTTGGTCAAGTGTATGATTTATATCCTCTTTGCACTGTAAATTTTTGATATGAGAATTGAGGGTTCAATATGAGGAGCTATATCAGTCTCCGCCTAGTCTAGACAGAGAGCTGGAAATTCTCCAGTCTAGTAGAGGATGCCATACAGAGCAGACCTCATGTGATGGGTCTCCTCACCACTTCCAGGCCCCATGCCTGGAGGTCCATCCTTACCTTCACTACAAGATTTACAGCCATGCCTAATGCCAAGGATTCCTTTCCTGACTTGTACAGCCAAGATGGCTGAAGACTTCTCACCCTGGATCCTGTCCAGATTAACCTATGCCTCTCCAGTAGTAGGATGTACTAACTGTACAGAAGAACCTATTGCCCACGTGTTGAGGACAATATTTGCAAGAAGTGGTCAAGTCCTGGTCCAGCGAGCATGGAGTACCAATATGGATGCCGGGCTGAGGTCCTGCAAATCTTTTTTGCTTAACTTTAAAATAGACTATGAAATTGACAACTTACTATTTCTTGAAAAGACGATCGGCAGACAGTTCTGCAGCCAAACACACTTGTAGATATGGAAATGCAAAACATCAGCACAAACAGGATCAAATTAAACAATATAAATCCATAATAAACAGCCTAAAAGACAAAACAAAAAATAATGTTCTTGGTTAAAAATCTCATTTGGCGCAATCAGTTGCAAAAATCACTACTGATAATAAAAGTAATTCCATCTGCCATGGGAATACTACCGGACAATGTACACTGTAGGCATGTATGCTGCACACACCCGGCTGATGAGGCGCCTGTGGAAGAATTGAGATCTCTGTCCTAAATCACTACATTACATGTAGAAGAGGAATTTTCAGGGATAGAAGGACAAAAAAGGTAGTGGATGGATATTTCATGGTTATGGGATTTCCAAGAATCTCCTGTAGTTTAATGTTTTGGGGGCCCGCTCCTACTTTTATTCTTAGTGTATCTCTTTATATAGTATCTGGTGAGAGAAATGTTTGGGGATATTGTGAGGGAACCGTATCATGAGAAAAGTTTGAGACAGGGCATAGAATCGAGATTGTCAGGGTGTGTGTAGAGTGCACATTATGAAGGCACAATATAGAAGGGGTGCAACATAGGAGGACATTACGCAGAAAGGGAAAAAGACAGGAAAGAGAACAGACAGTATAGAGACTTGGCTGTATAAGAGGAGCACAGTGTGAAGACACCGGATGGAGTACAGTATAGAGAAGGAGCAATGGGAAGAAAAGGCCCTGTATGTTGTATGTTTCTGATCAATTTTTCATGTACTGTTTGTGGTTCTGGTGATGTATTATTGAACTTACGGTGGTCTTGGTGATTTAAGCATGGACTGCTGGTGCTCCAGGTGATGTACTTGATTACTGATGTTGGTTCTGATGATGTATTAATTTACTGATGGTGCATCTGATGTATTCATGTACTGATGGTGACTCTAGTGCTGTATTGATTTTGCTTTTAATGATGTATTATTGTACTAATGATGGTTATGGTTGTTTATTTTTGTACTGTGATGTATTCATGCAATAATATTGATTGTGATCATGTACGCATGTAACAATCCATAGCTTGTCAGGTAACATGATTCATGGCTGCTTTTAAGAAAGTATTGTGCTATTTTACAAGTTAAGGATTACTATATCTGTATTTATAACTCTATTAATTATAAACTAGGCATTGTAGCATGGAAATAATCACTGTCTGGATTCAGATCTAGTGGTCTTTACATGGACACTCATATGAGATTTTCAAACCTTGGTATATACATACATCTTTTTTTCAGGCGAAGTTTCACCTTTTAAAGCACTGAAATAATTGCTACGAAGATTGAACAAAATTGAAAGAAGTATACACACAATTTGCAGGGCATGTACTATATTTTTCGGACTATAAGATGCACTTTTCTTCCTCCTAATTTTGTCGAAAAGTCAGGGGTGTGTTTAATAATAATAATAATAATAATAATAATAATACATACAAGCACTCTACCACTCCTATGGGGAACTATCGCTCCCAGTATGCCATAGGATCTGCAGAACATGCTGGGAGTTATAGTTCTCCCATGGGATCGTAAAGCAGCACTCTAGTGTTTTTTTTCAGTGCTGGAGTGATGCTTTAAATATAAGCCATGTGCCCTCAATATAAGCCTGTGCACCCATTCTTATACTCACCCTCCAGCGTCTTCATATGATACTTTACTGACACCACTCCAGTCCCGCAACACCATCTCCTGTCCATAGCTTCCAACATAATAACATATATTACATATAATAACACCACATATGATAGTATGTTATTAAATATTTTACCACATTTTGTGCTTCAAATATGTTTGTCCCTATTTCCACCTCTAAAACATGGGTGCGTCTTATGGTCTGGTGTGTCATATAGTCCGACAAATACGGTATTTAGTTAGTACAGATTTCTTCTAGATACTTAATTCCAAAAGAAGCTCAGAATCTCATTACATGACACTTATAGCAGGACGTTTTTCTCATTTTATACTTTCCCTTTAAGTAGTATTTATTGTTCACAGCAACTACAAAGAGGTCTACTATAATCACAATCTTGATAACAGAATAGTATGAAGATGATTCTTACCAAAGGACAAAAAGATCCTATGCATTCATTATCGCTTTTATAATATCCACAAAATGACCCATACAGGAGGTATGAGAAAAAATTTTGTAACAAGGAAGCCTCAATTGTAGCCATTATCATTCCAGAAAATGCAGCCAGACAACTGAAAATGTTCATCACCAAGCTTGACTTTACCTAAAACACAAAGTAACATTCATTGTTATGTCCCATGAATGGGAATAATTTGTTGTGTGTTTTTGTGCTATTCAGTGCATTTTCTCTGTTGTAGACAGAAGTCCTGCTTTTGGTATTTTGTCCCTTCCTTCCTCCTGTAGTCTGTGATGTTAGCCTTGCTCCTCCCTTCTTCCCAGTGTAATTCTAATGTAGCCATCTTTGGATCCACATCTTATGCTGCTCTGTCCAGAATCACTCTTTCTACTTATTGAATTGTACTTTAATACAAGTATTGAGTGAAAATCATCTCTATTTCTCCTGGATTCTCATTCTAAGTCAGGGTGGTGGGGGCACTTGCATGTGTCAATACAAAATATCAGAGCAATTGATATTTCAGGCATTAGGTACTTGCACTGCATTGAATAGCCAGAATATTCATTACTTAATGGACTGTGTTGTTTAACTGGGTTATAGGCAAGTTATAACTTGTTGTTCTTTGAGGTGCAGTCCACCTATTGTCTATGGGACTATTGAAAGAAGCTGTAGGAAGGTAGTACTCGGCACCGGCAGTCCAATAGAAAATAAATATCCATTTTTTTGGGCAATTTTATGCCTCCCATGGCAACCTATAGACACCAATGACCACCTTAGTGCAAGGTGCCTCCTTTTACACAGCTAGTGTTACGTTTTCTCAAAAGTTAAATGTGCATGGAGTTTGTGGGTGCAGCCAATAGGAGATCGGTTCAGAAATACATTGTATTTTTATGCATTTTTTTTATAAATTCATTTTTTTCATGTTAAGTAGTATCTCATATTAACAGCAACTATAAACCCCTGTATATTTTCATGCTCTCTTTACTTTTAGGAATCAGAGAGTTCAGACCACTACAACTCTGCGGATGGACCAGCGGCCCGGAGTTTCGTTCTACATGGGCCTGATACTGCACAACTCCACTTGATGATTGCAATCCATATTCTCTTTACTATTTATGCCACATAGTATTACACTATGAAGTGCTTCTCCTGTTTGTGCATTTACCAGGGAAGTAACGATTGCAGTCGCAGAGAGTGCGGCTCCAACTGGGCCCGTGCTGGAGGGGGCCCGCCGATCGCAGCGCCTAATTCATCTAGATGTGCGTCCGAGGATGCATATTCAGAGAAACAGAATCCAATGCACCGGACTTCTTTCTTAGGCTGCTTTCACACAGCGTTTTTGTGCTGTCCGAGGGGGTCTGACTTTTTGCAGGACCTCTTGGACAGCAACGGATCCAAACTGATTCCTGCAATCAGACGCCAAATAGGCATCCAATTCCGATATTTTGCAGGATCAGTTTGGATCCTCTCCCTCTCTCCTCCTCTCCCCGCTCCTCCTGTTACCTCGCTCCCCCTCCTCTCTCCCTCCTGTTACCTCGATTCTCTCTCCCTCTTGTCACCTTTCTCCCCTCCTCTCTCTGCTCCTCTTTATCCCCTCTTTGTCCCCTCCTTCTCCCCTCTTTGTACCCTCTTTTCCCCTCCTTTCTCCCTCTTTCTCCATCATTTTTCCCTCTTTCTCCCTTCTTTTCCACATCTTAAAAAATAAAAAAAATCTTTACTCTCACCCACCCACGAGTCCCCCGGCGCTTACATCTATCTTCTTCTGATCCACAGGACCTGGCGGGATGTCACAATCACATGACCGATTAACACGGTAACCGGTCATGTGACTGTAACATCACGCCAGGTCCTAGAAGCATCGAGCGCTGGAGGCTTTGCTGGATCGCCGGAGAGGTGAGAATAAAGTTTTTTTTTTATTTTTAACCCTTTCTTTTCACTAAATGTCACTTCTGCAATGTATGAATACACATTGCAGAAGTGAAATTAGATGACACAAAGCGATTTTAGTGTACTGAGCATGCTCACTACACTAACATCGGGTCCGAGGAACGATCAGCTGTTTCCTTGGACCCGCGCTCCATGTTATTTGGTGCGGATCAGGTCGGATCAAATTTGGTCCGATTTGATCCGCTGTGCCCAAAATCGCAGCAGTCTGCAATTTTGGGCACAGCTAAAAATCGGACAGAATCGGATCCGACAAAAATCGGATGCCACTAAGGGCAAATCCGATCCCATAGGATAACATGGTGGCCAAATCGGATCCGTGGCTGTGCGTTTTACAACGGAAAAACTAGAAAAACGCAGTATGAAAGCAACCTTACAAAACTTTATTGATCCAGCATGCACCAGAGGAATAAAAACAATGTTTCGGCCCTATGAGGCCCTCCTCAAGCCATAAAAATACAGTGAATTAACACAATACAGTCAAATAGGGCTTATATAGTTTGAGGATGGCCTCATAGAGGCCGAAGCGGTGTTTTTCTCTCTTTCGTGTATGCTGGATGAATAAAGTTTGTAAGATGTAATTCCGATGCCTTGTATTTTGTTTCTTTGGATTACTTTGCAACTGGATGGAGGTTTGCACCAAGTAGCACAGACAGGGGAATGGTGCATGGAAAACAACCTGCAAATATGAGGATGCACATTTAGCTGAAGTGTATTGAGGCACATAGACCTGCTGGATCCCTTTCATGCAATAAACGCCGCTGGAAAAGCGTGACATTAGTGTGCCAGGCATTGGTTTTGCATGGCAGTGACACCATGCGTCGCCATAACAGGCTAGCCAAGGTCAGTTGATGGCCTCTGCGCCGCATACAGGAGAGGAAGCTGCGCATCGTAGGACTGGAGGAAATTGAGAGGAATGGTTTTTTTTATGAGTTAGAAAACAGCAGCAGAAGAGGAGACATATATACCAGGAAGGGGCTTGGGATGAGGGACATAACTACCAGGATGGGAGACTTATATATCAGAATAGAGGACATATATACCATGCTGGGGGATCATATATACCAGGATGGGCCCAAGATGGGGGACATATATAGCAGGATGGGAGACATATATATAGCAGGATGGGCCCAGGATGAGGGATGTTTATACTAGAAGATGCTGGATAGAGGTCATATATACCAAGATGGGGGACATATATGCCTGGAAGGGCCCAGGATGAAGGACATATATACCAGAATGGGACAAGGATGGGAAACATATACACCAGGAAGGGGCCCAGGATGGGGGACTTATATACTGGGAAGGGCCCAGATGAAGGACATATATACCAGAATGGGACAAGGATGGGAAACATATATACCAGGAAGATGCCCAGATATATCTGTAAGGGGCCCAGGATGGTGGTCACATATACCTTCAAGGGGCCTAGGTTTGGGGACATTAGTAAAGGATAGTACATAATGAAAGGGGAGGGGGCAAAACATATTTCTTTAGAGGATTTAGAATGCTACCAGGGCTCATACAGTTGATCATCCTGTGGGTGGAAGAAGGAGGCCCAAATTTTGGACCGGGCCCATCAGATTCTAGCTACCATCTGGCTGCCATGTTTATGTGTCATATGTTACTGTAGGGTGATGGCTATGTGACACTGGGAAGTCTCCGATTCTGAGCCTGCTCCATATAGTGATAGCTTGTGGCCACTATATAACGTGGCAGTACCTAAGAGGTTATGGAGAAGTCTACTAAAAAACATTTACCAAACATTGTTCTTACCGTTTCCAACCGTTGGTTTCACTGAAGCCGCTACCGATAGAGATCCAGAAACAATAAGCTATACAAATGAACATGAAATAAAAGTATCTTTAATTTTAGAGATCAAGTAAATGAGCTTATCAATAAAATTATATCTGATTTGTCCATCCATCATCCTGAGTCATACCCATTCCAGTTTTCCATTGTCACTATCAAATGTTCACTACTCACAGCCCATGTGAAAAGCGCTCTGAAGTTTAAATGAGAGTAAATATCCTTTGGCACATTTAGAAGTAATGTATAGATGCTGCTGTGTTGCTGTCTATGTGTAGGCAGCCCTATAGGTGGAGAGTTGTGGGTTTGTCAAGTGACCACACCCCTGGCCTTTAAACAGTTCCCTGTTCCACCAGCAGGTGTCGCTGATAGAGTTTAGTCTCTGCGAGACCTGGAGCTGAGAAGACGTGTGTGCTTTTTTGCTGAAGCCTTGGTGTTTGTTTTTTTTTTGTTGGGTGTTGGTGTGCATCCGGGCCCATGAGTGGAGGTGAGGGCATCTTAGCCTAGGGCTGATCAGAGGCAAAGGGCAAGGGTGGCAGCCTGGACATCTTCACCATCAGAGGTACTTCCGGGAACAGGGTTGGTTAGGAAGTCCCAGTCTAAGATTCAGATCACCTTTTGCCCATCTTACCCATCTTTGACTATCTTACCATCCTGCTTCCTGATCCCCTTTACCATTAAACCACCATGCGTGAGTCACAAGATGTAACATTGATGAAATATATTGCCGCCCTTCTGGTTGTATTTTCGGCGACGGGGCTCGGCTATTTCCGGTCCAAAAAAAAATATATTTTTTTTTTTTTTATTTCTTTTTATCTATTTTTCTATTTATGTCTCTTTATTTTTATCTTTTTTTCTGTATATATTATTATATAGATAGATAAGAAAAAAGATAGAAAAAGAGGTAAAAAGAAAGATACTTAAAAAAAAAAAAAAAATTTTTTTTGGACCCGAAATAGCCGAGCCCCGTCGCCAAAAATACAACCAGAAGGCCGGCAATATATTTCGCGAGACACCGCTAATGTTTCTCTATGGGAAGTGAGGCGCCATTCTGATTGGCCAGCGGAAGCACAGAGCCACCAATCAGAATGGCGCCTCACTTTCCATAGACATACATTAGCGGCGTGTCGGCAAATGTATGGCCGGGTCCCTGGTTCTGTTTTGCGGCCATAAAATCGCGGACACACCGCAATGTATGTCTATGAGAAGTGAGGCGCTGTTCTGATTGGTCGCTCTATGCTTCCGCTGACCAATCAGAATTGGGGCGCACTTCCCATAGACATAGAATGGAGAAAAATCGTCCATTCTATCTCTATGGGAAGTGAGGCGCGATTGTGATTGGACAGCGGAAGCACACAGCGACCAATCACAAGAGCGCCTCACTTCCCATACACATACATAGCATTGTGTCCGCGATTTTATGCCCGGCCTTCTGGTTCTATTTTGCGGTCAGAAAATCGCGGACACACCGCGATGTATGTCTATGGGAAGTGAGGCGCGATTCTGATTCGTACAATCGCGCCTCACTTTTAGCGGAAAATTTGAAATTCTACAAGCGCCCATTCTATGTCTATGGGAAGTGCGCCGCAATTCTCATTGGTCAGCGGAAGCATAGAGCGACCAATCAGAACAGCGCCTCACTTCCCATAGACATACATAGCGGTGTGTCCGTGATTTTATGGCCACTAAACAGAACCGTTTTGGGGCGGTTGGATCCTCCCATACAATGGCAGTTAGTGGCCCGACACATAAGTAGTTAACCTAACCCCCCCTTCCCATCTTCATATTATGAAGCCACTTCTGTAAGCCAGAGGGAGGCACTCTGCTCACTGGACATGGACCCATGCGGAGTTTACTTCCTGCCCACCGAGGAATTATATGAGTAGGGACACAAGATAGTGCAGCCGAACCACAACCAGCTAGGGCCTCCTATCTACCTGACGTACAAACCCTATTAGGTTCAGCAAAATCTGGATCCCTGGCCCAGGGATGAACCCACGGGTGCGGTACCCGCTCTGCAAGGTCTTTTCTCCTAGCGTTACCCAGTAGTGAGAGGAGTCGCCAGTCAAGGGAAACAGCGTTCATAGTAGCTCACGTAGTAGTTACTATATGGCAGATGGATGTGCTTGGCATTTTTATTCTTTGTGTTGGTGTTCGCTTTATCCATTTGCAGGGTTATCTGTAGCGATTTGGGAATATAGGCCTTCTTCCAGATATGCAGCTCTAACCGTGGTTATCACTGGCTGAGGGTTAATCAAGGGCACTTGCCTTCCCTTCACCCATTGGTGAGTGCTGTTGTGTTGGGGTTTAAAGAGGGGCAGAGCAGAATTCTGTAGCTCTTGATGCACGATGGGGTGTAGTAAATGAATCCATATGGAAAAATGATTACGTTATGAATTTTAGCCAATTTTCTAACTTGCAGCAAACGCTGCCTGAGTTGCCAGAAGGCGCTCATATATATCACTCTGTCTGCCCCCCCTCCAAATTTAGCATGGGAAATTAAAGGCTATTTGTCACCTTTCAATTTTGCCAGGTTCACCTGTTATCTGCGGGATCCATGAGGCCTTTGGTGTCATTGGCACCCGGGGTTGTGGTACCCCTTTAATTGGAGTGCGGTTATGTCCCTTGTTGGTCAAATCAGTCGGTTTCCACTTTCATCCTGCACAGCGAGCCGATTTTAAGTTCTCCACATGTCCGGTATTGTGACAGCAGACATTTACCCAACAATTAAAATAAATAAATAAAACATTAAAGATTATCTTTAAACAACGGGGATGACATAAGCTCCCGCCTTTTATTTTGGTTCCTGAGTGGGTCCTTGTTGGGTTACAATGTCCACCCTTGCTCTATTGGCCCTCGCAAGAGCGAATTTAAAAATAAATAAATACATAAATAATTAGCATCCTGATTCAGAAGGTTGTTACGGTTCCAGAGCTGATTCTGCACCCAGGACGCGACAAACTATGGACACAATTTAGTTCCAGGAGGACGTAATATGAACATGGCCCCGCTAGTACTTTTAAACGGACTGTGGCGGTGGGTTTCCTTGGGCACCTTTGCAGATACCTAATGCTTTAGCCTTTGAGCGTTCACGTTTGCGGGTGCAGGCTATACAACACCTAGCTTCTTCATTTCCGGTCATGGAACCTTCGAGATTTTAGTTGCGTTATGATAACTTTAACATTTTGTCAGGACTTGTCATGCACAAGGTCTTGTTTAGGAGGTAGCTGATTTAGCTTTATTTAATTCTCAGACATTCCAGGACTATTTCAAGATGCTGAACAGGAAGGCGCTTATTCTCTTTTTCATCTGGACGGTGCCATACACCGAATGATGTCAGTGTCCTGCTTGGCAGCGGTTCCTCCTACTGCGGAACTTATGGTAAGATTTTGTATACCTGGGATCCATGGTGGGATTTATCCAATTTGTTCTCAGATTCCTCAACGTGGGAGGCCGCTGGTCATTACGTTTCACACTGGGAAGGAGCTGACTCATGGATCTGGCAATGCCCTGCTGACTTTGTTGTACAGATTTTAAAAGGCTGTATTTAATGATTAAAACATCAGAAACGCATGGGGGCCCCTTGCCTGAATACAGCATACATGTTGCATTCAGTGCTGCCTTTAGATTGAAATCTTTGGGGGGAGACAGGTGTTCTTTAAAAAAAAAAAAAAAAGGTGGAGTGAGGTTTTTCTTTACGATTTGCTTTTCGCGTGATGGAGAGATGGCTAACTGTTGTTTCTTTTGAGATGGTGCCGGGCCTTAGTAGGAGGATTTTGGGCCAAGGTTTATATATCTGGGCGGCCCAGATATATGACGTTTCTCTGGAAGATCAATTGGTTTTCTGCTTAAAGGTCCATTGGGAAGGAGTATCAAGTAATGCCCAAAGTAGTGTAATTGCTCGGTCGTTTCCGGCCTGGTCGTCCTCATCATCTACGTGGGGATGGCGTCCTCGGCCTTTTTCACTCTGCAGAACTGTTGCCATTTACATGAGCCTATATGGATAAATTCCACGTTTTCCGAATTTGAGTCATTTTTTCGCAGTCGTTGCCAGCATGGTCCAGCCAGGCGCCTGGAAGGATTTTTGCGCCAGTATATATTCGGCTTACCTCAGGTAGCCGCTTGCCAGTTTTCGTTAATTCAGGGGGATATGATACTCATCATTACCGACTGGCAATGGTACCTGGGGCTTTTGTTTCAGTCAGGTTTCTATTGGTGGACCATTGTGTTATCTTCCTTTCTAGGATCCAAGTTGCCAGCGTGTTGGTTTACGACCATCGAGTGGGGGGTCGCAGCTCAGGCGTATGCCTTCCCTGCTCCTTGACGGTTGGTGTGTGGTTATGGACAAAGGATAACATGCACCGGGAGTCCGGTTGGAGCATAACCCTTCGATACACACAGGTTATCAGGCGGATTTGTGCCTAAGATTGAGTTGCGGCCAAAATATACCACAAAAAAGATGAGATGGTACTATGTTAATTTCATCTCCAATAAAGATTTTGGTTGAAAATGAAGCGTGTGAGCGTCATTGTGTGGGACAGAATTGTTGATGGGTCTTGTCAGTCTTAAACATATTCCTTTTATTTTATTAACTGTCGCACCCACAAGGGACCAGAGTACTCGGGACCGGACCGTACCGTCTCTGGGGTGTCAGGGTGCCATGGTCCGGCTCCGTGATCCTGATGCAGCAGATCAAAAAGGAGTTATTTACGGTGAGATTATCATGACGCCACCCGTGGCATGTGGTCAGTGGGGACTACCGCTGCCGTATTCCTGCTGGGGATAACGGTGAGGGGCAGCCGGGATGGAGAGCCCTCCACAGGTAGGGCTGGATGTCCCCAGAGCAGGTGTGATGGTGGGCCAGATGAGGGGTTGTTCTCTGGGCACTGCACTTACTTCTCGGCTGCAGCTCCTCCAACCAGCACTCAGGGCTTTCAATATGTGGCTCCGCAGGTGGAGGTCTAGAATGCTTATCAACAGTCTCACACAACATTGAGCTGCCCAGGTACTTTACTTTCCATTGTTCTTAAAAGCACAGTTCACAGTCACAGTTCTTACACTTTACCGGGGGCCCGGGTTCTACTGCAGCTCAGATGGTTCCTCTGCGTCGCTTCCCTCAAGATACCTTCCAGGCCCTCTCTTCTCTGTTCTGTCCTCACCTACGAGTTCGGTCCGGCTGTTACGGGTTCTGTAGTGAGTAGTCCCCATTCTCGGGTCACTAGCCCTAGTATGATGGCTTTATCCTACTCTGTAGTGGTACTTAGGTCGCGGGCCATAGAGTCCCCGCACCCCGCCGGGATGTCTCGTGGTTAGGGTCATGTAGTTTTTCCAGTCACATCTACAGAGCCGGCTCTCTGGTTGTCCTGGCCTAGCCCTCCAGTAACCCAGGTTTACTCTGGCTCACCAGGCTCTTTCAGTCTCTCTGGTTGTCAACTCTGGGTCCTCCGGCCAGCTATACTGGTTGCGGCTGCCGGGTCCGTTGTTCTCCCACTATGGTCAGTGTCTAGCTGTGGGGTGTATTGGCTTGTGGAGCTTCTTCCCTTGCCTCTCTCTCTAGAGCGAGTCCTCTCCTGGGTGTATTGCCTTCAGGGAACTTCTGCCTGCAGGGAATCTCTCCTCCTGGGAATCAACTCCCCCAACTTAGGGCAGCTTTACACACACAGATATCTGTGACCAACTTCTGAACAGATCTCTGGTTGCAGTGAAATTATGGACACATTGTTCCATTTGTACACAGCCACAAAATGGAACAATGTGTCCATGATTTCACTGCAACCAGAGATCTGTTCAGACGTTGGTCACAGATATCTGTGTGTGTAAAGCGGCCCTTAGTGTTCCAGTGTAGAACTAAGACTTGACTTACCATTCAAATATATATAATTTACTTGAAGGACTTCAACACACTTGATTTCACCCATCTGGAGCCTAATATCCACTAACATATAACACTTCACCTAAAGAACAGACCTGTAACAGGGTAAGACACAGTCCTCATACAAATACAACATACAATACACAGTATTAAATAAATGCTATACTGTATCTAAAGCATTTATGTTTTATCCAGATGTATGAACTATATTAAGGAGTACTAAGATTCACCATCCTGATTCATTCTGGACAAGGATCAGGTGAGACACAATTTGCACAGTATCTTCATGTGCAGTAGGTGCAATTTCACCAAGAGCACTTTGCATTTATCACACAATCTTCTAAAACCATTTTACAGTTTATCATGCGATTAAAAATCACCTCAGCGGCTTCCGGTTCCGGCGCCGCCATGACCAGCCGCATCTAGCTGAGCTCCAGGACCCGCCGCGGCAATCCGGCCCCATCCAAGCGCCCCCTGAACACCCGACTCTCACCTGGCAACCGACTAGCAACGGAGGCGCGGGACAACCTCCTGAAGCCGAGATGGATCGCTATGTGCTGCGGAAGGGAGGTAACGGCCGGTCTCTCCCTCAGCATGAGGACGCGGCTGATGGTGCCCAGAGCGCGGGCTATGAGGAAGAGCGGGAAAGCAGCCCCGAACGGGAGGTAAACAACTCACTCGGGCACACAGCTGAGGGGCTGGGGAGCGCTAAGGGGAGACAGCAAGAGAAAATAGTCTGCGGCAGCCAGATAAGCAAATCAGATCAAGATAGTGGGAGACAGTTGGGTCCTCTGGAGGACAAACCACAGGAACAGGCTGAGATAATGCTGGGAGAAAAAGTACAAGAAGACGTACAGAAGGCACACATAAGGATGAGACCAGAGATACAGACAATAGACTACAAAACACTGGCCAAAGAGCTGGCCACACACATGGCTGAGGAGTTTAAAACAGCAATTGCTGATATAGTGGCTGCATCTACTATAGAGCTTAAGAGAAAGATAGAAGCTCATGACCAGAGATTAAAAGAGACAGAAGCCAGAGTCGGTTCGGCCGAAGACAGAATACTAGAGCTAGAAGATCCAGTAGAGACACTACAAAAACGTTCTGAATATGCCTTCTCAAAACTGGAAGATTTGGAGAACAGGTCACGGCGTAGCAATCTCAAGATAGTGGGCCTGCCTGAATCTATCCCAGCAGACCAGCTTGTGGAAATCTTTGAAGTAGACCTCCCCAAAGCACTGGGACTACAACACAGGTGTAAAACAGAACGCACCCATAGACTTGGACCACCCAGGGACAACATGACCACTACAACAGCTACCTCAAGAAATCCTCCCCTCCCTGGAAATTTTAACAACAAACCAAGACACTCTATTGCAAAATTTCTAAACCACAGAGACAAAGAAGAAATACTCAGGGCTTATAAGGCCAGAAAACTTCCTCTGTCACTACATGGCCAAAGAGTGTTAGTCTTTGCGGATTACTCGCCAGAAGTCTCCCGCCGCAGAAGAGCTTTTAGCGAGGCTTGCTCCATACTGCACAAAAGAAATGTGCGTTTCCAGTTGAATTTCCTTGTCCCCCTGAGGTTCAGGTCCAGAGAAGGGGCACTGTTGACATTTACAGACCCAGAAGATGCAATGGCTGCGATCTCAGATAACACTCACTCACCAAGTGATCGGACACCTCCAAAAGCGGGTCCCAGATAAAGCACCAACAGCATCAAGCCCGGAAAGAGAGCCAGAGGGAGATCGAGATGCAGTACGATCATACAGGCTACGTTCTAATGCCGGGAACGAGGGTCCATCATCCAGAAGCGGAACTCCCAGACAACAGCGACAGACAGGACCTCGTTGGCAAAAAAGGAAGTAACACGGGAGTAGCTATTAGATAATGTAGACATGTTGGATATTGCAGATGCTGAGGTGGGGTGAAGAGGAGAAGACTTTAAAGCTCAATAGACATACTACAGAACCTTAGATGAGCACCGCCCCCACTTCTTACGTGTTGTTGCCCCAGATGCTTTTCTGAACCATCGGCCTTCGTCCTCACTCTCTCCCCTTGGGGGTTTCACGTAACTCCTCCTCTCGCCCTGCCCCCCAAAATTTTAATTTTTTTTTTCTCTCCACTCCTTTACTCTTTCCCTATAGGTTTCTTGAAGTAGACAAGGGGATGAGGGAGACGAAGAGGAGAAAAGTCGAATCGTCATCTATGCAATTGAGGACCAAGCTCTAACTTCTATCAGGTTCACCCCTGAGATAAACTTTAGTGACTCTTCTATTACTCATAGATTGATTGAGGGGTGGGGGAGGGGGAGGAGGGAGATGTGGACATCATTGATGGCAGAATTACGGCACATGGCCGTTTGAGAATTCATTAATGTTTCCTTGCCTGCAATCATACTGTTTACATATTCTGGTGTGAGTTTCGGAGAGTTGGGGGGAGTAGAGTCAGGAAAGGAAGGAGGAGAAGGGGAAGGAGAAAGGGGAAAACAAGGGAATAGTAAGGGCGCATAGAAAAACAAGAATGTACTACTACTAATTTGCTGGTTGCTGTGGCGGGCAAGATGTGGATGTATGGGCTGTATTGGAGGGAAGAAGAGAAGTCTTTCATTAGGACAGCAAAAAAGAAGAGAAGACAATAATTTCGGGGGGGGGGGGGGGACGTTGGGGTGGGGGAGGGCACCTAGAGACACACTTAGCAGAGCAAAAATGTATCTATATATTACCTGGACCTCAATCATCTTTCCCTGGCTACGGTTGTGGGAAAAGGCACATAGATGGCTTATGAAACACCACTTGACAGACACATCGCAAGAGAAAAGGAGATTTTTGTGTACTCACCGTAAAATCCTTTTCTCTTAGCCTCTAATTGGGGGACACAGACCGTGGGTGTTATGCTGCTGTCCACTAGGAGGCGACACTAAGCAGAATCTGCAAAAGAGTTACAGTGGATCCTCTGCAGCATTACACCCCTGGAACAGGAAGTGCTTCTCCAGTTTTGTGCTAAAGCAGTAGGAGAGTTAACAGATAATAACAGAGACACAGGAAGTCCACACAGGAAACCTGTGTAAACAAATATAGTTAGCATGGCAATAACAGTGTAACAAGGCCTGAAACCAAACAGGCACGTGTGTAAACAGTTAAGAGTTAGCAGAGTAATACTAGTACCACAAGGCCTGAAACTAAGCAGGCACATGTGGAAAACAGTGAAGAGTTAACGAAGCATAATCGTATAACAAGGCCTGTAACTAAACAGGCTCACAGTACTACAAGGCCTGGAGCTAAACAGGCACAAGTTTAAACAGACAACAGTTAACAGAGTGATAATAGGCTAACGTGTAAACATGTTAACCATGTAACAGCTGATAAGCTATGAGAACTGTTAGAAAAGGCCCACAAGGGCAATAGGGTGGGTGCTGTGTCCCCAATTAGAGGCTAAGAGAAAAGGATTTTACGGTGAGTACACAAAAATCTCCTTTTCTCCTTCGCCTCATTGGGGGACACAGACCGTGGGACGTCCCAAAGCAGTCCCTGGGTGGGGAAAGAACAATGGAACTAGCGACACTGAGCATGGTCAGTGAAGAACTATGCACCGACAGGCAGGCTGCTGCCGCCTGGAGGGCATGAATACCCGGACCTGCGTTTGTCGAGGGCTGAGTGCAAACACTATATTGGCTTGGGTATGGGTGTAGGCTGACCTTTTGGCTGCCTATACACTGGTTGCGCCGATACTTCTCACCGAACCGTCCAGGAGGCTTCCACGGTCGCAGTAGAATGTGCCGTGACCTTCCCGAAGGAATGGGTTTTCGAAAGTATAAGCGTCTTGGATGGTTAGAGGAATCCACCTGGTTAGGTGAGCTTTAGAGGCTGACGTGTCTTTATGTCTGCCCATTGGAAGAAGGATAAAGGAGAATCCGACCTCTTAGAAGGGCACCGTCCTGGATACCTAGACGTGTAGGTCCCCGACCAGGTCCCGCATACGTAGGTCCTCCGCGACCAGACGGACTGGAGTCGGGCGCGGCGATGGCAGAGAGATTTCTTCATGTAGGTGGAAGGAGTAAACCTACCATAGAAGAAGAATGGAACCAGCCATAGGACAATCTTGTCCAGATGGAAGACTAGAAAAAAATTAATTACATGAGACCGCTGCAAGTACCGATACTTCTGCAGAGACAAAGAAATGCCACCGAGCCATACTACTATTTGGATGAGGATGCTTAAGGTAACATCCCATTGAGGCTGAAGAGGTGGTTTTGTAGTGCCGTGAGGACCAAGTTCAGGTCCCCACGGGTGTAGTCTTGTGGTATGGAGACCCTAAATAGCATACCCTCCAAAGGAAGGATTTCATAGACATCTGGTGGCAAGACATGTTTGTAAGCGGCTGAAAAAAACAGCTGAAAAAAAAACCTGCTGTGTAAGAGACCCTAAGGACAGACCTGAGTCTAGGTCTGAGTGGAAGAAACGGAGAGTCCCTGGCATGAAGTAGGGCCAAGGGAAATTACCTCTAGAGGTGCCCCAAGCAAAAAAAAAAAAAAACAATTACACATGTGTGATGGGATATCGCTGATAAGGCTGGTGTCCTCTCTGTGACTACGGTCGTTACAATTTCCTGGGAAAAAAACCTCTTGGGTTAAATTCTAGGTCTCAAAGGCTACGCCATTAACCTCGGATGTGAGGAATTCTGAGAGAGAACTGGCCGTGATCGAGCAGGTCTGGACTGTCTGTGAGACGTCCTAGTACTGCTGCTATAAATTGGACGAGTCTACGCACCAAGCGCGTGTGGGTCAGTCCGAGACCGCGGAGACGATCCCGCGACATTCTCGTTTGATATTCCAGACTATCCGTTAGTGGAGAAAGAATATAGGAGAGACGGATACCGGTCCAGGCTTGGACTAGTGCGTCTGTGCCACTGACTGTGGATCCTGATACCAGACCAGGAAGGCCGGGACCGTGGCATAGAGGCGTGACTCCGTCAGGTCCATATCTGTGGATTCCTGGCGTTGGCGTTTCGACGGAGGACTTCTAGATGAAAGGGCAGTCCCCTGAGTCCATCCTTTGGTGGATTAGGAAAACCGCCTCCCAGATGTGCACACGTGGTATGAGAACGGCTGGCAGTACAGTGTTCCAAGGATTCCACCTAGTGAAGGATGTGGCGAACTTGTCATCGCTTAGAGACTGCGGGTTCCACCCTGGTGGTTGACATATGCTACGCTGTGGCATTGTCTGACTGTATCCTGACATGTTCGAATGCCAGAAGGTGACTGAAAGATTTCAGTAGTAGAGATACTGCACGAATGTTCGTAGATTGAGGGGCATCTTCGAGACAGGGCAAGACTACTGCCATGTGCATTGTGATGGGGGTACATCACACCCCATCCTGTTCTCGTGCAACGCCTGAGCATGGATACTAGCAAAGGTCGGCGAGACAGCTGAGCCAATGAAACTGACTCCCAAGCTGCAACTATGCAGTCTAGGACTCTTATGGGAGTTGTGAAGGATTGAGGAGACCTCTGACGGAGGCTGCGGATTCCAAGACGAAGAATCAGTGATTTGTCTAGGGAAATTGACTAGAGCTGTGGATGTGTTGCATCTAAAAAAGGCCGCTGTGTTCATGCGATGCTGTGCGTTCAATATGGCTGAGACGCCATACGTGATGCTGTAGCATGTGGCCGTTAGGAGTACGCAGCGGAGCTGGGATTCCTGGAATGTGTTGCTGTGCAGCAGCATGTGCTTTGGAATTGCGGTAGACCTCGGAGTTGATCCCACCGAGTATTCTTAATAAGCACAGTGCGAATGCCACTGTGATCGCAGTCCTTTAAAGTCATGCATTGATAAAAAAGTCATCCAGATATAGGAGTCTGTTGAAATGCAGTATGGACATAGCCAACTTCAGGCTGGGAAAAAGCATTGTATTCTTTTCGCTTCAGTCCTTTTCAGCCTCGCCCCACCCCCTGTGCTGACGCTTCGGAAACTCCGACGTCAGGCGGGCGGTAAGCCAGCGAGTCACAGCTAGGCCAAAAAACTCGCGTAAAAACGCGGGGCCCGGGAATGGCAGAGATCCGGCGCGAAGCTCCGGAAGGAGCCGGAAGTCAGGAGCGGCGCTGGCCGAAACCGGAGGCTGCGCCCACAATAGGTCAGTTGCCGGTGACCTGCGCTGCACACCGCGAGCGCTATACCACAGTGAGAATTCTCTTTTTCGGCTCCTGAGTCGAGAAGGGACAGATTGCCTGGAATCAGGTTCGGGTCACGGTCAGACGGGGTCCAGAAGGGCCCAACCATTGGGTTAATGTGGTCGGGGGTCTGTGAGGTCCTGCTTTGAAGCGGGCTGTGCAGAGTGCTCGCACATGTCATCTCAACCTAAATACCTAATATAGGTATAGTGAGGAGATTGTCAACAGGGCTCGCATTCCACGTACTGCGACCCAGGAGTTTCGTCTTTGTAGTCTGGGGACGGAGGCCAGCCAGGCCTTGTGCCGTCGCAGCCTCAACCCGAGTCCCCAACAGTGTGGAGTCGAGGAAGGAGAATGGCATATAGCGATCTCGGCTACGACCCAGCGCCTCCAACAGTGGGGAGCTGAGGACAGAGTATGCTATGGGTCTCAGCTTCCAGAGACCCGTAGCTAAAGTACCTGTGCAGGTGCGGATCACAGTGTTTCATCCTGCGTCTTGTGAGACTTGACTGTCATCACCGCCAACCAGAGCTCCAGCTGTGGATTTGGAGAGGATTGGCGAACGGTCCTGGGACCCTTGCAGTTGTCAGGTAACTGTAGGTTACATCAACTTCAACTGGGCTCTTCAACACTGGAGGGCCGAGGAAGGAACCTGCGAATTAAACTCGTAATGCCACCACCAAGTAGTTTTCTCAACTGTGTGTAGGCCTAGAGTTGGATACCAGGGGATCCATTTGAGGCAGTAGCCCATTGACGGTTGCCAAGCTTTTTCTTAGGAAACTGCAGCAGGGAGGAAGCACCTCTGAGTGCCCTGAGAGTTGCAGTAAGGAGGGAGCGCCGCTGCGTTCCTTAACGCTGGGCCCCAGCTGCAAGGTATGTGTCTTGAGGGTTGCAGCAGAGGAGAGGCACTGCTGAACCCATTAGGCACCGACTACTTGATAGATGCAGCAGGGGGGTAAGTGGAGCCTGCCAAGCTCCAGATCCTGGCACCTGCTGCTGTCATCATGTAATGGCCACTGAGGGCACCTGGCGTCAGCTGTACTGTGCGGAGCTGTCGCAGGGGGGGGAAGTATGTAGTCGAAGACCACAGAGCCCCTGGCTATCATGTGCAGCAGGGGAGAAGCGTGTGGAGCTGCAGCAGGGAGGGAGCCCTGCTCGGATCCACTTTGCATAATGAAAACTTTACATTATATTTTAAGCGTCAGCCCACTGAGCCATCTCATGTTTTGTAATGGCAGGCCACTGCTCGTGTGGGGGCTTAAGCAATAAAAGTTGAGAATACAAATGAGGAGCGAGGGCCCTGTTCAGAAGAGCTGACAATCTGAGGAAACAATAATGCTAATAACAGTCTTTACTGCTTCACTAGATACTACAGAGGTGTAGAATGAGGTCCTCACTGTACAGTGGAGGTTCAGTATTCATGACAGGGTGTAGCAGAGGATTATTGTAAAAAAGAGCCGTTTTGTGAGCCGAAAGAGCCGGCTCTTTTTAGTGAACTGAGCCGAAAGAGCCGGCTCATCCAAAAGAGCCGGACTGCCCAGGGCTTGTATGGGTAGAGGGGGGCGGGACTCTGACAACAAAAGACGCGCATGAAATCTCGCAATGAGCGAGAGGCGCCAGAAATAGCAGTCCTGCCCCTGTGCAGCTCCAGTCCGCCCCCTCCATGACGCTGTCCGCGTCATTCTCGTCATCCAGGAGGCGGGCCGGGGGCGGGAAAAGAGGCGGCGGCTCCGCGCTAGGCCGAAGCCGCGGCCTCAAGTAAAAATAGAGGCCGCAAATGGTGGCAGGCCGGCGCGGAGGTGCGGTCCGGGACCGGAGCGGATCTGGACCCGGCCGAGCCCCAGGGGCTGTGGGCACATGATCGCTGGCACGCAGCAGCCCCCCCATCAGGAGAACCCAGAGGACTGGGTCTCCTGGAGTGAAGGAGAGGGTGGCAGCCCCCATCAGGAGAACTGGGTCCCCTTGAGTCCAGGTACTGTGCTGGTTCTGTAAGGAGCCCAGAAAACTGTTGTTCCTGCTCACAGTATGGGCCCCTTCAGGAGAGAGCAGCGAAGGCTGATCTCCTGGAGTCATGGGAAGAGATGCTGCAGCAGGGTGGCGGCTCCCATCAGGAGAGCCCAGGGGGACTGGGTCTCCTGGTCTTAGAAAACCCAGGGTAGGCCGTGGCAGGAATGGCCCGGGGTGTCCATCAGAGGTACTCAGCCAGGCTGAGGCTTCTGGAGTGTGCTGCGGTAGATGCAGTGTCCCCGACCCCTTCAGGAGCATGCAGCAGAGCTGGGTCTCCTGGTGCTGCAGAGTTGAATGCTGCGGCCCGTGTTCATCAGAAGCACTCAGCGAGCTGAGGCATCTGAATAGTGACTTTGCAGCCTGCTTGTGCCCTACCTGCGGTGTCTCAACCTAAAAACCCCAGGGGGGTGATTAGGGAGGGATGCTGCCGTCCACCTAGGGAGGGATGCTGCCGTCCACCTTCAGAGGGCTCCAGTGCAGGCTCGACCTCAACCCAGGGTCCCCAACAGTGGGGAACTGGAGAAGGAGGACCCTCGTCTCAACCTCAACCGGGCACCCCCAACAGTGGTGGGCCGAGGAGGGAGCGGCATGTGGGGGGAAAATGTCGACCTCAACCAGGCGCCCCCAACAGTGGGGGGCCGAGGAGGGACCATGCCGGAAGTCTCGTCAGAGACCCACTTTTCTTCTTCTTGAAGAAAAAGGTTCAAAACGGAAGTTTTTTAGGAGCACTAAAAAATCTGTGTGTGCCTCCTAGACACTAAGCAAAAACTGGAGAAGCACTTCCTGTTCCAGGGGTGTAATGCTGCAGAGGATCCACTGTAACTCTTTTGCAGATTCTGCTTAGTGTCGCCTCCTAGTGGACAGCAGCATAACACCCACGGTCTGTGTCCCCCAATGAGGCGAAGGAGAAAGGTTGTTATGGTTAGGTGGGTCTCCTGGAACGTAAAGGGTATGCGCTCCCCAGCAAAGCGCATGATGATCCTGCGCCATCTTAAAAGACTCCGTACGGATGTTGCTTTGCTACAGGAGACCCACTTGACGTCAGAAGATTTCTTTAGACTTAAGAAGTTGTGGGTAGGTGAGGTCTATGGATCTGGTGCGGTGGAAAGGAAAGCAGGAGTTATAATCTTGATCCATAGATCTCTACCGCATAAGGTTCTGTCCACGCAAGTAGATGAAGTGGGTAGGATGATTCAAATGAACATTCAAATTCAGAAAGACGTCTTCTCTGTATATAATATATATGCTCCGAACACGAATCAAAAATCCTTCTGCCAGACCCTGCAGGCTAGGCTCTTGACAGATACTGGACACAATAGATTAGTAGGGGGCGACTTTAATATGGTACTAGACGCAGAAGAGGATAGGAGACACTCAACGAACCCGAGAAGGGACCCTCAGACACCAACGAGAACACAAACCGACAACTTCCTTGACACTCTCTTCACAGCTGTAAATATGACTGATGTATGGAGAACAATGCACCCCCTTGACAGAGAATTTACCCACTTCTCCCACCCCCACGGGTCTTGGTCCAGAATAGACATGTTCTTCGCATCTCTCAATATACTCCAGAGAACAACTGAAATCAGAATAGAGGATATGGTAATATCGGACCATAGCCCGTTGGTGTTGGAATCCAAAGATACTTATGAAAAAGGTACAGATTATTTGTGGAGGTTTCCTGATACTTACACAAAGGATGAAAATTTCGTTTCCCTCCTTAGAGAATGGTGGTCGGCTTTTTCAAGAGATAATGAAATACATCGCTCAGACCGTGTTTGTTCTGGGAAACAGCGAAAGCGGTGTTGAGAGGCCAGGTAATGGCATACAGCATGGGGATAAAGAAGAAAATAAAGGAGCAATTTATAGCAGCTAGCCTGGAGGTGAGAAATGCTTACTCTAATTATAAAAACACGATGGCTGACCCCGACAGGGAAATTTGGCAACAGGCGAAGGACAAATTTGATTTATGGGCAAGACGCAGGGAAGATTTATATAAAAGTAGAATGGAACTTAGTCTCCATAAATTTGGCGACAAAGCCGGCCGATTGCTAACACGACTGTCACGCGGTAAACAACTATCTCCCCCAATCCAAACTATAATTGATAAACGAGGCAACACCTGGACCAATCCTAGAGACATCAGTCAGGCATTAGGAAAATTTTACGCATCTCTGTACTCGGAAGCCGATTCTCCCACACCCGTGCAGCCTGACTTGCTACATTTGATACGTCTGCCGAGTGTGACGGAAGAGGACAAACAATTCCTGAATGGTCCTATCACGGTAGACGAGATAGAGAATGCTATACGAAACATAGACCCAGGCAAAGCACCTGGCCCGGATGGCTATAATGGTGCATTTTTCAAGGCCCTTAAGGAACAGGTTTCCCCGGCTTTGGGTAACTTATTTAACGAAATACTTCAGGGAACCCCTATCCCAGAAAGAATGAATGTGGCCCACATAAAACTCATCCCTAAATTAGGAAAGACACTGACAGACCCTGCCAACTTCAGACCGATCTCCCTGATAAATCAGGACCTAAAACTTCTATCTAAAATAATGGCAGATAGATTAGCGACAATCATGCCTAGACTGATACCTCCCCATCAAGCAGGGTTTATTAAAGGGAGATCAACTGCTACCAATATTAGGAAAACGATGCTCCTGATAGATATCATGAAAAAGAATGTGGGAACGGAGAGGGGGGACCCAGCTGTGATCACCTTGGATGCCGAAAAAACGTTTGATAATGTAAGGTGGTCATGGCTGGGTAGGGTCTTAGACTCAGTTGGAATAATGGGACCATTCAGGCAATATCTTCAATCTCTATATAGTAACCCAAAAGCATGTGTCAGTACGCCTGGCTATCTGTCGGATTCTTTCTCCTTGCAGAAAGGAACGAGACAGGGGTGCCCATTGTCACCCCTGTTATTCAATCTGGCCATAGAACCTCTTGCTCTATATCTGGAGCAGAGCTCCATTTATGATGGCTTTAGAGTGGGAACCAAAGAAGTCAAACTATCACTTTTTGCAGACGATATCGTTTTATATATGCAAAACCCAGAAAGGGACCTTCCTCACATTCTTGACAACATCGACACCCTAGGTAAACAATCAGGATTTCGACTAAATAAGGAGAAATGTGAGATAATGTTCATTAATTCTAAGAGTAAACTCTCTCAACACTCACAATTTTGCGACATCCCAGTCGCTAAAGATAGTATTAAATACTTGGGCATCCATTTGGCTAGAAATCCTGCTCAAACTTACAAACTGAATTTTGTCCCAATTCTCCTAAAAATCGAAAAGGAACTTACGGGTTGGGCCAATTTGCCACTTTCTTTGATGGGGAGATGCCATCTTCTCAAAATGATTAGCTTCGCTAGACTATTGTATCCGCTTCAGAATATCCCCATGCTGTTAAAACATTCCGATTTAAACAGACTGAATAAGGCCTTCTCGAAATTCCTATGGAGGGGGAGGAGATCTAGACTAGCTTTTGGTGTATTGATACAACCGAAACAAGAAGGGGGCCTTCAGCTCCCAGATATCCGTGGCTATAACTTGGCATGTATTTTGCGCAACGTCCTGGATTGGATCAGGGGCACTAGCAAACACTCAGACATAGCCCTAAAGGGAGAGTTTGCTAGACCCTGGGAACTGTCAGCTATGCTACATACACCACTACCTCATTACCCAAAACTCTTAAGAACACAATAGTATTTAGAGACACGATTGCAACATGGAAGGGGGTGAGGAAAAAAACTTAATCTGTCCTGGAAGATTTCTAAATCACTCAGTCCATGGAGATGCCCGGCCTTCCCGTTAGGTCGTGAGAACCAAACTGTTCTTGGCGTGGAGAGAGAAAGGAATCAAAACGCTGAGAGATCTCATGATACCAGGAGAAAAACGATGGATGACTGAAAGTGAAGTCCTCCATACTTACAATCTCCCTCAGTCTCAGGCCATGCAGTATCGCCAGATTCACCACTACCTACTCTCACAATTGAACGATATATCGAGAGAGGTAAGTGATAATCTATGGTCCAAATTGCTGGCTGTAAATGAAGAAGATATATCCATAACCTCTCTCTACGCTAACCTACAAACGGTTTTGCGGCCAGCAAAGAAGGTGACCCTTTTCACAAAATGGAAAAAACACATAGAGGACCCTGACCTCACACAGAAAATATTAGAGGGTTGGGGGACCTGCAGACGTTTTATACATAATGAGCGCTGGAGGGACTCCCAATTTAGGATTATCCATGGGACAATTTTGGCGTTTAATGTACCCCCGACAATAGGTAGTAAGGAGAAATGGGTAAACTGTCCTAAATGTAAAGCACACATGACAGATTTAGAACACGGCCTATGGTCCTGTCCGGCTTCTCAAATATTCTGGAAATCAGTAGACCAGTGGGCGAGAGGAATTTGCGAGGGATTAGAAAAACTGAACCCAATGCTATGGCTTTTTCACTACCAGGATAGTTTGACAGGACAGAAACACCCACATATATTATTTCACTATATTGCAATAATTGCAAAGAGACTATTGCTGCAGTTCTGGCTGAACGATAGACCTCCTGATCTGTCACAGATCAAAAATTCATTGCGAAAAACACTTACAATTGAATCTTTAGACGCCACACGCAACCCTAGCAAACTAACTGCAAAATTCTTTAATAAATGGAGAAGATTTATTGAACAGGAATTCACTGACGAAGAAATAAGAACCCTTATGGTGCCACATAGATCTTCAACATGGTACGCCAATGAGGATTTAGGGAATACATTGGGCAGACTCAAATATGTCTGCTAGCCATAAAATCATATTATGACATTTATAGTAAAATCAAATAAGCTCAATGCCTGCTGGGATGTACTCTAGTAAGGGAAAAGGGTGGGTTTAAGAGATACTAGTTATTGTTTTCTAAAATATTACCATAAAACTATTACTGTTATCAGAATACTATGACATAATATGTTATACCTTTTCAATGTTATCATTTGATAATTGCTGTTATTCCTATGTCATATCTGTCACTGCACGTTTATGTATAATGTACAATAAAAAAATGATGGTTCAAAAAAAAAAAAAAAAATCACCTCAGCCCCTCCACAGCACACCAAAGCATCCATCAAGTTAGGCCAGCTTCACACCACAGTTTTGAGCTCTCAGGTTCTGTCCGGTGTTTTGCTGGAAGCACCGTCCAGAACCTGACAGCCCCAGATAGAACAGAACCAGAGGGCACATATGCCGATCGCAGCTTTCAGGAACTGTCCTTGTTGAAATTTCAAAATCCCTGCTAGCAGGGAAGTCAGCCGCGGTCCTGAAATGTCAGCGGGGAGCTCTCCACGGTGCCGAAGTTTAGCGCTGGCCGGCGCTGAGCCTCAGAAAATGGTGTCCGGGAGCTGGAACGATTTTCTGTTGGATTTTTTTCAAATTTTTGCCTCGGATACAAAACGCTGCAAGCTCCGATTTTGTGTCCGGGACAAAAATCAGAAATCTGCCGCATCCTCCCGAATAGATGGAGACCAGATGGTAAAACACTGCCATCTGCTCCCATCCGACTCCTTAGGAATACTATGGAGCCAAAATCGGATCCGGGGCTGTCAGGTTCACACAGGACAGCCATGGATCCATAAAACCATGGTGTGAAGCCAGCCTTACACACCAGTAAGTAAGCTTGACATAATGCATCAATTACAAGTGTAAGGGTACCTTTACACGCGGCAGCTTGTCTAGGAATTTCACTGGCAACTTACTGGTTGCAGTGAAATCATGGTCACATTGTTCTATCTTGTTGCCGTGTACAAATGGAACAATGTCTCCATGATTTCACTGCAACCAGCAAATTGCCAGTGAAATTCCTAGAAAAGTTGCCGTGTGTAAAGGTACCTTAAAGGTACCGTCACATGCTGCAATTTTGCTAGCAGTTTCACTGGCAATTTGCTGGTTGCAGTGAAATCATGGAGACATTGTTCCATTTGTACACGGCAACAAGATAGAACTATGTGACCATGATTTCACTGCAACCAGCAAATTGCCAGTTAAATTGCTAGCAAAATTGCCGCGTGTGAAGGTACCTTAAGTTCTAATACACAGAATTTTCTATATATCAATATAAACCTCAAACGCAGTATCCAGACATTTCCATAGGACTTTATAATTAAGAGAAGACTAAGCACACCCTGGAACACCCTAGCGTAACACAACAAACCCGGGGTAAGACAAATAATAAAAAAAAATGTAATGATATATTCGATTAATACCTTGAGAGATTTTTACAGATGTATTAATCCCATTATGTATTCTCAGGAGCTCACAAGAACACCACCATTCAACCCTAAGAATATAACCGACCAAGGATACGGAACAGAACACTTGCATCCTGAATTTAGATCTGCACTAGTTTGCACAAGATTGTGCATATTGCTGTACTTTTACATATTTTTATATAAAAAAAATTATAGATTCAGATCTTAACCAATGTTTAAATTAATGAACAACTAGAGTAATTTTAAGCAATAAATTCTTTGCATTACAAACACCTTACAAATGATGGAATCCCCTGGCTGGGAGGATGTCCATTCAGTTGTTTAATTTTGTAGAAAAAAAGCAGATCACAGACATAGCACAAAACTAAAGTCATTTAAAATGGAAACTTTATGGCTTGAAGAAATACTAAAAGAAATTTTGAAAAAAAAAAAGTGCTATCCAGTAACGGTTACTTTTGTAGACCAAGCAGGGGAAAAATTCTGGAATCACTCAATTCTGAGGAAAAAATTATGGAATCATCCTGTAAATTTCCATTCCCAAAACTAACACCTGCAGCAAATAAGATCTGCTCGTCATTCTGCATCTAAGAAAGAGTGATCACTCTTGGAGAGCTGTTGCACCAAGTGGACTGACATGAATCACGGCTCTAACATGAGAGATGTCAATTGAAACAAAGGAGAGGATTATCAAACTCTTAAAAGAAGGTAAACAACATGCAATGTTGCAAAAGATGTTTGTTGTTCACAGTCAGCTGTGTCTAAAATCTGGTCAAAATACAAACAACATGGGAAGGTTGTTAAAGGGAAACATACTGGTAGACCAAGGAAGACATCAAAGCATCAAGACCAGAAAATTAAAGCAATATGTCTCCAAAACAGGAAATGCACAACAAAACCAATGAGGAACGAATGGGAAGAAACTGGAGTCAATGTCTGTGACCAAACTGTAAGAAACCGCCTAAAGGAAATGGAATTTACATACAGAAAAGCTAAACAAAAGCCATCATTATCACCTAAACAGAAAAAAACAAGGTTAAAATGGGCTAAGGAAAATAAATTGTGGACTGTGGATGACTGGATGAAAGTCATATTCAGTGATAAATCTGCATTGGGCAAGGTGATGATGCTGGAACTTTTGTTTGCTGTTGTTCTAATGAGCTTTATAAAGATAACTGCCTGAAGAGCACATGCAAATTTCCACAGTCATTGATGGTATGGGGCTGCATGTCAGGTAAAGGCACTGGGGAGATGGCTGTCATTACATCTTCAATAAATGCCCAAGTTTACATTGATATTTTGGACACTTTTCTTATCCCATCAATTGAAAGGAAATTTGGGGATGATGAAATCATTTATCAAGATGATAATGCATCCTGCCATAGAGCAAAAAACTGTGAAAACATTCTTTGAAAGAGTCAATGTCATGACCTGCAAATAGCTCGGATCTCAATCCAATTCAAAATCTTTGGTGGAAATTGAAGAAAATGGTCCATGACAAGGCTCCAACCTGCAAAGCTAATCTGGCAACAGCAATCAGAGAAAGTTGGAGCCAGATTGATGATGAGTACTGTTTGTCACTCATTAAGTCCATGCCTCAGAGACTGCAAGCTGTTATAAAAGCCAGAGGTGGTGCATCAAAATACTAGTGATGTATTGGAGTGTTCTTTTGTTTGTTTATTTGTCATGATTCCATAATTTTTCCCCTGCTTGGTCTACAAAAGTAACTGTTACTGGCTAGCACATTTTTTTTCATGATTTCTTTTAGTGTTTCTTTAAAGCAGAGAGTTGCCATTTGAAATGACTTTAGTTTTCTGCCATGTCTGTGATTTGCTTTTTTTCTACAAAATTAAACATCTGAATGAACATCCTCTGAGCCCGGTGATTCCAAACTTTTTGCCAGGGGTTGTATGTGTAACAAATTCAAGAAGTCCCTGAATTCCTCTGCTGGCCATTTTTGAGTAGTGCTCAGCCTAACATATATCTATAAACAATTATATTTTAAATAAAGGGGAGAGATACACGGCACCTCCCAGGCTTTCAGCAGCTACACACCTTGCTAAATTCTGGTGTAAAATTAACATTATTTAATTATGAAATGCAAAGATGTAAATTATGCTATTCTACCACTTTGAACTTTTTTTCTGTACCTGGTTTGTGAATGGTTTCACTTAACGAGTCTGGGCTTCTGAATTCAGTTGTGAAATCAGATTCTTTCTATCATGCCATGTTTAATAGATACACAGCAATTATAATTATCAAATACAATGATGACACAATAACCATGTCTCCATGTCTTTCAGCTATTACTTTAGTTTACAGTCCTTTGGCAAATTATGATGAGGATACTTTCCTTTTGTAAGGCGGCCGTCACACGCATCAGTTTGTAGAACGATATCGTTTAAGCGATCTGCTTTTTGATCGCTTAAAGGGATCCTGTCACCCCCAAAACACCTGTAAACCTATTAAAACCTGTCCCTAGAGCATATTAACACTTTCCCTACACTCTTTTTACCTCCTAAAAGCATTAAGTGACATTGAAGAAAAACGTTTTATAAGTACCTGATTACTGATGATAATGAGTGACTATCTATTCATAGTCACTCATCAAGACTGCCCCTCTGCTTCATATCACGCCTGAATAGGCGTGATCTAGTGCCCAGATTCAAAATCGCGCCTCCCTGCTGTGCCCTGTGTCGTCCGAGGCTGCAGTGTGGCCGGGTGACGCGATCCGCGTCATACCCGGCGCCGGGTGACGTATTTACACCGGCGCCGCGCTTTCGGCTTCAAAATGCGCACTGCGCATGCGCACTGGGCATGCGCAGTGCGCATTTTGAAGCCGAAAGCGCGGCGCCGGTGTAAATACGTCACCCGGCGCCGGGTATGACGCGGATCGCGTCACCCAGCCACACAGCAGCCTCGGACGACACAGGGCACAGCAGGGAGGCGCGATTTTGAATCTGGGCACTAGATCACGCCTATTCAGGCGTGATATGAAGCAGAGGGGCAGTCTTGATGAGTGACTATGAATAGATAGTCACTCATTATCATCAGTAATCAGGTACTTATAAAACGTTTTTCTTCAATGTCACTTAATGCTTTTAGGAGGTAAAAAGAGTGTAGGGAAAGTGTTAATATGCTCTAGGGACAGGTTTTAATAGGTTTACAGGTGTTTTGGGGGTGACAGGATCCCTTTAAGCAATATCGTTTGTGCATCGCTGTGTGTAATCAAGCGATTTTACAATGTAAAATCGCTTGATCGTTAGATCACAGATTTGTGAGCCGGAGCTGATATCAAGCGATAATCGCTTGAACAATCTGCATCATCGTGGTGTGTGACACCACGATGAACGATCTCCCAGCGGCAGAGCCTATGCTGGGAGATGGTATCTATGGTAAACGTCGGGTTACTAAGCGCCGCGCGGCGCCTAGTAACCCGATGTGTACCATGGTTACCAGCGATCTCGCTGCTCCACATCGCTGGTGAGTCTGTCTGTGTGACAGCTCACCAACGATGTGAGCGATATTGTTAGCGATCGCGCGTGCATGTGATCGCTAACAATATCGTGCATAACATTGAAGCGTGTGACGGCCGCCTAAGGTTCATCACTCTCTCTCAACAGAAATCACCAATCATTGCAAAGTCCCAACCTTGAGCGGTTTGCATTGTGCCTAGATGTCTTGGTTGAGCAACTTCTTTAAGACAAGTCTGCAACAACACTATTACTTTACCGAATACAATTCTTCAGATACAATGTGTTCTCCAAAGACAATGTCCCAGTTCTGCTTGGCATAGCTTCGCCATCTTTGAAGAAACTTACCCTTATATACTATTTTCCACTGACTCAACAACCACTCATTCTTCACATCTTTAATTTGTTACACAACCAAAACATTGCATTAATACAAACAGGTAATGTAATAGCTACAAGCAATAACACAAATGAATGCAAGAACGAGAGAAAAGTGCAAAACAGTTGACTGAATCGTCATAACATGACCGACTTGACAAAATGAGTCTCTGTCTCTCATAGGGTCACACAGAGTTTTAAATAAACTTCGACGACTGTCATGGCGGCATTGGGCTCTGTTCAGATTGCACATTCTGATGTTTTGCCCGTTGGTTTTTCTGGAGTCTGGAATTAACACAGACAGACTTGGGTATCGATCGGCTGTGTGCCGATTCATAGGCAGGCTAACAAGAGTTAATTTCTACTGGTCTGTTTGATCCTTTTATCACATGTTGTGGGGAAGCCTATCACAGCAGCTCCCCTCTTATTTATGCAGGAGGAATCCTTCTGCCCATGCCAGCTATAGTTTATCTTATGTTGGTCTATAAGGTGTGGTGTCTCAGTCTTTATAGAGAAGGCTTTGCTATGTATTTGGTGCAGTTGTGAAAGCTCTACCCTGTTGTTTGCAGCTCCCTACCAGCTGTTTTTTCCTCCTACTACTCTTATTGTCTTTACCTTTGTGTGTGCCAACTTTGTGATGGAGTTTTGGTTTTCACTGGGGGAAGGGGAACTGGGAATCAGTTCAGGGCTAGACAGGGGCAGGGCTAGGGTGGAGACTCAGGCCTATCCACCCTTCAGATAGGGATAGTTTAGTGCTCCCTACCTGAAAGGGGACATCAGGCGCGCCTGTTTGTGATTTACCCATAGTCATCGTGACACATAGTCGGCAACCTTAAACAAAACCTTGCCATCTGATGACTGTCTTCCACTACATTTTACATCCAAATAATGAATTATATCAGAGCATTAAAATTAATATAGATACTGATTTGATTATTTTTAAACAGAAGACATCAGAGAGATTGAAAACGTGTTTTACTTAGGTAAAATCGAATACTTTACAATATCTCAAAAACCTTATGTGACACAGCAACTCTGAAGGTATATTCAGATTCTATACACAAAAATACATAGAAATTGATGTATTACAATCCAGATGCACAATGACTGTTGACCAGTTAAATTAATGTATGGGATGTCTTGGGGAGTTTGGTAATATTAGGTGCTAATATAGTGGAGTAAGCTGAATTTTACCTGCACAAGTATAGAGAGGACGCTCAACGCAGAGATGGATTACCGGTGGCCATCAGCTGTAAAATAGGAAATAGGAATTACGTCCTAAAAGTCAGAAATGAAATAGCGATGCGGTCTATGTTGAGGTAAGAACAGATAATATGATAACTGAATGTTTATACCCCATGTATCAACCAATTGCTTAGTGCCTCATATGGGTGTTTTGTATACAAGTCTTGATGAATAATGTGCCTTATTCATAAAGACCGATGTGCCTCCTTACCTATTTAATGCTGTTGTTTGCCTCTGCTATAAATGTATTCTGGTCAGTGACTATCGTACATTTCTATTGCAATTCACACCCCATTTTGTAGATGACGCTATGATGAATTTGTTGACCGGGTTTGGACATGCCCTTCTCTGCTAGGTTCCATCCAAACCAAAAAGTTGTCCAGAGCAAAAAATGACAAAAATAGCTACTTTTTTGCACCACTACAAGTCATACAAATACTTTGTAACATTTGAAACACAGCCCTGGAAGCCCCGAGGTACAAATATTCTAATCCCTGGTGAGCCAGCGGAAAGGTGAGACTCTGTTGCCTGTTACATTGTGTGCTTTGCTTGAGTATGTGTTATATGCATTTAACTGTTGGGGATCCAATGAAGCCTTACCATTGTGTGGTTCCCTCACCCTGTGTTGTCTGAGTAGTGTTCTGCCCACGGGCAGGAGTTTGGGCATTCCACTGGGATAACCGCTGGTCCAGGCAGTCTTCCTAAAGGCGGCTAGGCCAGTGGACGAGAGCACCCAATGACCCCCGTGTCTCCACAGAGACATCCTGGGTCATCTGGTTTAACCCCCTGCTCAAAGCAGGATTCCCTAAATCCTCCGAGACAGATGTCTGTCCAGCCTCTGTGTGAAGACGTCCAAAAGACGTTTTCTAATATCTCATCTGTTTTTCCTCCCATTCAGTTTCATCCCGTTGTTTCTAGTTGTTGATTGTGCAAATGAGAATAAAGCTGATCCCTTTACAGTGTGCCAGCCCTAAATAAAGAGAATTTTGTTTACGTACCGTAAATTCTTTTTTCTTGAATCATCAATGGGAGACCCAGACAATGGGGTTTAGGGCTCTGCCCTCCGGAGGCCACACTAGGTACTACAAGTTTGTAGACACCGCCCCCTCCGCTTATAAACCCCCACCGTAGGGAATATCCTCAGTTTGGTCCATAAGCTGCGAGGAGACAAATAAACCACACCCGAAACATCGGGAAAGAAACCGTGCACAGACGGTCCAACAACCCGGAAGAAACTGTCCCAACAGGGAACAGATCAAATGCAAAACATGCAACGGAACAACTGGGTGGGTGCTGGGTCTCCCATTGATGATTCAAGAAAAAAGAATTTACGGTACGTTAACAAAATTCTCTTTTTCTGATCATCATAATGGGAGACCCAGACAATGGGGATGTCCTAAAGCAATACCCCAGGGCGGGAAGAGTTCCTCAAAAGACGGATAACACATGGTCCCCCTCAAAGGTGGGCAACCGCTGCCTGGAGGACCCGCCTGCCCAAACTTGCATCCGCAGAGGCATGGGCATGCACCATATAGTGCTTAGAGAAAGTGTGCAGGCTGGACCAAGTGGCCGCCTGACACACCTGTAGAGCAGAAGCGCGATGTCGCAAAGCCCAGGAGGCACCGACAGCTCTGGTCGAATGCGCCTTCAATCCCACCGGGAGAGACAAACCAGAAGACTGGTAAGCCTCTTGAATGGGAGCCTTGATCCATCTGGCCAAGGTTGACTTTGACGCCGCGGACCCCTTACAGCGACCCGCCGTAAGGATAAACAATGAATCCGAACTCCGGAAGGAGGCAGTCCTGGACACATAAATGCGTACAGCCCTCACGAGATCCAGAGTATGGAGGTCACGCTCAACCTGATGAACGGGAGACGGGACAAAATGATGGGAGAACAATCTACTGGTTCAGGTGGAAAGTGGAAACCACCTTTGGCAAGAATTCTGGCCGCGGGCGCAACACCACCTTGTCTTGGTGAACCACCAGAAAGGGTGACTTGCACGAAAGTGCAGCCAATTCTGAGACCCTTCTCAGAGACGTAATCGCCACCAGAAAGACCACCTTCTGGGACAAACGAGAGAGGGAAATGTCTCTCAGTGGCTCAAACGGCGGTTTCTGCAGTGCCGCCAGGACCACGTTAAGGTCCCAAGGGTCCAGAGGTCGCCTGTAAGGCGGAACCACCCGAGACACCCCCTGCAGAAATTGACGGACCTTCGGGAGGAGCGCCAAGCGCCTGTCAAACAGCACTGAAAGAGCTGATACTTGACCCTTCAGGGAGCTGAGGGATAAGCCCAACTCCAAACCCGACTGTAGAAAAGCCAACAACGTCGGGATGGACAAGGGCCACGGAGACCTGTCACCCGAGGCACACCAGGTGAAAAAGATTTTCCACGTTCTGTGGTATATCTTCCTGGATACGGGCTTCCTGGCCCGATTCATAGTGGCAACCACCGTAGGAGAGAAGCCTCTGGATGTTAGTAGCCAGGCCTCAAGAGCCATGCAGTCAATCTGAGGGCCCTGGAATTGAGGTGGAAGAATGGGCCTTGCGCGAGAAGATCTGCGCGTTCTGGAAGAGCCCACCTGCGTCCGCCTGATAGTCGCCACAGGTCCGGATACCAGGACCTCCTGGGCCAATCTAGTGCCACTAGAATGGCTACTCTGCATTCCGTCCTGATTTTCCACAGGACCCTGGGAATCAGAGCCAGAGGCGGGAACACATATGGGAGATGGAAGCTGGACCAACTCAGGATCAGGGCATCCGCCCCCAGAGACTGAGGATCCCACGATCTTGCCATGTATTGCGGAACCTGATGATTCAGCCGTGAGGCCATCAGATCCACGTCCGGAGTGCCCCATTTGCTGCAGATGTCCCGGAAGACGTCTGGATGAAGAGACCACTCTCCGGCGTCCATCCCCTGCCGGCTCAGGTAGTCGGCCTCCCAGTTCTCGACCCCTGGGATGTGAACCGCGGAGATCAGGCAGTCGTTGTCCTCCACCCAAGATAGAATGCGGTGTACTTCGGTGAGGGCCTGAGCACTTCTGGTCCCTCCCTGATGGTTTATATACGCGACGGCCGTCGCATTGTCGGTCTGAACCCGGATGGGCTGTCCTGACAGGAACTTCTGAAACGCCAGGAGCGCCAGATAGACCGCCTTGATCTCCAGCACGTTGATCTGCAACGTCGACTCCGACTGAGTCCAGAGTCCTTGAGCCCTGTGGTGTAAGAACACCGCTCCCCAGCCCTTCAGACTGGCGTCGGTGGTCACCACTAACCATGACGGTTTGAGGAAAGACCGGCCCCGTGACAAGTGACGTGGCTGGAGCCACCACTGCAGGGAATCCCTGGTCGGTTGTGAAAGTGCCACCAGCCGATTCAGAGAGGACGTTCTCTTGTCCCATTTGCGGAGAATCTCCAGCTGGAGAGGACGGAGGCGAAATTGTGCGAAAGGCACCGCCTCCATCGCAGCTACCATGCGGCCCACCAGCTTCATCAATACCCGTAGGGATGATTGTGGTGACAGGAGGACATCCTGCACTCCTGATTGGATAGCCAGCTGCTTGGCTCGTGGCAGAGACACCAGGGCTGAGTCCGTGTGGAAGTCCATGCCCAGATACGTCAGTGACTGGGTCGGAACCAGGGTTGACTTCTGGACATTGAGAAGCCACCCAAATTGTTCCAGAGACTTCATGGTTACCTCCAAACTCTCCCGACAAAGGTGTTCCGATGGCGCCCTGACCAGCAGGTGGTCTAGATAAGGTATGACGGCGTGTCCCTGCACATGCTGGAGAGCCATCATAGAGGCCATCACCTTCGTGAACACCCGCGGTGCTGAGGCCAACCCGAAGGGTAGTGCCACGAACTGGAAGTGTTCGTCCCCCGCTGCGAATCGTAACCAGCGCTGATGAGCCGGTGCAATGGGCACGTGAAGGTAAGCGTCTCGGATATCTATGGACGCCAGGAAGTCTCCCTGTGACACAGCCGCGATCACGGAGCGCAGGGATTCCATGGGGAACTTCCGAACCAACACATGACGGTTGAACAACTTGAGGTCCAGAACCGGACGAAAAGAGCCATCCTTCTTTGGGACGATAAAGAGGTTGGAGTAAAAACCCCGGAACCTCTCCCCAGAAGGCACTGGGACCACTACTCCGTCTCTGCGGAGCCCCTCCAACACCAGGTGAAAAGCCTGAGCCTTTTCTGGAGAAGGAACAGACCGATGGAATCGGTGTGCCGGCTGCAATGTCAGCTCTATCCTGTAACCTCGCGAGACTACGTCTCGGACCCACTTGTCTTGGACGTGGAGAAGCCAACTGTCCTGAAAAAGGAACAGGCGACCCCCCACCTGTGGGGAGGCAGGACGAGAGAGCGAGTCATGCGGAAGCGGATTTGGGGGTGGCAGCTGCTGCCCCCGTCGGCTTCTTTTGGCGACCCTTGGGGCGCCACTGAGTAGTGGGCTTGCCCCCTCGGTCCGCGCGAGCAGACGCTGCTGATGACTGTGAGCTGGAGCGAAAGGACCACTGTTTTGGGTTCCTTTTAACGGTATACCGTGGCTTAGGTTTATTCTGCGGGATCTTAGACTCAGCAGAATCCTTTATCAGCTTGTCCAGCTCGGTGCCAAAAAGCCTGTCACCAGAGAACGGAAGATTTTGCAAAATCTTCTTAGACGTGGCATCTGAGTCCCATAGACGCAGCCACAACAACCTGCGGATCGCTATAGCGTTGGCCGAAGCCACAGCAGAGCGGGTGGCAGTTTCCAATGTTGCCGTCCTGGCGTAATCTGCATAGGCCCTTGCCCTATCAGTAAGCGCCAGGACCTCAGAACTGGACCCTGCCAGTTCAGTGATGCCATCCAAGCAGGAGGTAATCGCTTGCAGGGTCCAGACCGTGGCAAAATTAGGGGCAAATGAAGACCCCACAGCCTCATAAGAAGACTTGGCGAGTTGCTCGACCTGTCTATCTGTCGCATCCTTCAACGAGGAGCTATCAGAGGCAGAGAACAGGGAGCGTGCAGCAATCCTGGTCATGGAGGCGTCCACCTTCGGGGACTGCGACCACTCCTGAAGCACCTCCTGGGGAAAGGGGAAGCGATTGTCTTTAGATTTGCGGACATAACGCCGCCCAGGGTGTAACCTGGGTGCTCTGACCACCCTTCCAAAGTTAGTGTGGTCCATAAAGGAGCCACTTGGTCTAGCCTCTGGCCGTAGCCATTGATAGACCTCCTTCGGGTGTACGTTCACCTCCTCAGGGGGTGTCACGAGACGTAAAGTCTCGTTGATGGAGGACACCAGATCCTCTACCCCGTCTGGTGGTTCTGACACAGACCCGAGTATTGAACCCCCATCATCCTCATCACCATCAGAGGGACGCTCCTCCTCAGAGAGAGCCTGGAGCTCGGGTGAATCCTCACGACGAGCCCGCTTAAGGGGTCTCACAGCAGAAGAAGGAGACACCCGGGGGTAACTGGAAGGAGTAGCTGGGCTTTCCAGTCTCCTATTAAGTGCCTCCAGGGATTGCGACATGGAGGACAATTGGGACAACAGAGATTCATTAATCTTATTCTGCGTTTCCCATGGCCCTGGGATCACCTGAACCTCAGGGTAAAGCACCGGAGCTACTGTCTCAGCAGTATCCGTCCGGGCCTCTGGGCGTCCGCAGTTATTGCAGGACCCCCCAACCAGCGTCCCGTTGCATGTAGCACAGGCAGTGGTGTTGCTGGCCGCCTTAGCAGCACGTTTTCCAGCTGAGGACATACCCACAGCAGGGGCAAATAAGCCAATCTATACAGACACAAACCGGGGATCCCGGTGGCTTACCGACCGCTGTAAAGCGGTGGGAGGAAGCGGTGTGCGTGTGTGGCCTCCACGAAAGCTTCCGGTCTCCCCTGGAGTGCAGACCTGTGCTGCAGTCAGATCCCAGCCGGGAAGCGAGGGGAAAAGATGGCCGCCGGCAGAGAGACTGTGGGCGGCGCCGAAAAACACGCGGGAAGCACACACGCACGCCCTCGATGACATCACCACCAGGGCTGCTTCACATCCCCTCAGGCAGCCGCAGTAATGTAGGCGCCAGAGCCCGCAGCGCGGGAAGTATTGTGACCGTACAATACTTAGACTGCACGTAAAACAAAACACCTGCAATCTACAGCCTCAGCCCCTGTGACACACAGGGCGGTCAGCCAGGGTGACCCCAGCACAGGGTACACCGCCAGAACCGCGGACCCGAGGGTAGCGCGCGGTCTGAGTGCCAAAACACATAAAGTGTCCGACACTACCCCCAGGCACACCGGAGACACCCAGTGCCTCAGTGCCGGTCCGGTCTGTAAGCACCATTTAGGGAGGCCTCGGACGGGGTTTCAGCACCAGTCCGGTCTGTAAGCACCATTTAGGGAGGCCTCGGACTGGGCTGGCTCCAGTCCGGTCTGTAAGCACCATTTAGGGAGGCCTCGGACGGAGCGGAGCTGTGCGAGGCTCCTATCTCCCACCTTCCAGAGCCCCCCAGGGAGGGATGGAAGGGAGCGCGACAGCGTACCGGGGGGACACGCAGTGTCCAGGCCCTAGGCCCTCCGGTACCTCCACCTGCGTGTTCCACAAGGGTGAGCAGGGAGACTGCCGAAGGTCCCGACCGGGACCATTTTACCTTGTCTTCATAAGCCATCACGTAAGCTGTGAGAATGCCGTGAAGTGCAAGCAAAGCGTGATCCTCCGAGCACACTAAGTTTAAAACTGAGGATATTCCCTACGGTGGGGGTTTATAAGCGGAGGGGGCGGTGTCTACAAACTTGTAGTACCTAGTGTGGCCTCCGGAGGGCAGAGCCCTAAACCCCATTGTCTGGGTCTCCCATTATGATGATCAGAAAAAAGCTCATCCCTTTACAGTGTGCCAGCCCTCAAATAAAGCTGATCCCTTTACAGTGTGCCAGTCCTAACTAAAGCTCATCCCTTTACAGTGTGAAAGCCCTTGAGATATTTGTAGACAGCTATTAAGTCTCCTTTCAGTCTTCTTTTTTGCAAACGTAACATTCCTAAATCCTGCAACGGCTCTTCATAGGACATGGTTTGTAGAATGGTCATCATTCTTAAATTGAATCAAATGAATGGTTCACATATGATGAGGCCATCAAAAAGTTTCCTTAAATAGAATTTATTTTACCCACATGATCCATCTCTTTTAAGGTTACATATTTGTATTATACATTATGCCACCATATGCCTTTAATACTATCTACGACTATTAATCTTGACCCCAGTGGCGTAACTTCAGGCCCAGGGGCCCCGATGCGAAAGCTCCAATGGGGCCCCCAATTATTGCAAATCTTTAATAGTATTCGTCTTTTTCTATAGGCCAAAGGGACTTTTGGGGCCCCCCTAGGCTGCAGGGCCCGGGTGCGATCGCAACCCCTGCACCTATTGTGGTTACGCCCCTGCTTGACCCTAATTTTCTAGGAACATGAACTGACAATATATATCCCATCGGAGACCAGTGAATTGATTTTCTACCTGCAAGAATTTCCATTGGGCATCCAAATTTCTGTTTAGAGTCATCATCGAAAAAGATTTTACCTGGCATGGAACGCAGAAAAGAAGCTACTTAAACCTAAAGACTCCAGGATGAAACATTAAACTTTTTGCTTGTTAGAAAAACTGACAACTAAAACATGGACTATAAGCTGTAGGATAATGCTGTAACTGATGTGATAAGGCAGGGGATAGATGTGCAGTAGGACATCGGATCAAAAGCAGACATCTTCGATAGGCAAAGAAGTTGTGGTCAACCAGAGTTGATCCCCATCATTCCACAGGGCTCTACAATCCCATCACTGTAAGTTGACATACTTCAAATGACTGCTTGTGACCACAATGGGTTGGAAACGCGTTAGCTTAAAGCATCACTCCAGAGGTTTTTGTTTATTGCATCGTTGGAGTAGCGCTTTAAATATAAGTCCCCTGCCCCCATCATATACTTACCTTCTGACAGCTTCATCTTTTCCCATTACTGCTCCAGTTGGTCTCGGGCAGTTGGTAACCTGCGGCAGCTCCAGTGTTTCAAGGAGCACGCTGGAGGTTAAGACAATACATCTCTATGAGAGCCTTAGTCTGGCCTCATCCTGGCTTTGTTCTGGCCTTGTCCTGGCTTTGTTCTGACCTCCTTCTGGTCTTGTTCTCACCTCGTCCTGACCTCGTTTTGGCCTCATTCTGGTCTCGTGCTGGCTTTGTTCTGACCTCATTCAGGCCTCGTTCTGGCTTCATACTAATCTCGTTCTCGCCTCACCCTGACCTCGTTCTGGCATCATTCTGGTCTTGTTTTCAACTCGTCCTGACCTTATCCTGGTCTTGTTCTGGCTTTGTTTTAACCTCATTCTGGCTTCGTTCTGGTCTTATTCTGTTCTCGTTCTCGCCTCGCCCTGACCTAGTTCTGGCTTCACTTTCTTTTTTCTGGCTCTCATAGAGATGTGTTGAGCAGTCTTGACATAACTTGTGACTTCCTGCCAGTCAGAAGTTACAGTCACAGGACTGTGCCAGTAAAAGGTGAAGCTGCCGGAAGGTGAGTATATGACCAGGGGAAGGGGATTTGGCGCTGAAAAATAAAAAACACTTTATTGGTGCTTTAATGTTTCCATTGTAATGAAATACTTTTTGTTTCTAGTTTTAATAAATATAAATAAGAATTTAATAATCTGTATGTTTTGATAAAGAAGTGTTGTTGATTGCTTTTCTATTGCTCTAATCGAATGTCGGAAGTCAATGTGACCATCCAAGGTCCTCCGAAGTCTCAGGGAATCAGATATTTTCACCTGAAGGAGGAGCTGATCATTTCTCTTATTATTTTTCAGACAAGTTCTCTTGTACACTCTTTGTTTTTTGTCCCACTAAAAAATGGACATCACTGGAAAAGTGGTCACACAATTGTCCAATATATCTTACCGTATATACTCGTGTATGAGCCGACCCGTGTATAAGCCGACCCCCCTACTTTTGCCCCCAAAATCTGGGAACCTATTGACTCGTGTATAGGCCGAGGGTGGATCCCAGCACAAGTATACAGCCCCCAGCAGTGTGGTATACAGCAGCATCCCCAGTGGTAGTATACAGCAGCAGCCCCAGTGGTATATACAGCAGCAGTCCCAGTGGTAGTATACAGCAGCAGCCCCAGTGGTATATACAGCAGCAGCCCCAGTAGTAGTATACAGCAGCCCCAGAGGTGTATACAGCAGCCCCAGTGGTAGTATACAGCAGCCCCAGAGGTAGTATACAGCAGCCCCAGAGGTATATACAGCAGCCCCAGTGGTAGTATACACGCAGCCCCAGAGGTAGTATACACGCAGCCCCAGAGGTAGTATACACGCAGCCCCAGAGGTAGTATACACACAGCCCCAGTGGTATATACAGCAGCCCCAGTGGTAGTATACAGCAGCCCCAGAGGTATATACAGCAGCCCCAGAGGTATATACAGCAGCCCCAGAGGTATATACAGCAGCCCCAGTGGTAGTATACAGCAGCCCCAGTGGTAGTATACAGCAGCCCCAGTGGTAGTATACAGCAGCAGCCCCAGTGGTATATACAGCACAGTCCCAGTGGTAGTATACAGCCGCAGCCCCAGTGGTATATACAGCAGCAGCCCCAGTATAGTATACAGCAGCCCCAGAGGTGTATACAGCAGCCCCAGTGGTAGTATACAGCAGCCCCAGAGGTAGTATACAGCAGCCCCAGAGGTATATACAGCAGCCCCAGTGGTAGTATACACGCAGCCCCAGAGGTAGTATACACGCAGCCCCAGAGGTAGTATACACGCAGCCCCAGTGGTAGTATACACACAGCCCCAGTGGTATATACAGCAGCCCCAGTGGTAGTATACAGCAGCCCCAGAGGTATATACAGCAGCCCCAGAGGTATATACAGCAGCCCCAGTGGTAGTATACAGCAGCCCCAGTGGTAGTATACAGCAGCCCCAGTGGTAGTATACAGCAGCAGCCCCATTGGTACATACAGGCCCCCCATCAGCATACAGGACCCCCCCTTACTTGCCGCAATCCTGTAAAAGAATACATTAGTATACTTATCCCTGCTGCTGTCCCGCTGCCGCTGTCCCGCACCCGCCATCGCGCTCCTCCGGCTTCATCCAGCGTCTTCCGGCTTCCTCCTCTGGCACGCAGACAATGACGTCATTGCCTGACGCCCACCGGAGGAACCCGGATGAAGGAGCGCAATGGCGGCGGCGGGACAGCGGCAGCGGGACAGCGGCAGGGATAAGTATACTAATGTATTCTTTTACAGGATTGTGGCCAGTAAGGGGGGGGGCCTGTATACTGATGGGGGGTGACTGTATACTGTATACAATGTATACAGTGACTCGCGTATAAGCCGAGGGGGGGACTTTTCAGCCCAATTTTTGGGCTGAAAAACTCGGCTTATACGCGAGTATATACGGTATTTTAGACTGTTTGCTATTGGAACACCAAGAAAAAAAAAGTCATGGAATTTCTATATTTTTCAGATTATAAGACACACTTTTTTTTTTTACCCCAAAACAGGGTGCGTCTTCTAGTCTGAACCCTGCTCACCCGGGTAAGCAGTGGTGGTTCAGTGGAGGTACAGGAAGATGTCAGTAGCAGGGCAATACTTGTGGGTCTGGAGCTGGGGGTGTCACCGTGTTTGGTGGTGTTTGCCGGGCATTGATACTTCTGGGCACCGGCAAAATGTCTGCGCAACCTCTACTGGGTGGACTTCAAGAAAATGGCTGCAGAGGCGGCGCATGTGTAGATGGAGATTTTGGCTGTTTGAGATCTACATCTGCGCCTGTGCTGCTTCCGAAGGTTTTTGCCACTACTTGGAAGTATCAATGACCGCCGAACAGTGCCAAAGAACACCGCTGAACACCATGACACCCCCAGCTACAGGCCCGCAAGCATTGTCCCACTTCCGACATTCACCCTGCCTCTTACCCGCAGCATTGCCTCTATCGATGACCCCCACCATCACGATCCATCACCACCATCGTGCCCCCCCTCATGGTAAACTACACTGCACATGAGACGCACCAGATTATAGGACAGCCCTCATATTTTACATATTTTTTTTTTCGTAATTTCTTCCATTAAATTTGGGGGTGCGTTTTATAATCCGGGGCATCTTATAAAGCGAAAAAATGGTACGTAAATCATAGGATCAAAAGTCTTATTAATGATCTGCAAATGATGAAAGGTGGAAACAAATTTTAAAAATATCTCGATTTATTCTGTATGTAACATGAGGGCTAAGTGCAGAAATCCCTATATCTAAGGGTCATGTCATTGCCCTAATTCCACAATTTTTCCTTCTTGCTTCCAATTTCAACATTGAGGACAGAAAATATGAAGAACAAGAGCAAGTTATAAGAATTAATGTTCTAATCCCAATTTCTCTTACAAGTCCCATTCCCTTCTTCGCTCAACGTTCCTCCCATCTCCGATCTTGACTATTCGTATCGTCTGTGTCCGCTCATTACAGATTCATTATAGACATCTTCTCCCTCTGACTTCTTCATTCTCATTTCAT